>CM076570.1:231309799-231857216 GCA_034641835.2 Pinus albicaulis | reverse complement strand
CTGGTCTCCCCCCTCCTCCTGTCACTGATCCCAGCTTATCAAATGTTTGCATGATGTAATCGTCTCAAGTTGCCCTTAAGCAGCCTGCTTCGGCTAGTCAGCAACCGCCACCTCGCCCTCCACAACCCGCTCCTAGTCATTCATCTCAGCCAGCTGGACCTCCTCCTTCTGGCCCTCTCCCTACAGATGGTATCCCTGAGCCCCTTTATCCTCTTAGATCGGTTCCCCCAGGCCTTAACCACCTCGGAGCTGTCCCTCCTGGTCATTACCCGGCTGGTCAGATACCTTTCCTGGCTCCCCCTCTCGGAGTCTACTCTGTCCCCGTCATGGCCACCCTCTCTCTCCCTAACCTGACCTTGGGCATACCCGTCTAGTACCTTGACCCTCCAGCCGCTACCCCTCCTGGTCACCCCAAACCCTACATGGCTTTGACAACGGTTCAACCGGTCCCCCTCGCTTCCTCCGTTGCCACTGTGCCCCCAGCACCTCCACAGGACCCTTCTCCTGTCGTGACGGCTCCCGGGAAGAAAGGCAAAGCTCGCAAGGGGGCACCCAAAGATAAGACCACCACGACTGACCTGGCCCCTCCTCCGCCCGCAAAGCCTTGCGCCTTGTGTGATGTCGCCGGTCACGCCACCCATGCTTGTCCTGAGTTGCCCCGTATTCAGCCCATGGTTAAAGTCGTGTTCCTCGAGTCTACGGTCCCTGAAGCCTCCATTCCTTCTTCGCCCGTAACCAAGAACCCCAAGACTCTTCGCACCAACAAACCCTGTGCTTTTTGCGGTGTTCATGGCCATTACTCCCACCATTTTCCTCACCTGACGCATTACCGCGGCTCTTTAGAGGTAGTCCGAGAGTATGAGGTTGAACAAAATCAATCCGCCTCTCCCATCCTCGCGTAGTATGCTTCGGGCTAGCCTGAGGATCCCCCCGCTCCCATCAACATTCGCCCCCATGATGTTCAGATGACGGAGTCCACTACGACCATTCTTTACCTCTCCTCCTTTGCAAGACCCTTGGAGCCTAGTCCCCCTACATCCTCCCTTGTTGTTTTGCCTGACCCCCTCTTTTCTACCCATACACGAGATCACTCCACCCGGATCTCGGTTGACCTCCACAGCCCGAGTCCTCGCCATACTTCCAATAGCCCTCATATACCACCCTCTAGTTTGTATATGAGTCATAGTCATCCTGCTCCTTGCACTCCCCCCCCTCGTAGTTGCCGCTCGATGTCTTCTGTACACTCACACTGCCATCATTGTATCTCCTCCCCTCATTTGTTGTCTTGTAACACCATTTCGCAGGACCTCCCGTCCCCACCCTTTATCGGTTACGCTGATGGTGCAAGTCGTTACTCCCGGAATCTAGCCTCGGCAGGTTGGGCCATTTTCACCCCCTTGCACGCCCTTGTCCTCTCAAACGGGGTCTGCATTGGTACTGCCACCAACAATCAGGCCGAATATGATGCAGTGCGTGGTCTCTTAGTCGATGCCCTCTTTCATCGCATCCTCCATCTGCAGGTTCATTTGGATTCTCTACTTCTTGTCATGCAACTAAATGGTGTTTATCGTGTGCATAACCCTGTGCTATTCAGACGATATTTACGAGTGAAACTCTTGATACGTGAATTTGAAACCATAACTTTCAACCATGTACCTCGAGACCAGAATCACTATGTCGATAGTATTGCAAACCATGTTCTAGATTGGCATTTATCACACGCATTTCATACAAGACAATAACATTCATCATCATTAAAAACGATGGATATCCATAATATGTGTCGCAAAACATGTGTTTAGAGTCCATCTACTCTGATACATATGACATGCCCATAGCATGTTACAAAAAACTCAAAACTGGGGGCACCACCTGCCCCTACATACACACTAGGGGGCACCACATGCCCCACACCTACTCACTATCTAGCGGATCCCAAGCCAATGGCTCTGCCCCTGCAGCCCGTAGATCACGTATGCCTTGACCGGCCATCGCCATGCGCCGCATGACACCTCGCCATTCCGAGGGAAGACCAATGCATGCCTCCACGTACTGGTCGTCTAAGTCTTGCCACCCGCGCTCTGAAACTCCGGTCAGCAACGTCTCGCATCTACGGCGGATGTCCTCCAGAAGGGCGGCCGCATCCTCATTGCGCGCTGCTCTCAACCCACTCGGCCCTGTCGCTCCAGAGGCTGCCGGGCGTCCCATATATCCGGCCGGTTTTACCAGAGCTATATCTTCATACCAAAAGTACATGAATCAGTACCATATCTACTATTCAATAACTTTAACATGCCCATACAAGAATAGTTACTTATCACTTACCATCGGGCCCCCATACTCGACCAGGCGGAAGTGGTAGGTCTGGATCCCCACAATAACTCATCCCACTATAGGGATACTCGTCTATGTATAACGGCATCTGATCCCAATGGGCAAAGAACTCAGGTCGAAACACTCGCCCGACCGCCCCTCCTCCTTTCGCAGCCGCTCCAATTTCCAAGATCCTGCTCTCTGCAGCCCCCATCCGGGAGCCGTATACGAGGTCGTGCCTGGATCTTCAAAGAAGAAGGCGCACAATAAAGTCTCAGCACGAGGTTCGTGTCCACTTGCCGTCATAGATGGCAACCATTTAGCTGACACTCAAAGATCATTTGGGCCTACCGACGTAGGTCCCACTCAAATACACTCTCCAGAATCATCATCTCGCCCCCAAGATGTGGATGGAGCGCCCCGTTGCCCAGAGATGCACACGTCATGCCAATCGCACGGTCTCTAATCTCTGGGGTCCCCGATTACATCCGAGTCCTCAGACTGAGACCCTTGCCGACAATGTCGCTCCGCAAACTCATGAGAAGCCGCCCCCACGAAGAGAACACTCCTCTGGGCCTGTTTCCCACCATCCCCAGTGGTGGGAGGCCCGTCAGGAAATACACATCCTGGACTGTCAGTTCGATCCTGTGCCCCTGCACTACAAAGACCTCATGCTCTGGATCCCAGTAACTGATAATCCGGGCCAACAAAGGCTCTCCTACTCTCATCAAAGGGTTCTCCAAAAACTTTAGAACCCCAAACCTGGCCAACACACGACGGACACCCTGATCTGCCTGGATCTCTGCCCGTAATGTACCCAGGTCTCTCTCTCTCTAGTTAACCCGTATATCTGCCATATCTGCACAAAAACATCATCTTTGTCAGCATACAGATCGGGAATACCATAACCAAACACAAAAACCCAACTCTCAGCCATAAAACAGCACTAAAACCCCCTCATCTCCCAGGTCGCAGTTTTCTGCCCAATTCTGGGACAGGTCGCAGTTTTTGCCCTGAAACCTGCTTCCCAGGTCACACTTTTTGGCCCAAAAAGTGCGACCCGGCCGTAGAGATGAAGGAGGGTCTGTTTCTGAGATTTTGGGCCCTAAACTGAACTTTCAATCCATCAAAATGAAAGAGTAAGGTTAGGCCTCTTACCTGCAACTGATGGATCTCGATTCCAACGGTCGGTTTGTCCGCTACGCTCGCTGCAAGATTTAGGGCCTTCTCTCCTCTCTACATTCACCACAGAAACACTAGCAAATGAGTGAATTTGGAGGGAAAACTGCCTTATTAAAAGAGAACCCTTGTTTCTTCTTTCGCCTACTGCGACCATACCGTAGCCCCGTTTGACAAACCGTCTGCACCGTTGGAAAGCTCTCACCGAGCCCTCAAATGGGTATCTATTATTTTTTTGTGATTTCATACTTCACCAGGACACATTTTCTCCAAGCAGGGTCACTTCACCTCTCCTTAAAATCGCATTTCTTCACTTACGACACTTGTACTGGGGGCACCATTTTGCCTCCTTACTTGTCTTTGTTCGTGTCAATTTTCGTCATGAGTTACCATCTTGTACTCATGTTTTCATGGTCCCCCATTGGGCCTTTACTGTGTGGCAGCACCATCGAGTCGCCCTTGTTTAGAGCATCCAAGTTGAGTCATCCTCGCATTCATGGAGTCTATCCCGAGTCCCTTTGTACCCCGCTATAGCCCTCCATCCTTCATTGCTTGGTCTCTCTCTTGTGTCGCACATTATGACCTTCAGTCCCACTGTCCCCTATCCCTTATGATATTGTGTCAGTCGTTGCCATGTCATTCATGCCCTTTATGCTCTAACAAGGGAAGTCGTCCATTCGCTACTCAGTCCTTTCCATTTCACTATCATCATTAGTGTCAGTCTGTCCATCGCTCTACTATTTTCTCTCGTGCCTTAGTTGAGGATATCTCATTGCCTCACCTATGGCGGACCTCCTTCTGTCGACATCAGCTCATTCATTCCAGAAGCCAGGTCTAGAGGGCGGTGTACCTTGGTTCCAGCTTCCACTCTTGTTCGGTGCCTCGGATCAGGCAAAGGGATCTCTCATTTCCCTTTGACTTGATTATTTCTCCACTCCATCTCCTTTCATCATGACCGAGATCCGTATACTTGATGGTTCAGTGATACAGTAGCAGCTCTTGATGATTCTCGGGTGTGTGTGAGATGTCTCAACCCTCATGAGGGGGTGGCCCTGCAGGTAGCCCCCCACATGCCCGGATGACCTCCTCCTTGCAGCCTTCGATGCAGCTCCAGATATTTGATGATGTTGGCCTTAGCCACTTGCAATGCCTCTTTGATTTGCATGTATCAGTCAGATTTTGTGAGCCCTTCCCCATTTACAGGGGGCATTTGGGTTGTATTTGTATCTCATGTACTCAGATATTATTGTACAAGTCCTGGCTGTTATCCCAGGCACATCATGTATGTGGGATTCCTCATTGTATTTTTTATCTGGCTCATGATTATGCCAGCTGTACTTTATGGTTCGGTCCCTTGTTTACTGGACACACTATTCTTTTGTACTTTGTCTCGGCGGGCATAGGTATGCCTCCCCCGCCGCCTTCAGCACAGGTTCCCTCTCATAAAAAGAGACTTGTTGCACCTGCGAGTCTCGTCTCCTCAGGGTCTAGTTCTTCAGCACACTATCTACCTTGCATTTCTCTCTCTGACTTCCCTTTTGTTGTCTAGTGATTGAGTTCTTACAACGTACTTCGATCATACGATTTGCTCCTGACACTCGCACGCTGGGGGGCAATCTGTTACACCATTTTTTGGTCATCTAACCTATTATCATTAGATGGACCCAAGTACACCATGTAAGACCAATATTACCCTAAGTAAAATTTCCTTCACTATGTTAAATAACTTAATAAACCACATTTATTAGGTTGTTTATGGTCCAAACAGGAAACCCCAAAAGGAAATATTAAACAAACCTATATTTGTTTGATTTTTCTCATGGAATAATTAATTAAACCATAATTTAATTATTATTCCTAGTCATGTTTAACCCAAAAACAAAGAAATTAATTAGATAAACCTTTATTTATCTTATTATTTTCTAGGAATAATTATTTAAATGTTATTTAGATAATATTCCTTGTTAAATATGACCAAATCACCCACAAATAATTAAATAAATCATTATTTATTTGATTATCTTCTAACTGCTTCCTTAAAAAGATAAATAAATCATTTATTTATTTATTTTTGACAAATCAAGGGATTTGACCCAAGTCAAATACCTTTTTCCCTCCAACAAATATAATAAAATATTCCATAAAAAGTGGATCTAGATCTGGTTAACCCATGCACCAAGATCTAGAATGACCCAATATTTTGTTATAAATAGGAGGGTTTTTCCTACCATTCTTCACCTTTTGTTGCCTATTAGATCACTCGGGATCTATACACTTGGTCACATTTTTCCATCATTTGATGTGTGAGCTCCCATTGAGCTCTATTCTTTGCATTTGGATTTTCTACACCAACAAGAGAGAGAAATCTTAGATCTGAAGTGCTGAGGACTTCCAAGAACCCATCCCACTGAGGAGAATTGGATACACCTTCTTGTTTTCCTCCCAGGTGCCCGATTAATACAAAAATTCTTTCAAAAATTGTTCTTGTCTTGTCTATTGGTATATGGAGCAAACCCTTGTTTTTACTGCTTAATGTCTTTCCCTGCATAGATCTGGTTTTTTGCAGCTCTTTTCTTGTTCAACTAACCACATATTTGAAGATATTGGCAGCCACTTTTGTTGTTAGGGCTATTAGTTATTCGTAGCTAAAGTGGTCATTTTTCGTACACTTCGACAAAGGATTCATACTAACATCAATGAATAAAAGCATGCAAAATTCATATTTAGTGGGTTGCATGCAATCTACACTAACAGGTTATGATTATCATATTGGGAATGTATTGCTTTGCAGAAAGGCGTTCAAAATGTTGTATTCAATTGGTAATTGTCGTTTGTCAAGAATCCAGGATAGATTGGAAAGGGATCCCACATATTATTCAGAAGCACGTTATAAACGAGAGGTGGGGCCGTTTGCAAATACTGCTAAGACATGGATGAAAGACTTCTTTTCAAATCATGGAGAGTGTATGCCAAATAAAGACACAATACATATTCCAGATAATTTCTTGAGACAAGAAATATTCATGTTATACAAAGATTATGCAGAAGTTGTTGAAGTAATTGGTAATTTTATTACATATTCTTATTTTACAAGGATATGGAAAACTGAATTCAACAATGTTTGTATTCCTAAGAAGACAAGGATGGGGATTTGCAGCACATGTGCTTTTCTTAAAGCAAAAAGAGATAAACGTCAAGGAGCAGAAAGAGGTATGTGTTCAAAACATTGTTTTTTAAAATTTGATACTTATCAACTATGAAAATATATTTATTCATATGTTTCTTTTATTTTATGTACAGATTCCGTTGTCAAAGAACTTCAAGACCATCGCAATCAGCAAACAAGTGAAAGACAAAATTTGTATAAACATCAAAATAACTGTTATGGTCATCCAAATAAATATCTGGGATTGATAATTAACAGTATGGACCAAAAGAAAACACTTCTTCCACATTTTGTCCGCATGCCAAAAAAATTACAGGAGTAAAATTTCATTCAGTTTCACTTGGTTGGTTGTATGGTATTTAATGAGAAGATGTTTCCAAGAGTTTTCTTCACAACTCCAAATATTCACATTGATGCAAATCTGACCATAAATATAATCCATGATGTGGTTACTCATTGGTCTGGGATTCTTCCTGAATTTTTGTATTTACAATTAGACAACACAAGTCGTGAGAGAAAAAATCAAGTTCTTTTTGGGTATCTAAACATGCTCGCTGAATTGGGGATTTTTAAAAAGATAAATGTTGGTTTCCTTCTTGTTGGGCATACTCATGATCATATTGATCAAATGTTCAGTCGTTTTTTAGTAACATTGAGGAGGAAAGGTGTTGGGAGCCTGCCATCATTAATTGAATGTATTAAGAAATTGTACATTCCAGAGCCTGTTTTTAATGTGTTGGAAGAAACTATTGACATGCGAAGGTTTATTTTTGGATCGCATGGTGAGGAGAAATACATTGAACAACTTAACGACATTAGCTTCCAGCATCAATTTCGTATCAGAAAAATTCATGGGATAACACTTATATGGGGCAAGAAGTATTCAACTATTGAAGAATGGGGACCATCATCAAGTTTAGCATTTTTGAAGTTCATTCTAGAGCGTCCAATGTTTTCATCAAAGATATTGTTATTACAGTTAGTTTCTGAACTCCATAATGCACGAAGGCAGAAGAGAGACATAAATTATTCTGAATGTCTAGAGGAAATTAAAAGATGTATTAGAGATATATATGAATGCTTCGATGTTGCTGATTCAGTTTAGTGGGAGTATTTTTTCAGTAATCAAAGTGATATGATTTCAAGATCAGTAAATGGGGATACGCTTTTGAAGACTCCTTTTTTTTTGCCACAAAATATGCCAAATGAAAATGAACATCAGGAAACACACAATGTTGAACAACCACAACCTCAAGCTATTATGAATTCCCCATAGGTAGAGGAAAGAGAAATCTATATTGGTTCTAGAAGATCACGTGCACAACGTAAAGCCATGGAAGACCTTTACAGGGGTTCTGTTCAGGATCTTAAGGAGGGTTGCATGATAGCAGTGTTAGAAGATGAAGATCCACTTGGCTATCCATTCTGGATTTCCAAGGTTATAAAGGTCATTAATGAAAATGAAGAGATTACAGCTGTTGATGTACATTGGTATGCCACAAGTACCCACCCTTTCAATGGTGTGTACAAGCCGGAGATGGTAGTGGAAAAGAGAATTGGCAGAAAGAGAAAAAGAAAGGGCACAAATATAAATCATCGTCGCACATATGTCTTAAAATTGGAGGATGTTGACATACTTGTGTATGACTTCAATTTGACAAAGAGAGGAACTCTTCAGTTGCAGACCATAAATATTTTGAAGAAATTGATACCAGAACAATTACCTGTTGAAATGGGACTCTGCAGAATGTAGACGTAGATCTACAAGACTTTTGAACTCTGAAATGGTGGGCATGCATGTTGACTCACATGGAGCACTAGTTGATGAAAGAGAAGAATATGGATCATCTTCATCTGCATCGAGCCATTCATCTGAAGATGTAGATTATGATGGTGTGCCAGAACCTATGGCTGATTTTGAATAACTATCTAAGACACCTTTATGTAATTGATGTTTGCATGGTAACTTGAAATAAAAATGTTGACTTCCTTCTCATTTTTCATGAAGTTATGAGACATTTCTATGTTTGTTGGATTATATGTTTTAATTATGAAGAATTCATTTCTTTAGAATATCGACAATGTAACAATGAATTACAAAAATAATTTATGTTGTATTCAATGTACCAATGTTGATATTTTAATTCTAAGTAAAATAGAAAATAGAAACTAATGTTGAATTTTTAGATTATGCAATGATATTACCATGATATTATGTATTGTTACCATTTGGTATAAGATACTTTTAAAAGTTTTAATAATTATATGCGTCATTGAAACAGAACACTTTGTTTTGATGCTTGATTTTTAGATTTTGGTTGAAATTATATTTAAATTTGTCTTATGCAAAGATTTGAAAAAAGATAAGTTTTTATCCTTTAAAATTAAAATTACTCTTACTTGTTTCTGTTCAATAATAATTTTTTCATTTACTTGTTCATTTTTTTAAATTGTTAAGTCTTATAATTTCTCCATAATTTCATTGTTCAAGTATGTTGAACACTTAATATTGAAAAACTTTATATTTACAACTTGTCATTAAGGTTTTAATGCGCTACCAAATTCTATCTTTAAGGTTATGGTTGACAATAATTACAATTTTGGGGTTGTTTAAAGTCAAGATATTTTATGTTTAACAACAGGGATGAAAATTGTTCAAAATGATAAGCCCTTCAGACATGTATTTGTTTATCTTTAACATCATCTATCAAAAATGTTAGAAATTTACGATTTTAAAAAATGTCCTAATATGTTGTCTTTATTTCCATTGTTACAAGTGTCAAAATTATGACACAATTTTTTTTTTGTTATTCCAACATCAACTGGTTTTGTTTTGAGGGTGTTTTTTCAATCCTTTTTTCAACAAACAATTTTTTTTTTTAGCATAATTTTATAAAATGTTGAAATTTGACCTTAAAAAAAAACCAAGTGCTTTTTGGAAGACACACTTTTTTTTTGGGGGGGTGTTTTTTCATGTTTTTTGAGACTTTTTGGGCTAGAGTTCCCGTTTTGAGGTCAGGTTACCTATTTCATTGGTAACAGTGTTAATATTGTAACAATATCCATAAACTATGATAATGGTGGGAAGTAACTTGTGACAAGTGTATTTATTTACATCTTATTCCTATCCAGTTTTCATGCAAAGACTGCTTAAAATAATGGGAAGTAACTTATGGGAAATATGTTATTTAGTTAAGTATGAGCCGTTTTAAACTATTTTATTTTTGAATATTTTTCCTATAAAGGTTTTGAAAAAAATTGGTTACACAAATATCTAAAAATCATGCATACGAATATTGCAACAATTTCAATAAATTATGATAATGGTGGGAAGTAACTTATGGGAAATATGCTATATAGCTAAGTATGAGACATTTTCAATTATTTTATTTTTGAATAGTTTTCCTATAAAGCTTATGAACAAAAAGTGATTACACAAATATCTAAAAAGCATGCATATGAATATTGTAACAACATCCATAATTTATGATAATGGTGGGAAGTAACTTATGATAACTGTGTTTATTTAAATCTTCTTCTTATCTAGTTTTGATGTAAAGGCTTGCTTAAAATGGTGGGAAGGTACTTATGGGAAATATTTCATATAGCTAAGTATGAGCCATTTTTAATTATTTTATTTTTGAATAGTTTTCCTATAAAGGTTATGAATAAAAATTAATTACACAAATATCTAAAAATCATGAATAAATATTGTAGCAATATCCATAAATTATGGCATGAATATTTTAGCCACATATATAAATTATAGCATAAAATATGTGAAGTAGTTATCTACATGGTATTATAGTATGCAAGAGATGCAAAATATTTAATTTTTAAAATTAAACATTATAACTTGCATTGGTCAATGTTAATCAAATAAGCATATCTTTTTTTTTTCAATGAAAATTGTATACCTTTTCTATCAAATAAAAAGGTTGCATACAAATATATTTCATAGAATGCATAGATTCAACCTCGTTTGGATTGGAGTGTAGATTTTTTTTAACTCCAGGCAACACCACTTGCATTTATTATTTTTAGGATGACAACCCATGTTCCCTTCAACTCCCTCCTCTTATAACCTCTTGGTCTACTGCAAGAGGGTATTTTACAATTTGTACATGGTGTGGTCAATGCCAACATCATTGAGTAACCCTACCTCATAGCATCAGATATGAGTCACTAGTATTTGTGGCACATAGTGTTGTCATTGATGACAACCAATGTAATGTCACTGATGTCAAAGGAGGTACAATGTTTTTGTTGTAAAGGAAGACTATTTTTTGGCACAGTGTTGCCATTGATGACAACTAATGCCATGTCATTGATGTTAAAGAATTTATTGTTGAATGTGGAGAATGATTATCTTCTTTACATATATGTATCATGGCGTTGGACCCATGTTCTTAACTAGGCGACAACGCCACCCATCATATCAATGCTGCTTGGGGGGTCCAAGTAGAAGCTAAAAAAATATGCAAAATTTCCTTGTAATAAATTGTAGTTTCTAGTGAATCTGGGTCATTCATTAGGTGGATCATCTAACGACAGAAGTTATGTTTAATTCAGGGTTTTTTTTTCTCTAGAAGGAAACCCCTCTGTTTTATGAGGGTATTTTATTGCAGCTATGTATTGTATGAGTGTTATGAGCTAGAAACAAAAAGGGGGACTATGAGAGAGAACAAAGGATATTACAGTGGATCTGCTATAGGTTGCATCTCTTCATTTCTCTGGATAATATAAAGGAAGGACTAGATGTTTGGGGTGGACGTAGCCCAAATTGGGTGAACCATGTATATTCGTGTCTCTCTTGGTTTATGTTTTTTTGTGTTTTTGTTTTTGCATATTTTATGTGTCCCATTGCTCTGTCATATACAATTTTCTAACAGGTACAATGTTTTATATGTCTATGAAAGGAAGTTGTTGGGTATAGTTTTGTCATGTCAAAAGAGGTACATTTCCTTACAAGATCATTGAGCAGTTGATTGAAAAAAAAATGATGTAAGTTTTTCTTTAAATATCATTGAGAATTTTGTTAGTAATCAATATTTTTCACTATCTTTAGATGACTATATGATGGTTATAGTTTTATAAAAACAACATTCCTTGAATATTGTGATTTTTAGAAATCTCACTGTCTTCATTATCCTTATAGAAAATTTTTCACTATTCTATCAATTTTCCATTTCATGGTCACCCTGTTTCTCCTAAAGACTCATTATGGACTTATGTCTCCCATTTTCATCCTCCTTCCATGCCTATAGCCTCATTGCCCCATATTTCCCTTGTAAAATAGACTCCATCCTCCCTCTAGAGTTTCCTAGTGTTGACTCATCCCCATACTTATTTGAGCATAATAGGCTATAACAAAAATTTGTTTTCACTTGAAAATATCCAAGTCAAATGTTAGCCAAAATCAGGTCAAACAGCCCTCCCACTAGGTCATTAGCATTTTTACATGTTCTAAGGTCATCATTCAATGTTTCAGGCACTAATTTTCCTTTGCTAGAATCTGGCTCATATATAATAGGATGTCAATACATGGTTATTCAAGAAAGGCCTACAAGATTTTCAAAGAAGATTACATTTTCAGTAAAAAGTCTTCAAGTGAGTAAAATGACAAAGTTCAACACTTCTACAGGAGTGTTGAAATCTGTGTCAGTAAAAGGTACTGATAAGGTAGACTGACTACTCATGAATGAAGGAAACTTACAGCAAAGGAAAGGGGAACACATTGGTCTTGTAGAGAACTAGGGTTTTGAACTTGAGTGCCTAAATAGTGATTACTTGCAGGAAAATCACATGGAGGAAACATACAAGGCCAAACATGAAGGAAGTCTATCATAAAGTATTAATGAAATATGGAAAAGGTAAGGTGAAATGGACAGAAGCACTAAACCCTAATTTCCTCTTCCACTAGGCTAGGTTTTGTTATGGAAAAGAGGCGTAAGAGAATAGGATTCATATGGTAGGTCATATCAGCAGGCATGAATCCATACCAGCTCATAAAAATCATGCTTCCATCACTTTCCAAGAATTCATTCCAAGAGTCAAGCCATTTGCTACTCATAGTGCCAGTTTTTCTTCAAACTATGTTTCTGACGAAACGGAGATGAAATAACAAAAGTGAGAGTGTTTTTTCTCGATCATAGGTCAATCCAGAGAAAAATCCTTCAATTTTAACACAAGTATCATGATTTGGGATAAATGTCAAATTTACAGGTGCTATAAGATGTTTGTTGCACTTGTGGAGTGACCTTGGGAAAATCTAGTTTTCGCATAG
The DNA here is from genome assembly GCA_034641835.2 of Pinus albicaulis. Classification (NCBI taxonomy): domain Eukaryota; kingdom Viridiplantae; phylum Streptophyta; class Pinopsida; order Pinales; family Pinaceae; genus Pinus; species Pinus albicaulis. The sequence continues at coordinate 231,844,272 of CM076570.1, read as the reverse complement.
CTGGAGTGTCCAAATGACTTACTTGATGATCCAAATGACAACTAGACTACCTGAGCTTTCCAATGAGCTATCATGAGCTCAATTTTGATTTGAGGAAGGCCTCCAAAAGTTTCCTGCAACAGCACTCTGCATCTCTTCACCCTCATTCAACACGTTTTGACCAGTCTTGGGAGAATCAAATTTTTATAGGTAAACCCATCTCCAATCAGTGAACAAGAGGTATATTTGGAAAGTAGACTTCATTATATTTCCAACGAGCTATCCTAGGTCCAATTTGGACACCTGGAAGGCATCCAAATATGGTCTGCAAAAAGTCGTTGCGCGTTGAGAAACTGGCACTATGCCCTCAGCCCTTGGCGTTGTGCCCTCAGCACTAGCGTTGCGCTCTTGGACAGAATGGGTTTCAAGGTATTATAACCACTCAAATCACTCCAAATTGATTTGAAACTCTTGATAAATGTCCTCCAAGCATATTAAGGGGTAAGTACATGTCATCAACCAATCTTCAAGAAATTTTGTAATCACTTAATTGAATGAAAAGGAAACCCTAAATCAAACCCCAAATTTTAAGCTTGAAATCATTGTCTATATGCTTATTTCATCTCCCTAGATAGAAAAAAGTCATAAAAAAGGGTTATTATAGTGCTTAATGGTTTTCACTCATATAAGCTTGTCCCTATAGCCATTCCCTTCATTCACTCATTCCCTTCACTTGCAAAAACTGCCATTTCATTACCCTCCTTTCATCTGATTTCACATTATCCCAAGGGTTTTCAAAAATAGAGTTTTCAACATGTTTGAGGGAGAGGAAAATGGTAGTGGTGTTGAGGCACAAATGCCAAATAGGAATGATCATAAGGGTAAGGAAATGATGGCACCTAATGAATTTGACCATTATGATACTCAAGCCATCAAGTCAAGACAAAAAGAAGAGGTCTCAATAGAGATTTAGAGCAGGAAAAAGGTGAGGCACAGACACTTAGTTTTAAGGAAAATATTGCTAAGGAATTTTAAGATGACAGAGAGGTATATATAGACATAGTTAACCTACACCTCGAGAAGCTCCTCCGTAAGGAAAAAAAAGACAATGAGATGCTTAGACAGATGTCTAACAACTACATCACTAGAAACAAGGTCTACAACATTATGCTCATGCAGTTGAGGAAAAAATTGAAGGAAACCATAGCCAAGAAAAAGGAGAAGGAGATTCTGATATCCTTGCTGATGTATCCCTCCAAGCCTCCCAAACATGATCAACAAAGAAAACTCCAAATTTTGGCATGTTGTGCACATTTTGAAATTTTGATTGTTTGGCTTGCAGAAAAAAGGGCCAAATGCACAACACCATTGGTGCTGAGCCATTTTTTTTGGGCACTCAAATGAAAAATTGATTACATATTCATGTTCCTAGTGCCAAGTTAATCATCCTTAGAAAATTTCAAGTCATTTGGAGAAAAATTGGTCCCTCAAATGGGTCAAAAACCACCTAAAAAACACCTTTCTACCCTATTTTCAGCACTGGCACTACGCCCTGAGTAGTCTTGGGAGAACTGATTTTTGACTAGGTAAATGGGCACCAATGTGGAAAATAAAGGAATATTTGGAAACTAGATAGGATATTCTTTCTAATGAGATATCATGGAACTCATTTGGACATCGAGAAGGCCTCCAAAACACAGCTGCAAAAAGGGAAATGATTCTAGTTTTAGCGCTGCGCCCTTGGCCCGACGCTATGCCCTTAGCTAGTGCTGCTATGCCCTTGCCAGAAAGTCAAAAAAAGACACAAGAAGTTATTAAGAAATATGTTTTTAAGGCTTTAAGTGAAAATATCTCTAAAATTAGCTGAGGAGTTATGTTAGAAGTTATTTTTGCATTTAATGAGTTTGAGATATGTGTGCCTTGGGCCTTGCATGGTCTCAATGGTCAGATGCATTTATGATGTAATTAATGACTTCTAAAACACTAGCTAGGGTTTAATTCATCATTTGGAAATTAAATACTGCATGTAAGACTCGTTGTGTTGGTTGGTTGATTGTTGAGCTCAATATCATAGACTTAGAGTTGAGAAGAAATTGGCTTTGGAGTTTTGTGAATGTTTTGATTTGAATGGAAATGGAGCAAGCTCATTTGTAGGATCCATGAACATGGTTAATGGTGATGTTTTTCTAATTTAGTACTTTTCTTATTATTTTTTCATATTGTTTCATCTTTTCTCATGCAATAGGGCAGAAAATTTAGGTTAAGGTATGCTGTTAGAGGCACCTTAAGACTCTTTGCCTTCTATTGCTTAGATGTTTTCCTCTGCTAGGTCTGAATGGAGAATTCTTGATTGCTCTCTAGTTTCAATTATCTTGTTTTCTTAAGAATGGTTCATGGAGTCAAGCCAAAGAATTTTATGGTATGCCCTGTCCTTTGGTGTAGCTTAAAACATTGTTCTTAAGGCCTTTTGTTTGAAGTATTGCTTATTAGGTTTGGATGAATAAGTTTATGGTTTTCCCATCCTTTGGTCTAGCTTGAAAAGTCATTTCAAAGGTATTTTAAGTCTGATTAAAGAAATTAGGAGTTCCCTGATCTTTAATCATCATTTGCTTGTTATATTACATGTTTTCTTTCTCTGAAGGTAAAAAACTAGATATTTTATGAGTTCCTTGCTCTCTAGGGTTTGTCGGATTGTTCTTTTAAAGTTTACTTGATGAAGCTAGGTCAAAGGATTTTATGGTGCACCTTGTCCTTTGATTCTTTCTTAAGCATAGTGATCTTGAAAGCCCTCCTTGTTATAGTATATGTTAAAGGATTATTAATTTCCCTTTAAACCTACTATGTTCACAAATTTAATGTTCATTTCACTCACATAACCTACTAAGATCCATTTGGCTTTGTTAACTTTCCCTATGAAACACCCTTGATTTGTTGTTGTAATCTTTAGATCTTTCATAGACCCCATATCCCAATGGTTTTAACGTCTCTTACTCTATTTTTTCTTCTTGACAACCTACCCAACCAAACAAAACAAACAAACAAACCCTATCATTATAACTAGCCTAAAATCAACATCCTAAAAACATACAAGTCATACCTTTTGTCAAAAATAGAGAGAGCCCTCTCTGAGTCAAGGAAGGCTAGGTCTTGTGACTCCAAAGATTGGTTTGATGTTACCCTGTCTATTTGGTCATTGCCAATCTTCCAAATTAGAGGAACCTAACATAATATCGATCACGGTGGGACCTGAGTAAGTAACGACTTAAATATTCCTTCAAAAATAAAAATCCCCTATCAAACTTAGATAAATCAAGTGTTAACCAATAATGATATCTGGTTGATGTGCCATATTGACATAATGGCAACTCAACTGAGTAACACTCATTAAAAATCTAAGTGTTACATAAAGAACTCAGAAAACCCATAAAAATATCTCTAGATTGGTATCGAATTGTTGATGGTGGAAAACAAACAAACCTTCAAAACAACTAGCATCATCCACCTGGTGAATCCACTATCTTTCCAGTAGACCTAGTGACTCCATTTTTTCTCACAGACTCCCCTGGGAATGCATTAATCAATCCTAATATTATAAAACCCAGCCACATACTATGTGAATTTAGTATTCTTTCAGATAGGTTTTTTTTCAAAACTCTTACAAAATTTTAGCCTCTCTATGTTGTGGGTCTGAAATCTAGCTTCACAAAGAATCTGCACCAGATCTCACCCTCACCCAAATCCTCATGCTATAGTTGATGATCCTGAAAGCATCCCTAGGAAGTCTCCTAGATTTAAAAACCCAACTATTAGAAGACCTATCCACAAAGCAAGTTCCCTACATGAAAACCTTAAAAACTTGCAAAATACCTGGTTGTTGATGGTGGACAATAGCCTGCATTAAAGTTGAAATATTCCACTCGACGACTCCACAACCCTTAATAGACCTGAAAGACTCCATTAGTAGAATACTCCAGATTGGTTATAAAGATGCAGTAGCCCTTTCCTCTGACTGATTGAAAAATATGAATCCAAGGATACAACATAGGTATGCTCCAATGAAAAGAGATCACATTCCTGGATTCCCCCACAAAATGACTCAAATAAATTGGGAAAAAAACCTACCTATGTTTCAAGATGAAAATTTTGATGACCCCTTGTTACATCTCATCAAATTTCATATACATACATGGAGGTTAAAATTTGAATGGCATGAGGACTACCTCATGAAAATGTTCATGGGGACATTAGAAGGTAAAGAAAGGGAATATAATGAAGGCCTATACCTTGGTAGTTTGTTTTCTTTCAAGGATTTCCACAACGTATTTTATGAGCATTATAAAGGAAATTGTCCATCTTTATCATTAGCTAAAAATTGTTGTGATCAATCTAAAGATATCATGCAATACCTTGTAAACATTGATGAAGGTTTGGGAAATTAGCATCTTGAGGATATATTAGAGGAAATTCATTCATTTCACACTCAAGTTAACTGTCATAACAACCAAGAGAATTTGGTTGAGGATGAAATCAATCAGGGCATGAAAGAAAATCAACAGGATCTCTCTGAAGGGACAAGTTATGATTCACCATCTCTTCTATGTGAGGCTCAAGAGGACATTTAGCCATATGATCAGTCTTCACAAGAGAAAGAGAGCAGTTGTGGTTCTATCCAAAGAAAACAGAAAATTCCCCCTCCTTTAACAAAAGAAGAAATCAATTAGATTCTAAATAGGCAACCAACCTCCAAATTTTTATGTAAAGAAAATATTTATGTTTGTTGTACTACTGACCTATCCACTGATGTATTTTCTCATACAGATACTATAGAACAGATTGATACTGATGCTATACTACTTTCTCGAGAGACCTATTGTCAGATAATGCTTCTGATAAGGACCTTCACACAAAATTCATCCCATTCAATCAAAGCATATCAAGTTTGTTTAAAGAAAACACAGTAATATGTGATGAGTTTCCCAAGTCAGATGATCATGAGGAAGAGGTGGGGTGTATTTCTCAAAAGCATCCCAGGCACAACCAAATGGAACAAGAAGTATAATTTAGAGATCCTTTTTCTGGTTTCTTAGAGACATTTAAAGGAGTAAACTATGCCAGGAATAGTTTGTTGCAGAGTATAAATAAGATTTTGAGAACTGTTGTTCAAAATAAGATGAGATGGGAGTGGCCTTTTCACCTTTTCAGCATACCGAAAAGGCTGAATGAAAATAAATCATGTGGTCACTTACTTGATTGGCGGTAGTGGAAAAGAGAGTTCACCTAATGTAGATATCATATACAGGTTAGATTAGGATAGATAGGTATGCAAGTAAGCTGAACACTATGAGCATCTTTTTAATTTTAGATTGTTTTGACAAAAAAGACAGAAAAAGAAGAAAAAAACAAAAAGAGGGCAGAGGAAAAGAAGAGGTAAAGCCCCATACCAAAAAATAATGTTTCTGAAAGTGTGCAAGTCCAAATTCCACTAATTTTGAGAAATAAAAGTCTTGTTCAGTCATAAATCCTAACCATGATTGAACATGTTTTAAATTTCTGTTGATAAGTTAGAAATGAAAATTTTCCAAACTATTTAAACTTGGCTTACCAGTAGACTAGGTTAGGAAAATATATTGGTTCCCAAAGCTCAAATCTGAACCAGAGAGAGAAGAGAGGGAAAAATAAAAAATTTCAAATTATGGCCCTCAAGTTTTTCTAGCTTTACTTTTACAAAAATAAAATCTTTGTGCCACTTGTCCAAGATGCCACAGCTCATGACAAATCAAACTGCTCAACCTTGATTTGGTCATGTTTTAAATTTTATGTTGATAGCTTGGAGAATGAAAATTTGTCAAATTGTTTAATCTTGATAGATAAGTAGATTAGGTAGAGAATAAAAGAACTCATTAGCCTAATTTGAGCTCTTGGAAGTTATAAGTGTAGACATAGATAGCTTTTATGCTTTCAAAAGAAAAATGATGTTCAGGGTTTGCCAATTCAAATGCACCCAAATGAGGATAAAATTTTAGGAACAATGTGATGGGTAGGTAGAGTTGATATTGAAGCAATCATGTTTTTTAGATTAAGATCACATCTTCCAAGAACAGCAGCAAGATCAGCATTGCAAAATGCAGAAAATAAGTAAGCATGTAAGGCACCTCATCTTCAAAACTCAGAGATCTAAACTCTGACGTTCTTGACACCTCCTAAAAGGAGCTGCCCTCCCTAGGTGGAGCCACTGTTAGTCATCAATATTTTTCACTATCTTTAGATGACTATAGGATGGTTATAGTTTTCTGAAAATGACATTCCTTAAATATTGTGAGTTTTAGAAATATCATTGCCTTCATTATCCCTATAGAAACTCTTTCACTATTCTATCAGTTTTCCATTTCATGGTCACCTTTTTGCTCCTAAAGACTCATTATGGACTTATGCCTCCCATTTTGATCCTCCTTCCTTGCCTATAATCTCATTGCTCCATTTTTCCCTTGTCAAGTAGACTCCATCCTCCCTCCAGGGTTTCCTAGTGTTGACACATACCCATACTTCTTTGAGCATAATAGCCTATAAGAACACTCTGTTCTCACTTGAAAATATCCAAGTTAAATGTTAGCCAAAATCAGTTCAAAAAACCCTCTCACTAGGTCATTAGAGTTTTTATATTTTTTAATATCATCATTGGATGTTTCAGGAACTGCTTTTCCTTTGCTAGAATCCGGCTCAGATATAATAGGATGTCGAGACATGGTTATTCAAGAAAGGCCTAAAATATTTTCAAAGAAGATTACCTTTTCAGTACAGAGTCTACATGTGAGGAAAATGACAAATTTTAGCACTTCTACAAGAGTGTTGAAAGTTGTGTCAGCAAAAGGTACTGATAATCTAGACTGTCTACCCCTGAATGAAGGAAACTTACAACAAAGGAAAGGGGAACACAATGGTTTTGTAGAGAACTAGGGTTTTGAACTTGATAGTCCACTTGAGTGCCTAAATAGTGATTACTTGCAGGAAAATGACATGGAGGAAACACACAAGGCCAAACATGAAGGAAGTCTATCAAAAAGTATTGATGAAATATGGAAAAGGTAAGGTGAACTGGACAGAAGCACTAAACCCTAATTTTCTCTTCCACTAGGTTAGGGTTTTCTATTGAAAAGAGGTAGAGGAGAAGAGGATCCATATGGTAGGTCATATAAACAATCATAAATCCATACCAACTCATAAACATCATGCCTCCATCATTTTCCAAGAATTCATTCCAAGAGTCAAGTCATTTGCCACTCATAGGGCCAATTTTTCCTCAAACTATGGTTATGACCAAAAAAGGATGAAATAAACAAAACTGAGAGAGGTTTGTTTCCCTCATAGGTAAAGGAAGAAAAAACTCCTTTAGTGTTTATACAGGTATCGTGACTTGGGAGAAATGTCAAATTTATAGGTGCTACAAGAGGTTTGCTGGACTTCTGGAGTGACCCTGGAAAAATCATGTTTTCTCATAGCTAGAGTGTCCAAATGACTTTCTTGGTGATTTAAATGAGAGCTAGACTGGAAGAGATTTCCAATGAGTTATCATGAGATCCATTTGGAGTTGAGGAAGGCCTCCAAATGTTTCCTGGACCAGCACTCTACATTTCTGCATCCTCATTCAACGCTTTTTGACCAGTCTTGGGAGAATCAACTTTTGACAGGTCAAAGAAACTTCGATCAGAAAAAAAGAGGTACATTTGGAAAGTAGACTTCAATATATTTCCAACGAGCTATCCTGGGCCCAATTTGGAAAAATGTGAGGCTTCCAAATATGGTTTACAAAAAGGCGTTATACGCTCAGAAACTGGCACTGTGCACTCAGAAATTGGCACTACACCCTCAGCCCTTGGCGCTGCACTCTTGGACAGAAGGGGTTTCAAGGTCCTATAACCACTAAAATCACTCCAAATTGATTTCAAACTCTAGCTAAAGGTCCTCCAAACGTATTTAGGGGTAAGGACATGTCATCAACCCATATTCAAGCAATTTGGTCATCACTTAATTGAATGAAAAGGAAACGCTAAATAAAACCCTAAATTTCAAGCTTGAAATCATTGTCTAGATGCTTATTTCATCTCCCTAGATAGAAAAAGGTCATAAAAAAGGGTTATTATAGTGCTCAAAGGTTTTCAATCATATAAGCTTTCCCCTACACCCATTCCCTTCATTCACTCATTCCCTTCATTTGCAAAAGCTGCCATTTCATTACCCTCCTTTCATCTCATTTCACATCAGCCCAAGGGTTTTCAAAAACAGAGTTTTCAACATGTTTGAGGGAGAGGACAGTGGCAGTGATGTTGAGGCACAAATTCCAAAGAGGCATGATCATAAGGGTAAGGAAATGATGGCACCTATTGACTTTTACCATTATGATACTCAAACCATCAAGTCAAGACCAAAAGAAGAGGTCTCTAGAGAGCTTTAGAGCAGGAAAAACATGAGGCAAACAAACTTAGTTTTGAGGAAAATATTGCTAAGGAAGTTGAATATGACAGAGAGGTATGGATATAAATAGTTAACCTACACCTCAAGAAGCTCCTCCATAAGGCAAACAAAGACAATGAGATACTCATAAACATGTCTAACAAGTACATCACTAGAAAGAAGGTCTGCAACAGCAAGCTCAGGCAGTTGAAGAACAAATTGAAGGAAACCCTAGCCAATTAAAAGGATAAGGGGAAGTTGATATCCTTTCTTATGTATCCCTCAAAGCCTCCCAAACATTATTAGCAAAGAAAAATCCAAATTTTGGCACTTGGTGCATATTTTGAAATTTTGATTGTTTAGCTTGGAGAAAAAAGGGCCAAACATGCAGCGCCATTGGCAATGTGCTATTTTTTGGGGAAATAAAATGAAAATTGGCTTAAATATCCTTGTTCCTCATTCCAAGGATATCATCCTTAGAAAATTTTAGGTCCCTTGGAGAAAAACTGGCCCCTCAAAAGGGTAAAAAACCACCTCAAAAACACCTTTCTGCCCTATTTTCAGCACTGGCATGACACCCTAAGTAGTCTTGGGAGAAGTGATTTTTGACTAGGCAAGTGGGACCTAATTTGGAAATTAAAGGAATATTTGGAAACTAGACTTGACATGTTTTCTAATGAGCTATCATGGAGCTCATTTGGACACCCGAAAGGTCTCTAATACTCAGCTGGAGAAAATGGAAAATTTTCCATTTTTGGCGCTGCGCCCTTGCCAGAAAGTCAAAAAAAGACACAAGAAGTTATTAAAAAACATATTTTGAAGGCTTTAAGGACAAATATCTCTAAAATTAGTTGAGGAGTTATGTTAGAAGTTATTTTTTCATTTAATGAGTTTGAGATATTTGTGCCTTGGGCCTTGCATGGTCTCAATGGTCAAATGCATTTATGATGTAATTAATGATTTCTAAAACCATGTCTAGGGTTTACTTCATCATTTTGCAGTTAAATAATGCATTTAAGCCTCATTGTGTTGGTTGGTTGATTGTTGAGCTCAATATCATAGACTTGGAGTTGAGAAGAAATTGGCTTTGGAGATTTGTGAATGTTTTGATTTGAATAGCAATGGAGCAAGCACATTTGTAGGATTCATCAACATGGTTAATGGTGATGTTTTTCTAATTTAGTACTTTTATTCTTATGTTTTCATATTGTTTCATATTTTCTCATGCAATAAAGCAAAAAAATTTGGTTAAGATATGCTGTTAGAGGCACCTTAAGATTGTTTGCCTTCTATTGCTTAGATGTTTTCCTCTACTAGGTCTGATTGGAGAATTCTTGATTTCTCTCTAGTTCCACTTAGCTTGTTGTCTTAAGAATGGTTTAATGGAGTCAAGCCAAAAAATTTTATGGCATGCCCTGTCCTTTGGTGTAGCTTAAAAATTTATTCTTAAGGCCTTTTCTTTGAAGTATTTCTTATTAGGGTTTGGCTGAAGAAGTTTATGGTTTTCCCTGTCCTTTGGTATATCTTGGAAATTCATTTCAAAGGTCTTTGAAGTTTGATTAAATAACATACAAGTCATACCTTTTGTCAAAACATAAAAGTCATACATTTTGTCAAAAATAGAGATAGCCCTCTCTCAGTCCAGGAAGGCTAGGTCCTAGGACTCCAAATATTGGTTTGATGTTACCCTTGTCTATTTGGTCATTGCCAATTTTCCAAATTACAAGGACCTAACACATTTGATTGCCACATGTGATGTCAATAAGGGATGATGACCTAAATATTATTGAGTTTTGTTGAGGTTGTGATGAAAAAATAAATATATGGATGGTATGGTTGAATAGTCGTCTCCAAGAACTTCAAACAATATGTTACACTTGGTGAAACTCCTCTCTAATGAGGAGACAAGCCAATTTGAAAACTGCCATTTGTGAAAAGGGAAAAAAAAAACAAAATTGTTAACAAAACACCAAATTCATTGAAGTTCATGCATATTTAGGTAAAAAAAAATCACTCATACACAATTGATGATCGTTGGAACATGAACTTGTGTGTTGTTTAGTAAAAATTATCTTCTACACAATTTTAGGAATATCCAATGGTTATGGATGAGATTTGGCACAAGAATAATGTATTGTGTGGAGACTTCCACAACATTGAACAAAGGTCACACCCCCCATGACTTCCACAGAGATATTCTTGAGCCCATGAAATGGAGACACATCGTACGTGATAGGTGGACCCTTTAACTAGATTCCATGTCGAGCCCCCAACACAAGCATTTAATGACATGACTGTCTCACGTGGAGTCATAGGTAGTAGAATAATATTGGTCACAGGTGGCAACATGATATTGGTACATGGGTGATGACATGGACGTACAAATTACTAATGATGTGGAATTATAGTGGATGATGTGGCAACATTATTGGATGCCATGCAATGTTCCCAATCAAAATTTTTGGCCGGCCAATAGCACCAAATCTAGGTGACATGTGGCACCACTCAAAGAGTGCCATGTGGTTTTAATGATTTCATACTAACACCAACACAAATTTTACTATGGACCCCTAGGGATCAACTCACATAATACGATTATGTAAAAGTTTGAGGGTTGACCTCGTATCAATGTTGGCTCAACACATGTATATATATGCAATCCGATGACATCGAATAAAAAAAGTCATGTTTTAAATTTTGTAACAAGCAGAGGGCATTCCCTCACGTTTTGGACGAAGCGCTACAATCTTGGGTAGCATTAAGTTGCAAGATAAAAACTATCGTATGCTAACACTATTCTATTTTGATGTGGCTCTCTTTTATGAGATTGGCAGAAGTTGTCTCGTAGGCACTATTATGGTCGGCGTAGTTCACACAATTTTGGTTTGATGACACTCTTTGTTGCATGTTTTGAATTGTTGTGTTTTCACGTGAATCTCTATTATGAGGTTTGCATAGTTGTATGGTTGACATTGTTGTGCTTGGCACAATTGGCATAGTTATGGTCTAATGTATCTCTCTATTACATGGTTGGGACTCTTGTGGTTTAACATGCCTCTCTATTATGAGTTGATAAAGTTGGATTGTCAGGACTGTTATGGTTGGTGCAGTTCACACAATTTCGGTCTGACATAACTCTCTATTGCATGGTTGAAACTATTGTCTTTTGACGTGGCTCTTTGTTACAAGGTTTTCAGAGTTTTTTTTTTGACACTGTTGGGTTAACGTGGGTCTATGTTACAAGATTGGCACATTTTTGGTTTGACGTACATCCATGTTGCATAATTAGCATTTTTGTGGTTTGACATGACTCTTTGTTATGAATTTGGAACAGTTTTGGCCTCACATTTTTGTAGTTTGATGTGGCTCTCTGTTACAAAGTTTTATTTATGCTTGGTGCAATTTTAGTTTAACATAGCTCGATGTTGTGAGGTTTCTTGGTTATTTCTATTGTACATAGTACTCTAATGTGGTGCTCAGTTGCGACATTGAATCTCTCCTCTGCCTTTTCGATTGTATGGTTTGACTTATAACTACAACAATTTTGTTTGATTGAATTGAAAAAGGAACATGGTAGCATACATGGTATTGTGTCATGTTGAACCACGAGAAGTCATTAGTTTATTTTTTGTCGGTCTCACCAAAATTTGTGTTTTGACCTTAGGAGTGTGTTTTGTTGGACCTTTTGATAGATAAATGGAGTGCATTTTGTCGAACGTACGTAAACATTTTTTGCATATTTTAGACAAAACCACAGAAATATGCATGTTATTGAAGTGTCGACTTTAAAATGTTTATGGGTTATTTTGAGGGCCAAGTTGATTTTTGGAAAAGGGTAAATGGAAATAATTTTCTTGTAATATTAAAGGGGGACATGAAAGATCATGAAGGTAGTATTTTAAGGACAAGAAGTTGTATTTATTTTATTGTTTTCAAATGTTTTAGGCGACATGAATAGGTTAAATATTGATTCAAGAAATAAAAAAATGGACATTATTGATGATTTAAGAACTAGTTGAAATCACATTGATATTATCATATTTGTGAGGAGAATTTATTGATTCTTGAGCTTGTGGATCCAGTTTGAAATATTATGAAAAATGATCCATTATGTTTTGAAGATGGCGGGAGCCTCTGTCAGAGGTTGGTTCCTTAATTAGGTTGGAGCCTATAACAAGTTGTTGGTTGCATATTTCAGAGGTTGGTTCCTAAATCAGGTTAGAGCCTCCAACAAGTTAGTGTTTTGATATTTTATAGGTTGGTTCCTCAATTAGGTTTCTGACTACAAAAATTTAGTGCTTGAGTATTTTATAGGTTGATGCCTTAATCAGGTTGTGTGCTTACATGTGTTTTTGGGGTTAGTGGCTCTAGTAGGTTGGTGCCTGCAAATAAATTTTGGGAGTTGGTGCATCCAGTAGGTTGGTGCCTACCAATTTTTTTGGGGTTTTTGTATTGATAAGGTTGGTTCCTACAAATTGATCTAATTAAATATTGAAAAATAAAAAATATTTTTGGTTTTCTTCTATAACGGTTTCCACGTACATCTGGTGTTTTCATGTGTTGATGTGATGATAGTATTCATTAATGCCCTAATATTTTTATAGATATGATCAATTATGAAATTGGTTAAAATGTCCATTACACTGATTCACTACCCCCCCACCCCCCCCCCAATGTGTAATCACTATTCTAACAATTAGTATCAGCGTAGGTTTCGTTCAGAATAGTTAATCACTAGAAGTTTTATCACAAGGAACATGGCCAATATCATATCTTCAGGCAAGCCTCCTCAATTTAATGGAACAAACTATGATTTATTAAAAATAAGAATGGAAAACTACATTATGTTTTTACGTATTGATGTATGTATGGTCGTTGAGAATGGGTTCCAAGATCCTAGAACTCATCCCATTGATGCATCTCGTAAAGCTCTCTATACATTTAATGTGATGGAAAAAAATTCCATCCTAAATGGTTTATTGGATACTAAATTCATCAAGATGGTGCATTGGAATTTGTCCAAATAACTATGGGAGAAGCTTAAATTTTGTTATCAAAGGGACGAAAAAATAAAGTAGAAGAATTTTCTAACTTATACATTGCTACACCATTTTTTGGTCATCTAACCTACTATCATTAGATGGACCCAAATACACCATGTAAGACCAATTTTACCCTAAGTAAAATTGCCTTCACTATGTAAAATAACTTAATAAAACACATTTGTTAGGTTGTTTATGGTCTAAACAGGAAACCCCAAAAGGAAATATTAAACAAACCTATATTTGTTTGATTTTCCTGGTCATGTTTAACCCAAAACAAAGAAATTAAATAGATAAATCTTTATTTATCTTATTATTTTCTAGGAATAATTATTTAAATCTTATTTAAATAATATTCCTTGTTAAATATGACTAAATCACCCATAAATAATTAAATAAATCATTATTTATTTGATTATCTTTTAACCACCTCCTTAAAATGATAAATAAATCATTTATTTATTTATTATTCACAAAAAAAGGGATTTGACCCAAGTCAAATACTTTTTCCCTCCAACAAATATAATAAAATATTCCATAAAAGGTGGATCTAGATTTGGTTAATGTTATTTTAATCGTGCACCAAGATCTAGAATGACCCAATATTTTGTTATAAATAGGAGGGTTTTTTCCTACCACTCTTCACCTTTTGTTGCCTATTAGATCACTCTGGATGTAAACTCTTGGTCTGACTTTGAGCCATTATCATTGTCATATTTTTCATTATTCGCTGTGTGAGCTCCCTTTTAGTTCTATCTTTGTTTGGGTTTTCTACACCAACAAGAGAGAGAAATGCTAGATCTGAAGTGCTGAGGACTTCCAAGAACCCATCCCATTGAGGAGAATTGGAAACATCTTCCTGTTTTCCTCCCAGGTGCCCTTAATACAAAAAATTCTTTCAAAAGTTGTTCTTGTCTTGTCTACTGGATATATGGAGCAAAACCTTCTTTTTACTGCTTAATGTCTTTCTATGCATAGATCTGGTTTTTGCAGCTCTTGTCTTGATCAACTAACTGCATATCTGAAGATATTGGCAGCCATATTTGATGTTAGGGCTATTGGTTATGTGTAGCTAAAGTGGTATTTTTTTGTACACTTCGACAAAGGATTCATACTAACAATTGGTGACTCCACATGGGTTTTCAATTATGACCGCTGTCATTTTTCATATTCCTGCATATCTAGCTACTTCAGACCCTAGGGTGACATACATCAGCCGCAACTGAGACGACAAATTTTCCGCAAATCTGCCGCCGGGACAACCGGAGTTGGAGGTCACACTTTTCAGCCAAAAAAATGTGACCTGGACTCCAGGTCACACTTTTCAGCCCCTTTTCTGCAACCTGAACAGGAAAACAGGTCAGCACCTACGACCTGTGCTTTTTTCTGCTATTTTTCTGTAATTTTTATGGGTTTTGCTGAAGCTTCTGTCAGGGTTTTCCAGCCTCTATCTCCGCCCGTTTGGACCTGTTTCTGGTCTGTTTTTCTCATCTAAGTGGGAACCTAGCCCCCCTAGGGCTTCAGTACCCTCCACTTCCGGTGGAAGAGTTTTAGCTGTTTCAGGTGTCTGATTTTTCAAAGTTTCAGCCTTCCCTTTTTCAGATCTGATACCTCATCTTCAGATCCCTTTAAATCAGCTCTTCTTCCTTTCAAATCACCTCTTGTAGTTTTTTTTGGACCTCCCTTTAGGACCTCCTCCCTGTCCTTTCCGCTTTTTGCTGATTTCCTCCTTCTTCTTTTTTTGCAGCCACCTTACCTCTGCCTCTTGGCTGTGATCTGCACCTCTTTTCAGTAGCTTTCTCCTTTAGATCCCTGTCCCTTTCGACCCTAGATCTATTGGCCTCTTTTTAGTGTGTTTTGCCTAGATTTTTTCCCTCTTTTAGATAAGTTTTGAGAGACTCGCCTTCTTGGGTTCAATCGATGCACTAGTAGTTGTTAATTTTCTGTTATTTCAGCATTATATACTGTTTTTACAGCATTATTTTCAGTTACGTAGCACACTTTTTCTCTTGCTCTCAAAACGAAAAGGGTTTAAAAATTAAAATTAACGCACGCCACACACTCACCCTAAGCGAAGAAGAGCCTGGTTTACATCGCCAGGCAAAGACTTTAAAATCAATTGACCCTGCACCTTGTTGCCCTTGTTTCGACATTGTAATCACTTGATTCTGCACCTCCCTGCCTTTGTCGGTCGTTCTTCTTCCCCTTCGTGCCATGTTTGTGTTGTCATCATTGTGCCCCCAAGGCGCGCCTCCCAGAGACTTCTTGGCCTTCACCCCCAGTTTCCGGCCAGTCGACCTGCTCCGTCCCGTCATTGTCGAGCCAGTCCTCCTCCGAGTCCGCCTTCTGACTCCTCTTCTGATTCATTGGGTTCTCCTTTTACTTCTGGTTCTCCCCCTGTCACCTTCACTATGTCTGGTCTAGGGCCTAATGCTAGCAGTAATCCTGGCCATAATGTCGGAACTACTACTAGCCGAACCGCAACAAGAACTACCTCAGCTTCTCCCTTGCTACCGTACATCGCAGGCCTCAGCCTCCATGATTTCAATCAGTTGATCAATGACCCTATCTGCCACGATGTTGGTTGGCCTACTATGCCAACCAAGCTCCCCTCCGACATCCCTAAGTTCGAAGGCCTTGCTGGAGAAGATCCAACCAACCATGTCTGATCTTTCCACATGTGGTGTTCCTCCAATTCCATTATCGATGATTCCATCCATCTTCGGTTGTTACAACGCACGCTTACCGACAAAGCTTCTAAATGGTATGTTGACCAAGCCACCTCTTCCCATACCACCTTTGTGACCATTGCCCAAGCCTTTTTATCTTATTTCCAGCTCCCTCTCCGATACGATACTGGTATGGAGCTTTTGACTTCTTTCAAGAAAACCTCTTCGACCTGCCTTTCCACTCATTTCTAGGAATGGCGAAGAAGACGGAGTTTATGTCAAGCTCCCCCGTTCGAAGATCGGGTTTATATGGACTAGTTCCTTCGCACTCTCTTAGCTCCCATTGGCAAAGATGTCACCTCCCATTTCCCTCAAACTGAAGAAGCCACCCTCCAAATAGCCTTGAAATATGACCTGATCTACGCTCAGTCTGGTTATGTTTATACCGTCCTTCCTGACCTCCCCAGGCCGGGAGGCGCTAATGCCCCAGGGGCATCTCATTCCGCCGACGGTATCGTTGGAGCCCTTTCTCATCCGTATGCTCAACCTCCTATGGGCTATGGTCTCCCTCAGGGAGGGGCCAGAACCTCTAGCACTTTTCCCCCTCCAGGTAGCATGTATCCAAGATACAGCATGCCTCATCCTTTTTCCCAACCTCCTGCTTACCTCAATGTTGCCCAACCTAACCATTACCCTTATCCGCAGCCTGGTGCGCCAACTCCTCTAGCATATGTGCTTCCACCTCCCTTGCCTCCTCCAACCCCGCAACAGCACCTACAGCCCCCTCCAGGGCAAGTATTTTCATAGCAGGGCACGACTAATCCCCCTTCTCAAAGAAGGCAGAGAGGCAATCCAAATCAATCCACCCCTGGTATGCATGGACCCAATCCTCAAGGTACTAACCCTAACACTACTAACCAGCAACAGGGCACTCAGCCAAAGCTGAACAAGCCTCTCCGCACCAATAAGCCTTGTTCATGTTGTGGTGTTTGCGGTCATTACACCCACAATTGTCCCCTCTTACCACAGATGCGACAGATGTGGGAGTCTCAAGCCACATTGCGAGGACAACATGCCTCCTCTCCTGCTCCCCCTAAGGTGGCCACTACTCAACCAGCTGTGTTTACTGATCCTTTCCCTCAACAATGATTCGTGGCTACCCAACCACCTGACGGCTAGGTCGCCACTCAACCTTCCCCTTCTGGTTCCTCCGATTACTAGATTCTCATGATGAACTCTGATCCATCCCCAACCGTCGACCTTCACCTTCAAAATCGGTCTCGCCAGTACCCCAAGCCTCCCGCTCAGTCTGCCCCCGAGTCCCCTTCTTCAGGTTCTACAGAGCCTCTTTCGACATCCAACGGTCCCTTACATATCCCTCAACCCAAAGTTGAGGTTCATACAAAGATTCCTAAGGGGCCATTACGTCGCAATGCTACTCCTGGTCGAGCTACTCATGCATATAGCATAGTAAATGATTTGGCACAATCTCCCGCTGCCATTTCCACGTTGGAACTCCTCCAGTCATGCCCTTCCCAAAAGAAGGCTCTACTATCTGCCGTGGGCGCTGTAGATCCTGCCGATGACCAGATGATTATTTTCGATGCTCACCAATCAAACCATCCTCCTCTTCCTACTTCCTTCGCCTTCCAAATCACAGTCAAAATCCGGAATGCCAACGTTTCTCGGTGCATAATTGATGAGGGGGCATCCACCTGTGTGATGTCTGCTTCGGTTTGGAAGCAACTCGGATCTCCTGAGTTGGCCCCTTCCACGATCACCCTTCGAGCGTGGGATGGCCACGCCTCCCAGCCCATTGGCCTTTTCCGTAATTGTCCTATCACCCTTGCCGGTAAGACGATTTGTGTTGATGTCAAAGTCATCGATGCCCCTCTAGACTATAACATTTTATTGGGGCGAAGCTACACCTATGCCATGTCTGCTGTCCCATCCGCGGTTTTTCACAAGATGTATTTTCCCCACAATGGAAAGATAGTCACCATCGACCAGTTGACTTACTATGAGCCACCGTCTCAGACCTCCCCAGAGACGACCACCTCTTCTGTAGCCAATAATAAAACTGTCGATTCCTTGACCAGTGTCTCCCCCGGTGTCTACAAAGATTCCTCCCTGCTTGGAACTTTTCTTGGTCTCCCCCCTCCTCATATCTCTGATCCCAGCTTATCGAATGTTTGCATGATGCAATCGTCTCGGGCCACCCTTAAACGACCCGCTTCGGCTAGTCAGCAACCTCAGACTCAACCTTACCCACCGCAACCCGCTCCTAGCCATTCATCTCCGCCAGTCGGACCTCTTCCTTCTGGCCCTTCTCCTACAGCTGGTATCCCTGAACCCCTCTATCCTCTCGGGTCGGTTCCCCCAGGCCTCAATCAGCTCGGAGCCGTCCCTCCTAGTCATTATCCCACTGGTCAGATACCTTTCCTGGCTCCCCCTCACGGAGTCTATACGGTCCCTGTCATGGCCACCCTCTCTCCCCCTAACCTAACCTTAGGCATACCCGTCTGGTACCTTGACCCTCTAGCCGCTACCCCACCTGGCCACCCCAAACCCTATCTCGCTTTGACACCGATTCAACCGGTCCCCCTCGCTTCCTCCGTTGCCACCATGCCCCCCGCACCTCCCCAGGACCCTACCCCTATGGTGACAGCTCCAGGAAAGAAAGGCAAATCTCGCAAGGGGGCATCCAAAGACAAGGTCACCCCGACTGACCCAACTCCTCCTCCCCCCGCAAAACCCTGCGCCTTGTGTGATGTCGTCGGTCACGCCACCCATACTTGTCCTAAATTTCCCTGTATTCAACCCATGGTTAAAGTCGCATTCCCTGAGTCTACGGTCCTTGACACCTCTCTCCCGTCCTCGTCCATAACCAAGAACCCCAAAACTATTCGCACCAGCAAACCCTGTGCTTTGTGCGGTATCCATGGCCATTATTCCCACCATTGTTCTCACCTGACGCATTACCACACCTATTTAGAAGTAGTCTGCGAGTATGAGGTTGAAAAAAATTAGTCCGCCTCTCCCATCCTCGCACAGTATGCTTCGGGTCAGCTTGAGGATCCCCCCGCTCCCATCGACATCCACCCCCCTGATGTCCGGATGATGGAGTCTACTACCACCATTCTTTACCTATCATCCTCTGTGAGACCCTTGGAGCACATTCCCCTTGAATCCTCCCCTGTTGTTTCGCTTGACCCCCCTTCAGCGACCACCCTCGGCTCCCCATATTTTAACCATTTGTTTCCCTGTTCTTCTGTCATTCCCTGTGACGATCTGTATGTGAGACTTTCTTTCCCTACGGATGATTTTGCCGTGTCATGTGGTGTCCTTTCCACCCTTGACCCCCTCTTTTCCACCCATACACAAGATAACTCCACCCGTATCTCTGTTGACCTCCGCAGCCCGAGTCCCTGCCATACCTCTGATAGCCCTCATATACCACCCTCTAGTTTGTATATGAGTCATAGCCATTTTTCTCATTGTACTCCCTCCCGCAGTTGCCGCTCAATGTCTTCTGTTCACTCACGCTGCCGTCATTGTCCTTTCTCCCCCCATTTGTTGTCTTGTAACACTATTCGGCAGGACCTCCCGTCACCACCCTATATCGGTTACGCCGATGGTGCAAGTCGTTACTCCCGGAATCTAGCCTCGGCAGGTTGGGCCATTTTCACCCCCTTGCATGCCCTTGTGCTCTCAAACGGGGTCTGCATTGGTACCGCCACCAACAATCAGGCCGAATATGATGCAGTGCGTGGTCTCTTAGCCGATGCACTCTTTCATCACATCCTCCATCTGCATGTTCGTTTAGATTCCCTACTTCTTGTCATGCAACTAAATGGTGTCTATCGTGTGCGTAATCCTGTGTTGTTTAGAGGATATTTACTAGTGAAACTCTTGATACGTGAATTTGAAACCATAACTTTCAACCATGTACCTCGAGAACAAAATCACTATGTAGATAGTATTGCAAACCATATTCTAGATTGGCATTTATCACATGCATTTCATACAAGACAATAACATTCATAATCATTAAAAAAGATACATATCCATAATATGTGTCGCAAAACATGTGTTTTAGAGTCCATCTACTCTGATACATTTGACATGCCCATAGCATGTTACAGAAAACTCAAAACTGGGGGCACCACCTGCCCCTACCTACACACTAGGGGGCACCACCTGCCCCACACCTAATCACTATCTCGCGGATCCCAAGCCAATGGCTCTGCTCCTGCAGCCTGTAGATCACGTATCCCCTGACCGGCCATCACCATGCGCTGCATGACACCTCGCCATTCCGAGGGTAGACAAATACATGGCTCTATGTACTGGTCGTCCAAGTCTTGCCACCCGTGCTCTGACACTCCGGTCAGCAACCTTTCGCATCTATGGCGGATGTCCTCCAGAAGGGTGGCCGCATCCTCATTATGTGCTGCTCTCGACCCACTCGGACCTGCAGCTCCAGATGCTGCCGGTCGTCCCATATATCCGACCGGTTTTACCGGAGCTATATCTGCATACCAAAAGTACCTGAATCAGTACCCTATCTACTATTCATTAACTTTAACATGCCCAAAAAATAATAGTTACTTTTCACTTACCATCGGGTCCCCATACTCGACCAGGTGGAAGTGGTAAGTCCGGATCCCTACAGTAACTCATCCCACTATAGGGATAGTCGTCTATGTATAACGGCATCTGATCCCAATGGGCAAAGAACTCAGGTCGAAACACCCGTCCGACCACCCCTCCTCCTCCTCTACATAGTAGTCGCCCCCACCAGCGCATCCTGGGCTCTCTCGGGCCCCCATCTGAGAGTTGTACACGAGGTCGTAAGGTCGGGATCTTCTCAAAAAAGAAAGAGCATAATAAAGTCCCATATGAGCAATCGTGGTTCACTTGTCGCTTGCAAAGCGACAACTGTCGTTTTAATGACACCAACATCATTTGGGCCCACCCATAGTAGGTCCCACTCAACACACTCTCTACGATCATCATCTACCCCCCAGTGATTTGATGGAATGCCTGGTTGCCCAGGATCCGCAGCACCGCTGCGGCCACTGCCCGGGTTTCCAATCTCTCTAGGTCCCCGATTGGTATCCACGTCCCTTTGACTTGGAGACTCGGTCGACAATGCCACTCCACAAACTCCATGATGTTCCGCCCCCGCGGTAACAATGGCTGTGTATTTCCCGCCATCCCAAGTGGCGGGAGACTTGTCAGGAAATACACATCCTGGACTGTCAGTTTGATCCTGTGCCCCTGCACTACAAAGACCTCATGCTCTAGATCCTAATAAATGATAATCTGTGCCAACAAGGGTTCCCCATCTCTCATCAAAGGGTTCTCCAAAAACTTAAGAACCCCAAACCCGGCCAACACACGACGGACACCCTGATCTACCTGGATCTCTGCCTGTAATGTACCCAGGTCTCTCTCTCTCCAATTCACCCATATATCTGCCATATCTATACAAAAACATCATCTTTGTTAGCCTACAAATAGGTAATACTGTAACCAAACACAAAAACCCAACTCTCAGCCATCAAACAGCACTAAAACCCCCTCATCTTCCAGGTCGCACTTTTTTGCCAAATCCTGAGACATCTCGCACCTTTTTTCCCAAAACCTGCATCCCAGGTCGCAGATTTTGGCCCAAAAAGTGCGACCCGGCCAAAAGGATGCAAGGGGATCTGTTCCTGAGATTCTGAGCCCTAATCTGAACTTTCAATCCATTAAAATGAAAGAGTAAGGTTAGGCCTCTTACCTGCAACTGACGGATCTCGATTCCAACGGTCGGTTTGTCTGCTACACTCGCCACAAGATTTAGGGCCTTCTCTCCTCTCTACATTCACCACAGCAACACTAGCAAATGAGTGGATTTGGAGGGAAAACTGCCTTATTAAAAGAGAACCCTTGTTTCTTATTTCGCCTGCTACGACCACACCGTAGCTCCGTTTGACAAACCATCTACACCGTTGGAAAGCTATCACCGAGCCCTAAAATGGGTATCTGTTATTTTTTTGTGATCTAACACTTCACCAGGACACATTTTGTCCAAGATGGGTCACTTCACCTCTCCTTAAAATCACATTTCTCCACTTACAACACTTGTACTTGGGGCACCACTTTCCCTCCTTACTTGTATTTGTTCGTGTCGATTTTCGTCGTGAGTTACCATCTTGTACTCATGTTTTCATGGTCCCCCATTGGACCTTTACTATGTGGCAGCACCATCGAGTCGCCCTTGTTTAGAGCATCCAAGTTGAGTCATCATCACATTCATGGAGTCTATCCCGAGTCCCTTTGTACCCCGCTATAGTCCTCCATCCTTCATTGCTTGATCCCTCTCTTGCGTCACACATTATGGCTTTCAGTCCCACTATCCCCTATCCCTCATGATCTTGTGACAGTTGCTGCCATGTCATTCCTGCCCTTTATGCTCTAACAAGGGAAGTCATCCATTCACTATTCAGTTCCCTCCATTTCACCATCATCATTGGTATTAGTCTGTCAGTCACTTGACTATTGTCTCTCGCGCCTTAGTTGAGGATCTCTCATTGCCTCACCTATGGCGGACCTCCTTCTTTCGACATCAGCTCATCCATTCCAGAAGGCCGGTCTAGAGGGCGGTGTACCTTGGTTCCATCTTCCACTCTTGTTTGGTGCCTCAGATCAGGCAAAGGGCTTTCTCATTACCCTTTGACTTGATTGTTTCTCAGCTCCAGCTCCTTTCCGCATGATCGAGATCTGTATACTTGATGGTTCAGCGATGCAGCAGCAGCTCCTGGTGATTCTCGGGTATGTGTGAGATGTCTCAGCCCTCATGAGGGGGTGGCCCTGCAGGTAGCCCCCCACATGCCCGGATGACCTCTTCATCACAGCCTTTGATGCAGCTCCATATTTTTGATGATGTCGGCCTTAGCCTCTTGCAGCGCCTCTTTAATTTGCATGTATCAGTCGGATTTTGCGAGCCCTTCCCCATTTTCAGGGGGAATTGGGGTTGTATTTGTATCTCATGTACTCAGATATTATTGTATAAGTCCTATATTTTATCCCAATCACAGTATGTATGTGGGATCCTTCATTGTATTTCTATCTGGCTCATGTTTATGTCGGTTGTACTTATGGTTCGGTCCCTTGTTTACTAGACACACTATTCTTTTGTACTTTGTCTCAGCGGGCATAGGTATGCCTCCCCCGCCGCCTTTAGCACAGGTACCCTCTCATAAAAAGAGACTTGTTCCACCTGTAAGTCTCGTCTCCTCAGGGTCTAGTTCTTCAGCACATTAGTCTACCTTACATCTCTCTCTCCGACTTCCCTTTTGATGTCTGGTGATTGAGTTCTTACAACGTACTTCGGTCATACAATTTGCTCCTAACACTCGCATGCTGGGGGGCAATCTGTTACACCATTTTTTGGTCATCTAACCTACTATCATTAGATGGACCCAAATACACCATGTAACACCAATTTTACCCTAAGTAAAATTTCCTTCACTATGTAAAATAACTTAATAAAACACATTTATTAGGTTGTTTATGGTCTAAACAGGAAACCCCAAAAGGAAATATTAAACAAACCTATATTTGTTTGATTTTCCTGGTCATGTTTAACCCAAAACAAGGAAATTAATTAGATAAATCTTTATTTATCTTATTATTTTCTAGGAATAATTATTTAAACCTTATTTAAATAATATTCCTTGTTAAATATGACTAAATCACCCATAAATAATTAAATAAATCATTATTTATTTGATTATTCACAAATAAAGGGACTTGACCCAAGTCAAATACTTTTTCCCTCCAACAAATATAATAAAATATTCCATAAAAGGTGGATCTAGATTTGGTTAATGTTATTTTAATCATGCACCAAGATCTAGAATGACCCAATATTTTGTTATAAATAGGAGGGTTTTTTCCTACCACTCTTCACCTTTTGTTGCCTATTAGATCACTCTGGATCTAAACTCTTGGTCTAAATTTGAGCCATCATCATTTTCATATTTTTCATTATTTGCTGTGTGAGCTCCCTTTGAGTTCTATCTTTGTCTGGGTTTTCTACACCAACAGGAGAGAGAAATGCTAGATCTGAAGTGCTGAGGACTTCCAAGAACCCATCCCATTGAGGAGAATTGGAAACATCTTCCTGTTTTCCTCCCAGGTGCCCTTAATACAAAAAATTCTTTCAAAGGTTGTTCTTGTCTTGTCTATTGGATATATGGAGCAAAACCTTCTTTTTACTACTTAATGTCTTTCTATGCATAGATCTGGTTTTTGCAGCTCTTGTCTTGATCAACTAACTGCAGATCTGAAGATATTGGCAGCCATATTTGATGTTAGGGCTATTAGTTATGCGTAGCTAAAGTGGTCTTTTTTCGTACACTTCGACAAAGAATTCATACTAACATACATGTTAGTTTGTAAGTTTGAAAATGGAAGAATATGAAAATATTGCTTGATATTTTCTTTGAATAAACAATATTGTCAACACGATTAGAGGTATTGGTGAAAAAAATAAGGAATATGATGTTGTTCATAATATATTAATATCCCTTCTCTAAAGGTTTAATATTAAACTAATTTGAAAGAAATTAAATCATGTTTGATGATGAACTAAAAAATATATTGTTCATATCTGAATAAGATATTGAAGTAGAAGTAGACTATGAAAGAGAAATCATAAGTTCCTTGGAAGAACTAATATCTTTAATAAACAAGGTAGATAAAATAGAACAACATTTGCAATAGTATACAAATAAATATCATGATGTAGAATATACAATCTCTATCAAATTTGAACTAGAAAAAAAAGAGGATATAAGAGATTATTTCATAGTAGTTAATAGAAAAGGAATATTAGTGTGAAAAGTTGGAAGAAAAAAATGTTCTTTTTAAAGAATAATTAGAAAAAGGCCTGGTATCAACTCAATAAAAACATGAAGCCCCTCAAATATTTTGATTCATTAGATCCCATCCCTAGCATAAAACTACATCCCCTCATCTAAACAAGCCTCAATTATCAGGAAGATCATGAGACATTCAAGGACCAAGACCCCTTAAAGACACCAATGGATAATAGCTTAAAATATATGTTGATACATTCACGAGATATAGCATCACCAAAATTGAAGACTCCAGTTAAGTAAAGTGTTAGTCTAAGCATGTTCACTTTAGGATCTTGGGTGACACTTAGAAATAAATCAAGAATAAAAAAGGTACAATTGGCCCAAGCAAGGAAAAAACCAGGATGAGAGTATAAGAACCTCTATTAAAAAAAATTATTCTCAAGGTATAGATAAGAAACATTGGAATAAGATTAAAAAATTAACAAATAAATGAATCTCTTCCAAGGAAAAACTTCAGAAGAAATGCTTCATCAAGGAAACTACTTTCAACAAGGTATCAAAATATGTTTTTTGGTCATTGTTTCTCATGCACAAGATTTGGACGTAAAGAAAGGGATTTTATAACCTATTCCATGAATCACTAAATATAAAACATAGAGGATATTATTATTAGAATTGTATTAATAAATATATGGGCAATAAAAATAGAAGTTATAATGGCAGGGCATACATACCATTCCTACCAATATTGAAGCCTGATACAGAATGCTACAAATTACACATTGAAGGGCATATGACCCATGATTGCAGGATTATTTTGAGAGGGTTGAAGTAATAAGTATTTTCTGACTCAGGAGATCTCGATCATCAAGGCATGGAGAATGATATGAAAAGCCAAGAATAGATCTAATTAGTTAGATTTAATCCACTGATTAAATATTCTTCAACTATATGAATGTTTGAAAATAAACATGAAGACGCAAGAGTATGCAAGATATATGCATATTTGAAGAAAGAAGGGATACCACACATAGGGTGATTATCTATCAAAAATAGGAGTTGAGAAGTCTGAAGAAGTTGTGTAGATTTTATATTGAGACACTTGTATTGGATAAAGGTTTTCACAAATATAAAAGAATTCAAGCAGGGAAAGTATGATAATAGCCACATGACAAGAATAATTTAAAAGAGAAGGGTTTATCCATAGGGGAGAGTTAATTATAGGGGATGTAGATCCATAGGAAGATATAAGAAAAATTGTGTAACATTGACCTAGTAGTAAGAAGTCATTAGATATGTAGTCGTCTTTAGTGGGTCCCTTTTATATTGATGTAAAAGGGGGAGAGAAAGCAAAAATTGAAAGAAAAATTCTATTTTTGACCATCATCTTAACATGGGGAGTTAAATTTGTTGTCATATGGGATAATTATAGGTTAATTAATTATGCTAGAGCATATAAAATGTTTTTTTGTTTTTAAAGGAGTTTTTGGATTACCAATGTTATGAGAAAATTATAGGCAGATATTTTAAGCTTTCAATAATATTGGTAGAGTGAAGCAAGGTGTGTCAAATGATGGAGGAGACGACAATGCTAGGGTTTTCATGGACCATTTCTCTGTCGGCACAGAGGACTGAGGGAACTGTGAAGGAGCAAGAATGGAGGTGGGATTTCTGGCTACCACGGGCTGGAATCTCATAGATTTCGACCCACCCCCCTGGTTTCCAGTCTACAAATATACTTGAATCTGAAGGGCGAGCCTGGATTTTGTGGGGAAAGGAGTATCAACCCCTATTTTATGCCAGATGGGCCTCTGTTATGGAAAAAAAAATATGGGTCCAGGAACCCTTAATCCAGCTAGTTGGGTAGGGGGTTTTTTGTCTCAAGCATCCATATAGCCTTGGGAATAAAGAAAAGATCCTATGGAGGGGGTTTTTCGCTTGCGGATCCTCTTGGTGTCATGTGTCAATGGCCTATCTTTGTGGCATAGGTGAACCCTAGCAGCTGGAACATGGTTGTCTTCCCTTGTCTCCCATTTATTACACTCTCTTATCATTGGCTCTGCTTGTTTTCTGGCTCGAGCTTGGTCAAGGATGGTGGGAACTTGTGTGCTATTTCAGGTTGGGGGTTTGTGCCCTTTGCTACTCTGACCACGATCTTTATTTCCTGAGGTGGGTGTGGGTCTCATCTCATTTCCCTCCTCTTGGAGGCAATTTTTTTCTGGTTCATAACTTTACTGCAAGACACAATTTTTCCCTGATGTCGCTTACACCTGCAAATCCAGAAAAGGAGCAGCGTGAAAACATCCCAAAAGACACAGAACTCTGGGAATAGTTAACCCCCTCTAGTTTTCAAATTTTTATTAGCCCCCCTATGGGTAAACCTTTTTTACCATGGGGTAAATATTTTGATAGAGTTTTACATATGAAACAAAAAATCTAAGAGTTGATGGATTAATCTTCTCGGCTGCAATACCTGGTTAGTGGTAGATGGTCTCTTCAAGACTGTTGGTCTTTGAAGGAACACTCTATTATTTTAGGAGAGTCCATTTTCCTGAACCTTCGCCTGAGAGGGGGAGAAGAAAATCAAGGTACTTCTAGATCTGCAGGCGGGAAAACAGAATAAAACGCACAAACCAAGAACACAAAAATGGTGGCCTTTCCTATAATAATATTTTATAGGGTAAAAGAGCTATAGTAACACCTCCAGAACAAGTTGGAAATGCCCCATGTCCTTACATAGTAGAATAGTTGGGAAAACACCAACACTAAAGATAGAAAATCCAAAAATAAAGGAGTATTGCACGAAATATGAAGAAAAGGCATTAATATGCCATTTTAAATGTTTCTGGCCTAAACCAATGGAACTCTTCCATTGGATTTTTTCACATTGGACAAAAAATTGTGAAATCCACCTCTGCTCCAAGGGTTTTTTATTGTAAAATTTAAATCCTCTGAAGACAGAGACAACATTATCAGAGAAGGACCATGGTTATGGGTGATCTACCGGTCTTTTCATTACACCATGATTCCTAGATTTTGATGCAAACACAATGGAATTTAGTAGAATTCTAGTATGGGTCAGATTATACAATCTCCCCCTTCATTTCTGGAATGACCAGGTATTCAAAGGAATTGGAAATAGTATCGAGAAATACATCAAAACAGATATAGAGAGATTAGAGGAGAGGACCTACACTTTCGCACATATCTGCATGGAAGTATATCTCAGCAAAGGTTTACTGGAAAATATCATGATGATCTACAGACAAAAAAACTGGTTGCAGTCACTAGACTATGAAAACACTGCATTCAGATGTAGAATTTATGGGCTGCCGGGAAACTTAAAAAACACATATCTTGACTAAAAAAAAAACAAAAAAAAAATGATGGGAAACAAAGAAAAGGTTGGAAATATCCCCCATCTGAGTCGAAGGAGGATGAGGCAGAAGAAGAGGACGATACTTATCCTATGGAAAAAAATTAGAAAGAAAAGGATCAAGAGGTATAAGGGACTGGTTCAACTATACACATCGATCCTCAAACTTATCCAAATCGAACAGATATGAATCCAGAGGACACAGGAAATGGCGGGATTAAACGACAACATTCTTCAGATAACTTAGATTCAGATAAGGATAATGGAAAGCAAATTGTAGATAATCATATATTTCTTGCCACATTTGTTCCATCTCAGGGTGAATGGTGAAAGGTCAAGAAGAAAAAAGGAAGGAAAACTTGATTCATGGGGCATTTCCCCCACTTCGGTGGTTGGGGATGTGTTGTGCCGTCTGCTTTTTCCTTCTTTTATTTCTTTCTTTCTTTTCTTTTTGCACATCTAATTGCTTGTGCCCGGCTTTGTTTCTAGCTTGCTTTTGGTCTTTGTGACCAGCCGCCCCTCGGGGCATTGCTTCATATGGAATGCTACGGCATCTGTGATGTAACTTTTTACATTTTTATATAAAAAGTTTGATTTTTTCATTGGGAAAAAAGAAACTTTTAATAATATTGCGTATTAAGAAAGGGTTGTTCTTTTACTTCAAAACGATGATTTTATTTTGTGTATGTGAAAGGTAGAAAATGTAATTAGCTAAGATCTACTAAATATTTGAATTGAATCCTTATTTTATCATAACAAATAAAGCGTGACAAACAATGTTTACAGCTTAATAATATATATCTAACCTTATGAATATGACTGAAAATTAATATATGTAGAGGGACTTATACAGACAAATATTCTAATAAATCAATCTCTAAAATAGATGATAACTTCGTAGTATTTAAGATAGATTGATATTAAATTTTCTCTTACCTATTTATCTCCATAAAACTTAAATATAGGTGGAAAGAAAAATGAAATGTAAACTGGAAATACTTACAAGGAGACAAATTGTTTGAAACAAATCCAAAATAATTTCATTAATAATCAATGATTTTAGCTCATACAATTAT
Source organism: Pinus albicaulis (assembly GCA_034641835.2). Lineage (NCBI taxonomy): Eukaryota > Viridiplantae > Streptophyta > Pinopsida > Pinales > Pinaceae > Pinus > Pinus albicaulis. Next base: position 231,814,806 of record CM076570.1, on the reverse strand, counting down.
GTGCTCATCCAAGGGTGCAACCCTTGATAACTCAAATGGAGAGTTATTTATACAAAATTCTATCTTTTATAAGCATATAAACATATTATAAAAATAGTATCAAAATACAGGAATAAAAAAATTATTGAGTAGGGCTGGGGCTATCTTGCAGGAAGTGGTTGATGAAGTGGCCCCAAACTTTTTTGATTTATTGACATCCTTTGGAGATGGAATTTACTCGATAGTTTCACATAAGTGATCCCATATTTCTTCACTAGGTATTTCAAGTTTAATTAGTCTTCTATAAACTTCATCCACTTCGGTATAAATTTCAAAAATTGTCTTATTGATAAAAATATTTGATTTCATGTTTGATTATTAAATCAAACTCTAAAGCCTTCAGAAAATCCTTTCCTATCAGATGACCTTTAATTCCTGCAAATTTGGCTTTATCAATTGAAATTGTATAAATATTTTTTCAATACTCCTCCAAACTGATTAACCTGGAATTTGGTGCTACTAATCCTAGAAACCCTCTTTGATTCAACAAGTTGAACTTGATATGAAACCTCTAGAAAGCATTTTCCAAATTTTTGCACTTGGTTTCCAACTGAGTTAACAAATTATTTTCCTACAGAACCTTTTTAATTTCTAAAATAGCTTATGTTTTTTTTCTATAATATGAATTTGGCCTAATTCAACCTTGTCGTTTGAATTTAATACCTTAATCATATATGAATCTTCAGCTGGTTTTTGTTGAAGTGATGATTTTTCCTACTCAATGATTGTTTTACATTTAGTGATTAATTATCCCTTCTCAAAGATAATTTGTATGGAGGGGCATACTTCAATCATAGCCTGAATTATTTTTGTCCAAATTCTTTCCTTGGCTCGGGCCAACTTGGTGTGTGCCATTAATAATTCACTTTCTAACTTCTGAACTTTCTGCGTTAACCTGTGGGTTTTCTGCATTTCTTCCATATAGAGAGTGTCATTATTTATTTTTTTTGCTTCTAGATTCTTGAATTTCTTCTGAAGTTTTTCATTTTCCTTCTTTTAAAGAGACAAAACCTGCATAATTTTGTTTGTGTCGCCTGCTTCTCATGTAGACTTTGTTGATGTTGATGAAGAACTTGGTGTTGTTCTTGCAACTGTGATGGGTACATCTAAAATTTGAATTATAGTCATCTAAGTAGATTGTTCTTTCTCTTTGAGTAGACCTTCAATTTTTTCTTCCATATTCTTAATTTGAATGTCCAGTTCAATGATAATCCTGAGCATTTCCTCTCTGTTTTTCTCACTTTCCTCTATCTCCTTGGTTTGGGGATCCTCTATAGAAGGAAATCTGTGTTGTTTTCAAAGATCTGCAATGCCTGGATTCTTCTTCTTGAGGATTTCTTCTACATCATTTACATCTTTAGGATCATATCCAATTTTAATCACTAAATCTTCTAGTTATTTGAGTTTATTATCTTAGGCTAAAGAGGAAAGATTCTCAATATTCAATTATGACTGGACCTTTGAAAGAGTTGTTCTCAATTTTGATAATACCATGGCAGTGTTAGTAATTGTAGAGAAAATCATTTGTCCTGACTATCTATGCATATCCATTTGGTCAATAGGATGAATCTGATTGGCATCGAAAGAAAATATGGTATTTTTTGTAATTAGAAGGGGTTTTTGGAAAAGGGACTTGGGCCTATAAGAAACCCATCTTCATCCTTCCATTTTCATTTTCGAATGTTGTCAACAACTTGTGTTGTGAAGAGGAGGTATGTTTCCAAAATTGACTATATAAATTTTCCTTTAGAGCTTCATTCTTCTGCTTAATTTCTAAGAATTTAGAGAAAATATTAGGCTTACCCCGTTCACTTGATCCTGATGACTGTATAATCTCCATTGGCTCCTGTGAGACATAAGAGGAGGATGGAGTGTTAGGAACATTTCCCTCTAATGTTGTAGAAACCCGTGTGTTAGTGTCTTCATGTCCTGTGGTCAAATACACTCTTTCAGGTTTACTTGGTAGTGGTCCTAGGTCAAAATTTCATACTTTCGAACCAATTCTCAAATAATTTTTTGCTCATTGAATGTTGTCTAGGTATGAAATGCTACTCCATTCACTCCATTCATGGTCATCATCATTTCAAATTCATATCATCCATCACTCACCTAGGGTCATAGATTAGTCAACATATGTCCATCTAGGTTATGGTCTAGATCTCATTTGTTTCGCCACCACAATGTCCAATCACGTCATGAAAGAAATAAAAAGGAGTCATTTTCACCATACAAATCATCCTCATTAGGAGTTAGCAAAGACAGGAAAATAAGGTAAATGAAATTTGTCTTTTCTCAAAGAATTATGCTACATGGTCAAAATAGCTCCTCTCTCATGCTCACAACTCTCCACAGTCAACCAAAGAATGGTTGTTTGCTACGATTTTTCCTTTAAAGCTCCAATAAAACATCATAAGGGTCCTTTAATCATTGCTAAAGTTTCATAGGCTTCCAATCCAGTAAGTGATCATCCCTCACCTTTCATTCAACTCAATTTCTTCAGTAAAGGGTGGATTCCCTCTTCTAGGGTTTTCAACTACATTTTTGGTTTCATGGATTTTTTGCTTGCTTCAGTTGGAAAACCCCTATTTTAATCACCTAATAACCTTCAAAAATCACTCATATACCTTACCAAGTCACTACATACCACTCATACCTCTCATTGGTACCATTTTCACTCAAACCCTAGCTCTCACTACGCTTTTGCAGAGATACTATGTCAACAATGTTTTGAGGCCTGTTTTTCCCTTATCCATTTCAAAAAATTCCACCTTTAATGTGTTCCTAACACACTACCCTATCTCCACTATTTTTTTGATATTTTTCCCTATCTCTTATCTCGTCCATTTCCCTCGCTAAACTTGCTGCCCCATTTTCCCCTCTTTTCCTAGTTTTCATCCTTCCTTTCCTTCATATAAAACTAGGGTGTTCTTTGATGACAAACATCATGGTAGGTGAGAAGAGGGTCAATAAGGGAGGTCATAATTCTAGGTTTGAGCCAACTCAGACCCATGGCATCATTTTTAGAGTTTTTTTTTCAAGGTAGGGTTTACATTTAACACGGGGACAATCCTAATTCAAATTTACTTTCTGAAGTAATGAAGATGAATTTGAGAAAAGTGAAAGAGGTTTTCTTGAATAATATACCAAAGAGAAAATAAATCCTTCATTTTATGCCAAAATTTTATGATTTGAGATAAAATACCAATCTGTAGTCTCTCTACATCATTTTCTGCACTTTTGGACAGGTTATCTTCAAGTCAAATTTTTCAAGGGTTTGGAGCAGGGGTTTGTGGTGCTTGATAACTCCATTATGTAGCAAACATCCTAATATTTCCAACCATACCACTTTCACCACAAAAATCCTCTGGGAAGGACTCCAAAATCCCTCTCAAAGTAGCACGATGCTTCTGTTGACAATGCACTACACTTCTGCAAAATTTAGTGACCAACTTCAAACTTGGATTTTGAACAAATGGGAAAGTATTTTTGCAACCTGGAGGAGGTTTTGGTTTAAAAAATGTAAAGAAAAAAAAAATCTCTCTTTTTCTGAACAAAATTTATGGTTTGAGAGATATTGATCCATCTTTGAGCCCTATTTTTATAGAAATTTTTGGGAAATTTTTGGATTTTTGGGAATTTTGACAATTTTGGATTCGCAGAAGCGTCGCGCAGCTACACGACGCTTTTCCTCAGAGCATAAAAATGAGGAAATTTTTACATGGATGGATTTTTATTTTAATTTAGATTCCAAATATGGTCTTAGTTTTTCATGACACCTCTCAGTTTTGGAGAAAGCCCAGAAAAAACACCCTATTTTTCATGTTTCTACCATTGTTTTTGCATGTGCATGACACTTATAGAGTAAGGTTGGGAGAATGGATATTTGAAGGCCTTCCATGAGGTATTTTCTCAGTTTCAGGGTTGGGATGGATAGAGGACACACAGGGCTACCTATACCAATCTTCATATTTGCATATTGTTTCCTTAAGGTCGGCTAAAATCATCCTCAAAGTGGTGTGATGCTTTTGGTGGGAGGTGCGACGCTTTTGCTAACTAGCGTGATGCTTCTGTCTTGGACTACTTTTAAACATTTGACAAGCCAGAATGATCCAAATCTCAAGGTTGCAGATATCCTATGAGGTGTGTTTTGGATAAGAGAGTTTTTTTGCCTCTCATTATTGAGGAATCATGCAATTAATCAAGAAGACATACACTCCTAGTTATTAGCTAAATTTGGGGTGATTGTTTCTAACTTCCCTATAAACTAGGAAATGACTCATAGGGTGCATTTATGAAGTGTTTTGGATCATATTTCGACCCAATGATGTGTCATCTTCTCTATTTTCTATATGTACTCCAACTCAAGTCATTTTAAGGTTTGGATAGTTGTTACTTGCAGTGTGGAGCTATTGTACAATCTTTTTTCAGTGAAATAAAAGACATGTTGCTACTATAATATTGGGACTCTGGTGGTATGCTTATGAGCATTATTTTTTCTCTGTAACTTCATCAAGTTGAATGTTATGTTTTATTTCCATCAGATGTATGCTTATATGTGTTGATCTTATGATTCTATGAAAAAAAATATTGCTTTTCATGCTTTGTTTTATAAGATTTTCATGAATGTGTTTCTACTCTTTTGATGAATGAATTCATTTAATATGCTTATTATGACTCTCTGCCTCTCTGTTTTCAAACCCTATAAGAAATGAAAATTAAAGAATGTTATTATTATACCTACATGGCCTCATCTTCATCTCTTCAACTGAACCTTTGAAATCAAACCTAAAATCTTGACCTAGTTTCTTGACTGTCATTCCTATTTAGCACAAATTCAAAACAAAAAATCCTAATTCACTGAGCTTATACCTAGCCTTAGGTCATTACATCTCCAGTCATATCATTGACTGTGAAAGTGACATTGAGAGAGCTCTCTCTAGTTACGGTAGGGCTAGCTACCACACTTAAATATTGGTTTGAGGTTACCTCCTTCACTTTCATTCTTAGCCTTGGGAAATAGTTGGAGTGATATAAATTTTGGCACAATTTCTAGGTAGTGAAGGTTAAATATTTTCTGAAAAATAACAACAACAATTTTTCTATGATTTTTGATGGTGAATAGTGGTTATGCACAATAATTTTGTGCATCTTTTACCTGGTGACTCCAGTGTCGAAGAATAAAAAAGTTCATAGTTTTCATGGAGACTCTCTTGGGAATGTGTTATATTCTTCCCATGACTAGTCGCATGATGGGGGGGGGGGGTTGCAAGGGAGGCAGTAGCCCCTCCTGTTCATTGTGCCTGGCATAGAAAGGGGAGGGGGGTTGCAAGGGAGGCAGTAGCCCCTACTGTTCGTTGCACCAGGCATAGCGGGGGGGGGGGGGGGGGGGAGACTGCCCCCCTGTGTAGGGGTTCGCAGGGAGCGGGTAGCCCCATGTGCGGGGTCTAGGGAAGCGCCCTAGGAAAAAAAAATTGTACCCTATTTTAGGTGGGAAAACTCACCCATAGTTTTTTGCATGGGTTTTCACATGGTTGTGGGGCATGCTTCTTTTCAAAGCCTAGTATTTTGTAGATCCGATCAAGGGAGCTACGTTTATGTTGTAAACTAGGGTTAATGGATTGCGGTTTAGGCATGCTTTGAAATGTATATATATATATATATGTGTGTTTTGTAACACTAAAAGTAATATACTGAAAAATCAAGCTAGTAGTCTCGATTTAGGATCCACGGGAAAAACCTTTCTGTATATCTGTTTTATATTTTATGCTCTCGCTATTGTTTATTTTATGTTTTTAAGAATTTGTTTGCAGATAATATTTGTACAGGGTTAAAACCTACATCTGGTATCAGATTTGTTTCAGCTTCAAGGGGATGCCTTTGCTACTGATATGTTTTTTGCTCGGGCCTGCAGTAGACCTTGTTTAGTGGGAGATCTGTAGGATCAATTCTTGCGGTGAAATAAGATGGCGAGTAGTGGAAAGATAGAGATAGATAAATTTAATGGTTAGAGTTGAGTTGTGGAAGCTCAAGATGGAGGATCTGCTGGTGGATAAATATGAGTGGATCGCGGTAGATTCGGGTACTAAACCAATGGAAATGTTAGATGAAGACTGGGTGAAGTTGGATCGGAAGGCAAAGAGCACAATACGGTTGTGTATCTCAGATTTGGTATTGTTGAATGTATTTGGAGAAGCCACAACGAAGACTTTGTAGGTAAATTTAGGGACTTTGTACCAATCTAAGTCTCTAATGAATAAATTTTTCCTGTGAAAAAAGTTGTGTAACTGGAGGATGAAGGATGGAGACTCGGTGACAAAGCATCTAAATGCCTTCAATATTGTGTCAAGTTAGTTGTCACATGTTTATATTAAAATCTCATATGAAGATAAGTGCATCATTTTTTTGTGTTCTCTATCGGATTCATGGGATAGTTTGGTTATTGCAATAGGTAGCAATACAACTACCTTGAATTTGGATGAAATTTTCTCAACCTTGTTGTCAGAGGAAATGAGACAGAGAAATATGGAGGGCCACAATGGAGATGCCTTATTTGTACGAGGAAGGTTCCAGAACAGAAAAATAAACAAATAAAAAATTCGAGTGAGAGATCTAAATCTAGAGGGGGATCTAAATATCCAGGAAAGCCTGTAAAGGTTTGCTGGAAATGTAGAAAGGAGGGGCACCTCAAAAAGGACTACAGACCTAAATTTCCTGAGAAAGGAAACGGATTTGACAATGCTCCTTCTACAGAGACAAAAAAAACCTCAGATGAAGTTGGGGATGTGTATTTTTCTTCTTCTTCAAATACACATGTATATCATGAGGCATGGTTGATTGACTCAGGTGCATCCCTTCACTTCACTACCCATAGGGAGTGGTTCTGCGAGTATGACAAGTATGATGGTGGTGATGTATTCTTAGGGGATGATAGGAAGTCCAAAATCATCGGACGCAGAAAATTCAAGCTGAAGTTGCAAGGTGGAAGGATTAGAACACTTCCTAGTGTTCTGCATATTCCTTTATTGGCTAGAAATCTTATTTATGTAAGCAAGATGGATGATGCAGGTGTAAAAATAGTTTTTTGAGAAAGATACCTGCAAGATGGTTCGGGGAGCACTGGTATTAATGTGGGGAGCTCAGATTGGAACTCTGTACAAGCTTCAAGGTAGCACTATTATCGATGGGTGCAACGGTTCTATGGTTCCTGAAAGTGGAGCGAAAAGCCTAGTGGTCTCTAGAGAAAATACCATGCTATGGCAACAAATGCTTGGACATATTGGAGAGAAGGGCCTTCAGATACTGCATGGTAATGGAATGGTATAAGGAATGTCTAATTTCTCTCTAGATTTCAATTTATGTGAGCATGGTGTATATGACAAGAAGAATCAGATGAGTTTTCCTTTTACTGCTAAGAGGGAAAACAAGATATTAGAGCTTTTACACAGTGATGTGTTTGGACCTGTGTCAGTTCCATCACTGGGAAAGTCTATGTACTATGTTTCATTCATATATGATTTCTCAAGGAATACATGGATATATTTATTGAGGAATAAATATGAATTCTTTGAGAGATTTAGTGAATTTAAGGCTTTGGTGGAAAACCAGACTGAGAAGAATATAAAGGTGTTGAGGAAAGATAATGGCGGAGAGTTCTCCAAGAAGGAATTTGAAGAGTTCTATAAGATATGTGGTATAGCATGAAATAATACTACTCCATACACACCTAAAAAAATGGAGTTGCAGAAATAATGAATGGAACACTATTGGAAAAGGAAAAAATATTTCTCAGTGATACTGGTTTAGGATAGAAATTCTGGGTAGGGGGAGTGGAGACTACATGTTACCTGGTTAACAGATCACCTTCATCATCATTGGATATTAAGACTCCACATGATATATGAACTAGTAAGAAACCTTCTCTTTCACATATGAGGGTATTTGGATGTGATGCATATGTACATGCTCCAGAGGAGAAATGGAACAAGTTGGATAATAAATCTGAAAGGGGAATCTTTATTGGGTATAAGGATGGTTTAAAAGGTTAGAAGCTTTGGAACCCAAAAACAGGGAAGGTAGTGTACCGTCAAGATGTGGTGTTTAGAGAGGTGAAACATTTTTGTTAAAAATGAAATCCTACCAAATGAACCTGAGAAGATATACTTTGAGTTAAAGGAGGATGAATCAAAATCTGCAACAGAACAAGATTCATAAGAGGAAGAGCTACAAACTCCAATTGTGAGAAGGTCATTTCGGGAAATAAGGAAGCCAGAAAGGTATAGTCCACCTACTTTCTCTTCAAAATTTTCTTTAACTATCACTAATAATGAACCCAGAATTGTGAAGGAGACAGTGGATTGAGAGGATGGAAAACTCTAGAAGGAGGCCATGGTTGATGAAATGGCATCCTTGCACAAAAATGAGGCATGGAATTTCATGGAGTTGTTGGCTGGAAGGAACCCTATTGGGAGAAAATGGGTGTTTAAGAAGAAGATGAATGTAGAAGGGAAGGTGGATAAATAAAAAGCTTGGTTGGTAACAAAAGGTTATTGCCAGGTACTGAGAATTGATTTTGGTGATATTTTTTCTCCTGTTGCCAAGGTTACTTCTATTATATTACTTTTAGCTATTGCTTCTACATTTGATTTTGAGGTAGAATGGATGGATGTGAAGACATAATTTCTTCACAAGGATCTAGAAGAGGAGGTATACATGAAGCAACCTGAAGGTTTTATGGTGAAGGGTAAGAATGAACTGGTATGCATGTTAAAAATGTCTTTGTATGGGTTAAAACTGTCACCAAGGATGTGGTATCAGAAATTTGATACCTATATACGGGGACTTGGCTTCACCAGAAGAAAAGAGGATCAAAATGTGTATTTTAAATTCATTGGTGACCATGTTATTTATTTGGTCTTTTATGTGGATGATATGTTGTTGATGGGAAATGACAAAGAAATTATCCAAGATTTGAAGATACAATTGTTCTCCAAATTTGACATGAAGGATCTTGATGCTACAAACTAGATTTTGGGCATGGAAATTAAGAGAGATTGGGTAAAGAGGAAGATTTGGTTAAACCAGAGGAAGTATGATGAGAAAATATTGTAGAGGTTTAGTATGGAGGATATCAAACCAGTGAAGGTTTGTATTCATGTAGGTGTAAAGATATCTGTTGAAAAATGTCCCAAGACACAAGAATAAGAGGACGATATGTCTCGTTTTCCATATGCAAGTGCAGTGGGTAGCCTGATGTATGCAATGGTCTATACTAGACCATGCATTGACATGAAGTGGGAGTATTGAGCAGGTTTATGTCAAAGCCAAGGAAGGAGCATTGGATAGCAGTGAAGCGGGTTTTCAGCTATTTGCATGGCACTAGTGATTATGGTTTGTGTACCATGGAAGACCAAGATTGGATAGAGTTTTAGAAATTCATGGTTTTGTTGATGTAAACTGGGTTGGAGATTTGGACCAAGTAATATCTACAAGTGGGTATGTGTTTATCATTTTTGGAGGTGTAGTCAGTTAGATGGGTAAAAGACAACATGTAGTGGATCTTTCAACTACAGAGGCAGAATACATGGAAGCCACTCATGCAAGCAAGGAAGTAGTTTGGTTGTAGAGATAGCCAAAGTGTAATTTTCTTGGCTAATTTATGTTCAAATACCACTTTGTTAGAGATATGGTTGAGGATAAAATGGTGTTGCTGGTAAAGGTGGACACTTTGAAGAATGTTGTAGATTCATTGAAAAAGTCTGTGAACACACATAATTTTTCTTTGTGTAGAGAAAAAATGGGGTTTTCAGGGTTGAACTAATGACTAATCTCTCATGTGGCCCCCTGCGGAAATAAAACAACAAGTGGGAGAATGTTAGGTATGTGTTGTATTCTTTCCATGACTAGTCGCATGGGTGGGGGGAGTCACAGGGAGGGTGATAAACCCCTCTATTCATTGCGCCGGGCACAAAAGGGGGGTAATAGGGTGGAAGACAACCCCCCTTGTCCAGGGGTTTGTAGGGGGTGGTTATCCCCCTCCACATGGTCTGGGGCAGTGCACCGAGAAATTTTTTTGGACCCTATTTTAGGTGGGCAGACCCGCCTATGGTTTTATGCGTGGGTTTACACATTATTTTGGCACATGATGGTTTTCATCCCCTAGTATTTTGTATATCTTCTCAAGGTAACTGTTAGTGTCCAAGTGTGAATGGTTATTCAAACCATTTCCCGCATTAATTATCAATCTAGGTGCATTAGTTATTGCAAAGCTAACATGCAAAATATATTCATATGACAATAACACAATTATATATCAATTGTGGATAAGATAAATTAAGAAAAGAAACAAATCATTGTAACAAAGATAAAAGAATAACAGTAATGAATTCTAAAGCTGGAAATACATTCAAAAAATTAAAGCTCTCAAGAAGAAGAACATGAAGATAAATTGCATTAACTTAATAACAATGTTCTGTTATAGATCTCAATTCCTTGCATAGCCAACCTCGGATTCTAGCTTCGGAGCCCCTCTTATACAAATTTTTACAATATCAGTTTTTGAAATCCCGGAAACTAGTGCCTAAAATTATACAATTGTTATAATAGACAAACTATATATGGAAGAAAGTAGAGAAAGGTTCTGGAGTTGTTGTGTTGTTCTAGTATTGCCCGAAATAGTGCTACCAACTTGGAGTTGTTCCTAGAATTTTGATTATGGTCATCCGACCACCGAATCTATGAAAATAACTAGATTAGTAAATCGCTTTAGCTAATAATCCTCGTGACTCTACCTCATTGAGTAAATATTCCAAGAAGGCATGTAGAAGCGTTTACCTATGAAATTTTAGAACATAAATTGATATTAATGACACAAATGGATAAAGAAAGTGGTTAAAAATGGAAGGAAAATATGTACAACTTTGGATCCAAACATCTCCCCCCAACTGGTATTTTTTCATTTCCTCATGCAGCTCGTTGCTTTCACATATCTGGGTTGGAATGACTGTGGTCACCATGAATCTGAGTGAGGTCATATTTATCCACCATCTCTGTCCCTAGGGGTTTGTATCCATTTGTCAAAATAATTTCCTTCCACCAATCATTTCCCACGTTGTTTACCGAAGTATACTGGTCTGCTGGTAGCTAAATGATGGGGAATTGAAACCTCAATCCCATCCATCGAACCCCACAAGTATGGATGCATGCAATGTATCATGGATACCTCTCTAATTCTCATGAAAATTTAGGTGCCCCAAAAGGATCTTGGTTTCTGACGGCTAAAGATGACAACATTCATCTCCTTTGGCAGTCGTCACGAGCATCATCTTGGAAAGTAACCACCTTTTTGGTACAAATATCAGTACACCATTTTTTTGTCACAAACATTTGTTCCTTATGCTCCTCAATCTGTAAAAAGGTGGCATGTTTTTTATAGATGTTCACATACTTACCATTCTCTCTTCTTAGCATAAGTGGCCTTGTGGCTTGGTTATCTTCAAATGTATCAAAATCCTTTTTCCACTTAACCTCATTAATGGTGTAGGAGGTAAAATATCTCAAATGTGTGTCTCCCATGAATGGGAATGGGTTTAATTTCTGGTCATCACTCAAGAGATAGTCATGCATATATAATTCACACATAAAATGATGATTCACAACATTGTGAATCCTCAGGATGCGAAGAAACTATATCGGATCTTAAATTACATGACTAATCTCACTATGAATGCTCTCTAGGAAAAAGAAAAGGAATTTTTCATGGATAAACAAGGAATAAATATGACCAGGAGGTTGTAAATCCATTACTTGCTTTGTCAAGGTAAACATTTTCTCCTTATCAACTTTCAACACCAACACCTACTCCTTTAAGTTCTCAATATTGTTCCTCTGCTTCTCTTTCTTCTCCCTTGCTCTATCTAGTTGATATATATCCAATAATGGTTTGGGTTGCCTACACATGGACCATTTTCACCTCCTCTCTATGGTATTTTAAAGTAATAGTCCCTTGTTGGAGATAGGTCGCAATAGATTTCCATTTCTGGATTTCGGTGGATAAGAAAAATTCCTGACCTTTGAACATATATTCTATAGGTTCGGTCTCTATAGCAGAAAAAGTTGTGGGAACATCCTATATATGTATTACTGATGAGACAACGTTGAACTTGGGCTTCAAAGCCTTCTCCTTGTGTTTTCTCACCTTCTTCTTTAGTTTCGATACCCGTTTCCTTAGCCTACGAATTTCCATTTTCAACTGCATAGTTTCCTTGAATTGAAGCTGGTATCTTTCCTTGAGAGGTGGTATTTTTCTGGCACATTGCTCTAAAAATTATTTCTTAACAACAAATTCTTCTACTGGTACCACAACTGGTTTAGGAATTGGTGGGTTGTTGTCAACAAAAATGTCGATTGTCTCCCTTTTCACCAAATCCTCCATAAATTGTCCTCTCTCCTCAGGAGCAGTCTCTTCGTTTTCTTTTTCTGGTTCAGGAATTTTTGCAGCCACTTGGGCGATGCCTTTGATATCCACCCTCTTCTCTTATTATACTACAATGTTTTCTTCTAAAGGCTCGAGCATTGTTTTCGACCCCTACAGATCAGCTTCACTCTGGCCAATTTCCACTGGTGGAGTGGCTTCATCTTTCATCTCTCCTTCATTTCCTCTTGTCAACATAGGTTCTTATGTTTCCACATTGAGCTCTTCAGGGCACTCTGGCTATGAATTAGAAAATTTTGGATCACAAATCATTGTACCAGCAATTGTATCCAAATTCGTCCCAACAAACTCTAAGACTTGAGGGACAACTATTTCTTCCATTAGGCGCTGAGGAGAACGAAAATTCTTTGGCACTCTTGGGAGGGTGGCAAGAAAAAGGGAATGAGGGACATTCTCTTCTATGTCTATCCTAACCATGTCTGATAGATCTTTCCCTTTCTCTTCACCATCTTTATTTCCTGTTTGGATCAAGCCTTCTTATTTATCACGTTCTTGTCCTACATTCAACACTGGTTCTTATGGAACAGTGTCAACTACAGGGCCTGTATCTTCCATAATTTCCTAGCTCGTCTGAACTGGGGGTGCTTCTTGTGTATCACCACTACCTACTTCAAGATCCAAATCCAATTGGACAAGTGGTGCTGGTTCTTGTGTAACATCATCACTTGCCAATATTGTAATTGGTGTCAATTTTATTTGTGCCTTGTCAATGGATGTTGATTCCTTTAGAACAACATTAGCTCCATCCTCTATTTCCATAGTTTCCACATCAATTGGACTCACAGTTGAGGTTTTTTCTTTTTTAATAGCCTCTACTATATCGCCTTCTATGTTCATTGCTTTTCTTCTACCAAACCCACATGTGATGCGGGTTCTTGTGTAACAACATCGGTTGTGGTCTCTTCTACCACCATTATTTCTTCTTATTCCTCTGCTAGATCAACATGAGATGTTGGTTCTTGTGTAACATCATCAGTCATGGCTTCTTCTTCTTTCATCTCTTCTGCATCATCTTATTTTTCTGAACCAACAAGGGATGATGGTCTTCTTCCTCCATTTCTTCTGGCTCATCTTTCTCCCTCGCAGTTATCACAGCTTCTACTTCTTCCTATGTCAGCTCAAGAAATTGTGTCAAGGGAACATGAAATTGAGTCAGTGCATGTGTTACTAGTAAACAAACCAACCCATGATTTTTAACCACCAATACCTTCTACAAGTGTAGGGAAGATTGTGCCATAAGCTATATATTTTTCAAAAGAAAGAAAGGCATATCTAGGGAGTGAACTTGTGCCTGCCGATATCGGAGATGAGCTAGGAGCTTAAAATTATATTTGAACAGGGTGGTAAATCACCCCTCACAAGTTAAATATCTCATAAAAAATTATGCCACCTCGCCCCATGGATGTGGAAGGTATTTTTGATCATATCCTCTCCCTTTCTGAACCACCCTCTCTCCAGCTTGCAGAAATAATTCTGCAAATTTTGGTATGGGACTTTTTTGTGAAAACCATTTATTCCCTCATTGTGGTAGTCAAATAACCACTGAAATGACATGCTTTGTGAAATTAATTTCTAAGCCCCACACTCTGGATTTATTTCATCAAATCCCTACAATCTATCGAAATATATATTCTAGCCTGTGTCTACAAGAACCTGCCATACATCTCCATTACTACATACCAGAGTTGTATTTTAAAGTTCATGTCTCATGGCCAATCCATCCATCCCACAGAAGCTCTATAGTAGCACTTCGGAACATTAGAGGACCATTGGGAGGGAGTATCAGTAGTTAACTCTTTGCAGTGATAACATGGTAGAAAATGGAATGGTGTAATGGTAAAATACGATGGATATTTTTTCCAAAAATGAGGAAAATAAGAATGGATTATGGTAATAATGATAAATGGTGATGGTAATTATCTCTCAATGTTTAGAAAGGAATGATTAGCTTTTCAGAGTGCACTTACTTCTAGTACCGATGCATTTTAATAATTATGCGAAATGAGGTCAAAATCGTTGGATATACTATCAGCACGAGTTATAATAATGACATTAAAAAATCATTATTGCGATTTGATTATGTCATTATTTGGTTATGAAAACACACCCCACCCCACCCCCCCCCCAAACTAATAAATTACTGTCCATGGGCATGTCAATGTCTTTTCAATGGAAGATTTAATCAAAACCATAAAAGTCAACGAGGACATACCTGGCGACTTACCTCAACAAAGGAATAGCGTGGAAGAGTAACAACAGTTGAGGAGTGACAATACCAACAAAGTAACAACACCGAACACTTTGAAAATTTTCCTGAGTAACAGCATTGGAGGAGTAACAACATTGAAGGAGTAACAACACCCAACACTTAGAAAATTTTCCGGAGTAACAACTTCATAGGAGTAACAACACTAGGTACTTAGAAAATTTTTTGGAGTAACAACACCCAATACTTACAAAATTTCCATAGGAACAACATCAGAGGAGTAACAACATCGAAGCAGTAAAAACACCCAACACTTAGAAAATTTTCCGGAGTAACAACATCGGAGGAGTAACAACACCAGGTACTTATAAAATTTTATGGAGTAATAGCACCAAACACTTAGAAAATTTTGGGAGTAACATCGTCGGAGGAGTAACAAAATTGAAGGATTAACAACACCCAACACTTAGAAAATTTTCCAGAGTAACAACACTAGGTACTTAGAAAATTTTTCATCTCCGCAGAATTGCACACCGGTAGTAGTTCCTACAAAAAAAAAAATGAGTAGTAATAATATTTTATTTATATTACTATATATAGAGAGATTTTTTATTTTTTTATTTATTTTTAATTCAAGGATGCAGAGGAGGAGTTCTCTGCACTAAAAACCTTCAAACTAGATTTATCAGAGATATGTTTAATGAAGGCATCCTTAGAGGTTGGATGATGATACAATCTCAGATGATGTCCATTTACAATAAAAGAAGAATGTGTATCATCAATTGTGACAAGTCTAATTGTTCCATTATAAAAAATTGTGTCCACTTCATAAGGTCCCATCCAATGATAGCAAAGCTTTCCTTTGAAATCCTTAAAATGAGAATCATAGAGTAATGCCCAATCTCCTCTATGAAACACCTTGTTTTTAATAAATTTATCATTCCATTTTGTTATTTGTAGAAACCAGATTATCCACAGTATCATAAAACAATCGTTGATGTTTTGAATCCCAACGAGGATCCATCTTTCTTGTCTTGAAGATGGATCCCCATTGGGATTCAAAACGTCGACGATTGTCTTATGATACTATGGATAATTTGGTTTCTACAAATAACAACAACCACAGGAGTTTAAGAACCATTATTCCATTTTGTTCTCTGTTGTTGAATCGCATCAGTCTTCTCGACAACCATCAAACATATTTCATCTAATTCATTTAATTGTTCCAACCGGTGTTTCTAGGCATCTGAGAGATCCATTCCTACCTCAAGAGATGTTGTGAGCATATTAATCTGAAATTCTATTGGAAACAAGGGGGATTTCCCATAAACCAACTCAAATGGTGAAAACCATGTTGTATTTCACCATGTTTTTCTATATACCTAGAGAGCTTTAGGAAGTTTTTCAGACCAATCTCAATGATGTCTTGCCATAGTCTTTGTCAAGATTTTTTCCAATACCTTGTTCATGCTTTCCATCTCACCATTCGCCTGGAGATGATACAGGGATGTGACTCTATGTTTTATCCCATACTTCTACATAAGCCTCTCTATCATGTGTGATGTTAATTGCACTCCTCCATATGAAACAATATCTCTCAGAGCACAATAATGAGAAAAAATATCTTCAAATAGAAAATCTGAAACAACCTGCTATGTTGCGTTCACAATACCCTTGGCTTCCACCCACTTAGTTACATATTCCTTGCAGAAAAAAATGTGAACCTTATCATGTGAATGTGGGTTAAAAGGACCAAAAAAATCGATAGCCCACTTTTCTAAAGGTTCAAGGACTACCTAGGGCTGCAATGGCATTTCATCTGATCTACCAGGTTGAACCATACGTTGGCAACTGCCACATCCTTAGACAGAGTCTCGTGCATCCTAGAAGATAGAGTGCCAATAATATCCCATCTATAATACCTTATGCGATGTCATATTTTCTTAAAAATTCCCTTCGCAAGGACCATCATGAGCAGCCTTCAGTACTTCATAGATGTCATCCTCAGATACACAGTACCGAACTTATTGATCAACCCCTGTATGGAGGAGATATCCTTATATTCAGGAATATAGGGCACTATGATGAATTATCTTTTGTTGTTCCATGTATAAAAAATGATGAGGCACCTTTCCTGTAGCAAGATAGTTAGAAATATTTGCATACCATGGAGGATTAGTAGAAATTGCAAAAATATTTTCATCCAAAAAAATATCCTCTATGGGTGTGCTTTCGTCATTATTATCCAATCTAGATAGAAAATCAACAACTACATTATCCTTCCCTGGTTTATCTACTATTGTAATATCAAATTCTTGAAGCAATAGAAATCATCTTGTAATGCGACCAGGGGTGATAGGTTTATTCATCAAATACCTGATTGTTGTGTGATCAATATGCATGAAAGTAGGATACCCATTAATATAGTGTCAAATTTTTTTGATGGCATAGATAACATCTAGGAATTCTTTTTCATTTACCATCTAGTTTAGTTTAGCAGGAGTCAAATTCTTGCTGACATAGTAAACTGCATATGGTTTCTTATCTTCCTAATGTGCTAGAACTGCCCCAACTGTTGTTTGAGAGGCATCAACGTGGATGTGAAATGGGAGTTCCCAATCCAATCCTTGTAGGATTTGAGCTCCACAAACAATTTCCTTGATTTTTATAAAATATGCTTCATAATCATCTATCCACAAGAATTTTGCATCTTTAGTTAACAGCTGAAAAATTGGGGATGCTATTTTAGAAAACAATTCTATAAAACTTATATAATAGTCAGCGCAACCAATAAAGATACATACTTGTGTGGATGTCTTAGGTATAGGAAAATTCAATATTACCTCTACCTTGGCCGGATCAACATGAATTCTAGTAGCCAAGAGCAGGTGTCCCAGAACTATTCCATCTTCCCTCATCATGTGACATTTAAGTGTACTCAGAGAGACATGGCTCTGCTTGCATATTTTGAGTACTTTTTATAAATTTTACAACCATTCTTCAAATTAATCCCCATATGGATTAAATTCATCCATATAAATCTCAACATTGTCGTCGACTATATCAGAAAAAATCCCCAATATTTCCCTCTGGAATGTTGCAGGTGCATTACAAATATAGAATAGAAGCAATTTGTATGCAAAGGTTCCCCAAGGGCATGTGAAGGTAGTTTTTTCAAGGTCCTCAAGGGCTATCTGGATTTGATTATACCTACTAAACCCATATAGGAAGGATAAAAACTTCTTCCCATCCAAGGTATCAAGGACTTGGTTAATGAATGGTAAAGGAAAATGGTCTTTTTGAGTTGCTTTGTTCAATTCCCTATGGTGTATGCAAATCTGCCATTTACAATTATTTTTAGGAAAAATAACTAGTGGAGACACCCATTGGCTGTCTACGATGGGGTAAATGAATCATACATCTAGTAACTTCTAAATCTCATCTTTGACAATGTTCTTTAAGGCAGGGTTCATTCTCCTATGGGGATGTCTTACCGAACGACAATATTATTTGATGTATATAAGATGAGTGCATGAATTAGCAGGAATCCCCTCCATATCTGTATAATCCCAGGCAAAGGCTTCCTTATGGTCTCAAAGAACTTTTAGAAGCTACTTTTTCTGGGATTTTGAAAGATTCGAGTTGATGTTCAAACTCTTTCCTAGTTCGATTTTAACGGGAATACTATTATGGGACGAAGTCGTATTCATGTTCTCAATTTAATCTTCCATTTTAATATTTTCCTACGTTTCACAGCTCATGGAAGATTCTAGAATCTCACTAGTTGAATCAGAAATAGAACAAGGATCGCTAATAAAGGTGTTAATAATGTCATCCTCTATTTATATTTTAAATTGAAGGGCCTTCCCAAAGGTAAGGACCACTATAAGTTCTTCATTTTTGGTTTTGATCCTTCCATTAGTAAATTTTTTTGACTAAATGATGGTTTCTCTGATGGGCTTGGTTCTACAGGAGGATAAAGAGTGAGGTTTTTCGTGACCTTCCCATTAGATATAACCATATTTCTGGACCAACACCCAATATAGGCATCTGTGGTTTCAATCCAAGGTCTTCCCATAATTAAGGGATGGCCACCAGCTAGGGACTATGTTTGTAATAATAAGAGCTCTACGGGATAGTGCCATGAGTCTATTAAAATTGTAATGCCCTCCAACTTCCTTATTGGCTTTACTGTAGATCTATCTGCCAATTATAGGACATTAGGAGTAGGTTTAAGGTTTCTAAGACCCAATGTGTGCATATTTTCAGAGGTAATAACATTTATGGCACCACCCAAATCTACCAGTACATTTGGGATTTCAGCCCCGTTAATTTGTACTATCATAATCGGGTTCCCTAAATCCCCATATTTTATAGGCATAAATTTTCCCAGCATGATATTAGACAATTTTCCCATCACATGGATGGTAAGTGGGTCCCTTGATTTATTTCCAGGGTTTTTATAACATTATTGTTTGAGTATTTTGGCATATATTGGTACATACCTCATAGCTTGAAGCAGGGGAATTTTAACAAAAAAAAAAAATTGTACCTCCCGTAGAAAGTCAAATTCTACTTGAGGGCTCTATTTACTCAAGGCCAATCTTTCAGGATATGGTGGATTGACTTGGCATTCCTAGTTCACATTCAGTTGAGGAGGTGTTTGATTTTCAATGTCTTGGTTTTGTTTATCCCCAAATGTTTTTGGTTTTGGTTCTATGACCTCACCGTCAACTTGTTCAATGATAATAGGTGAATTTTGAGCATTCACTAACTGCCCATATCATAAATTTATTCCATCAAACTCAGCGGTAGAGATGTTGTATGGAGGAAGGTTGAAATTTTCAGCTTTTTGGACTCCCCTATTTTTAGGATTTGGATTGGGTTGGATGGGAAGCTGAGGTCAAAGGTGTGGATTAATAAGATGAATATTGGAAGGAAAATGAAGTTTCCATTGTGGCATAGGTTCGGGGAATTTTCCAGGAGGATAAGGTCCACACCAGTTGTGGGTCCATGAAGGTTCGAAGTAGTCTAAGGGAACCATGATTTCCAAGGTGGATATTGACAATATTGAGGCCACGAAAGTGAAAAAGGTACAGACTGGGGACCTATTCAAATTACTAAAATACTAAGATGGGTCCTGAGGCATACCTTGATTAATATTCGGTGGTTGTGGCTCCCATGGCTTCTTAGATCCCATGAAGTACAATTGATCTATCGCACCCTCTTTGATTTCTCCTTGAAATTCTGCCCTCAATCCTATCAAGGAAGGGCATCAGCTGGTTGCATGAATCTGTTCTCAAATTTCATGTGCTTCAACTGTATTCAATGTACATTCCTTCAACGGATGTTTCTTTCTGGATTGTGAGTGGAATATGGCCATGGTCTTCTCCAATTCCATCTGCTTCTACTTTTCTTGCAACGTGTCCATATGGGCAGATAGTGTACTCAATATATTCATCCTTAGATTATCCACCAAATTACCAATTTCTAACTTTGTGACCCCCCCACTAGATTTTTTTGCTGACCGAATCCCTTGTCTATTTCTTGTGGCCCCTTGTGAACACTAGATGCACAACTCACAGATAGTATTTAAATCTTCTTTCGATATATCTTCTTTTACTGCTATGTTTAAAATATCCAAAGAGTCTTCCCTTAATGCATGAAGAAGGATGATTTTCAAGATATATTTGTCCAGGTTACTATGGCTTGGCCTTCGCAGCATATATTTAAATCTCTCCACACAATCTTCTATGTTCTCCTTTTCTTTCTGTATAAATTTAAAAATTTCTTCCTAGATATCACAGGATTCACAGTTATCCTGATACTTCTCTAGAAAATGTTTGTCATGTCATCCCATGAGGAGATGGTTTTATCCCCTAAACCTATGAACCATTGCAGGGTTGTTCCCTTCAACGTAGCATGGAATATCTTCAATTTCTGAACATCAACAATATATTCGTAACCTCGATAGAGAATATCAAATTCAAAGAGGAATGTATCAGTGTCTTCAGAGGAAAGCCCGTGAAAATTAGGTAAATCTCTCAAAGGGATGGGCTTCATTGGTGCATCACCTCTGATCTACCCAATTGGGAAATCAATAAAGGAAGTTGCAGGTGCCATAAATATTCTCCAATACTCACCCGTGATTTCGACTGGTTCTGCAACAGACGATTCTGGTAATTCTACCACAGGAGGTTGAGTCGGTTTCATAGCACTTCCATAGTCTCATGGTCACGCAAACCCCTTTATATATTCTTCTTCCCTGCTGGAATTTCTTGATTCCTCATATCCCCTACTTGCGATTTCCTTTCCCTCTATCGTCAATAGGGGTGTTCCTTCTACTGATACCATGATTACTTCTTCTTTAGTCATTGAAAGGGTTTCTTTTGCTGTCGTGGATAGCAATGGCTACACGATAGACTACACCTCGAATTTCGTCTGAGTTATTAACCTGACAACGGCTCGTGAAGATGCTTGTGATTCGACCTTTATGATAATTTCGTTGATATAGTTGATCTTTCCAAAATAGTTTCTTCCTTTCTTTGGGGGTCCTCCTCTACCCCTTTTATTCGGGTCTTTGTTCAAACATTTGATAAGGAGAAAAATGTTTAAATATAAACTGCTACGCTCGGGAACTGGAGCAGGGTAAGATCAATTCCCTCCCCAGGACTATAGATTGGGTTTTTAATGAAAATAAAAGAAAGAAATCAAATCAATGAAATCTTAATATTGAGACCTGGAGCATGGCGTCATTTTCCTCCCTAGGATGAGAGATTGTGCCCTAAGAAATCAATATAAAGAAAATAAAAGAAAAATCAACTAACGCTTAGGACCTAGAGAAAGGTATAATTTCTCTCCCAAGGATGAGATATTGGCTCCTAATAAATCAATCAAAAATAAAAACAGAACAAATGCACTCACGACCTAGAGCAGGGTAGTATTTCCCTCTCTAAGATGAGAGATTGATCCTTAGATCAATATGAATCATGTTCTTGCATCTTTGTTAGCCTCCCCAGTAACGACACCAAAATTTTGGTGTCATAGTGTGAATGATTATTCAAACCCTTTCCCACATTAATTATCAATCTGGGTGCATTAGTTATTGCAAGGCTAACGCGCAAAATAAATGTAGATGACAATAACACAATTCTATAGAAATCGTGGATTCAATAAATTAGGAAGAAAAAAAAAATCACTGTAACATCAATACAAGAATAATAGTAATGAATTGTAAAGATTGCAATACATTCAAAGCAATAAAGCTCTGAGAAATTAGGTCTATTGTCACTGTAATTACGAAATATACAAAACGGGAAATGGAATTAAAGACACACAGAAACCACAGAGCACTTGATTAGGAGAGTGGGCCCAACTCTCTGATTAGGGTTGTGATGTACTCACAAACTCATAAGAATAACATGAAAATAACTTGCATTAACTTAATAACAATGTTCTGTTACAGATCTCAATTCCTTGCATAGCCAACCCCCAATTTACAGCTTCAAAGCCCCTCTTATACAAATGTTTACAATAGAAGTTCCTGAAATCCGAGCAACTAGTGCTTAAAATTATACAATTGTTATAATAGACAAACTAGATGTGGAAGAAAGAAGATACAGGTTTTGTGGTCATTGTTAGTGTGAATTATAATCGCAAATGTATGAAAACAACTCACTTTGGTTGTACATAACAAATATCCCTAACATTAAATGTGGTTGTCAATTTCCTTAGATCTGCATTTAGTGATCAGAATAAATGCTACATAAATCCATATCTATGAAGTTAAAGACATTAAACAACAAGAAATAAGCAATATTTTCTCCATGCATCCAATGGACAAGGCAATAATTTTTTTTGATTTTTTTTGTATTATGACACCTGGGAATGGAACATCGAACGATGTCACCAGTCCCCCTCAAAGGGATGGGTTCTTGTATGTCCTCAACGTTTCAGATCTAATATCTCTCTCTCTTGATGGTGCAGAAAAACTAGACAAAATGGAACTCAAAGGGAGCTCACAAGAAAAAAGTAGAAAAGTATGACAATGATGGGAGGATCAAAGTCTTACCAAAAGTATAGATCAAAGAGTGATCTCTAGGCAACAAAAGGTAGTGAATGAATGGAAAAAACCTTCTATTTATAGCAAAATATTGAGTTTGTCTAGAAATTGGTGCATAATTAAAATATTATTAACCAAATCTAGATCCAAATTTTATATACTCTCTTATTATTTTTGTTGGAGGGAAAAGGAATTTGAATTTGGTTAAATCCTTTATTTTGAAATTATAAATAAATAAATTATTTATTTATTATTTCAAGAATATGGTTAAGTAATAATTAAATAAATAGTGATTTATTCAATTATTTATAAATGATTTAGTCAAATTTAACAAGGAATATTGTTTAAATAATGTTTTAAATAATTATTCCTAGAAAATAATAAGATAAATAATGATTTGCCTAATTAATTTTCTTGTTTTGGGTTAAATATGACTAGGAATATTGATTAAATGGTGGTTTAATTAATTATCCCTTGAGGAAAATCAAACAAATAAGGATTTATTTAATTATTCCTCATGGGGTTTCCTATTTAGACGAGAAACAACCTAATAAATTATGGGCTATTAAGTTATTTTTCATAGTGAAAGAAATTTTACTATAGTAAAATTGGTCTTACATGGTGTAATTTAGTCCATCTAATAGTCACAGGTTAGATGACAAAAAATTGGTATAACAGATTGCCCCCTAACGTGTGAGCTTTAGGAGCTAATAGTATGACTGAAGTATGTTGTAAGAACTCAATCGCTAGACATTGAAGGGGAGTTAGAGGGAGATAATTATAAGGCAGACTGAAGCGAGAGAAGACGAGACCCTGAGGAGGTGAGACTTATAGGTGTGACACTTCTCTTTTATGAATGAGTACATGTTCTACATGAGGTAGGGGAGGCATACCTATCCCCGACGAGATAACAAAGTACAAAGAATAATGGTGCATCCAACAAACATGTAACCAAACTATATAGTACATGCTGGCATAAAAATGGGCCAAATAAAAAACATGATAATGGATCCTACATACATATTTGTGCCTGGGAAAACAGCTAGGACTTATACAATAATATCTGAGTACATGAGATATAAGTACAACCAAATAAGCCCTATAAAATAGGAAAGGGATCTGAAAATTTAAATGATACATGAAAACTAAAAATGCGCTCTAGGCGACTGAGACCGGAACCATAAAATCTATGGAGTTGCATCCAAGGTTGTAGTAGAGAGGTCATCTAGGCATGTGGGGTGCTACTTGAAGGGCCACCCCCTCATGAGGTCTAAAACATATCACACACACCCAGGAATCACTGGTACAATCTTTTGCATCACTGAACCATTAAGTATATAGATCTCAATCATGCCATAAGGAGCTGGAAATGAGAAACAATCAAGTCAAAGGGAAATAAACGGTCCCTTTGCCTGATCTAAGGAGCCGAACAATAATGGAGGCTGGAACCAAGGTACACCACCCTCTAGACCTGTCCTCTAGAATGAATAAGTTGATGTCGATAGAAGGTGGTCCGCCATAGGTGAGGCAATAAGGAATCCTCAACTAAGGCACACGGGATAATAGTAGAGAAAATGATAGACTGATACCAGGGATGATGGTGTTAGGACCCTGTAATATACCTTTTTTCTCACATATTTTGCTGTCATCCCATCCTTTTCCAGTCTATATTTAAAGCCTATATTATCACTTTAATCTATTCTTCCAAAGGTATATAATGTTTCTTCTCTTTACTATATGTTTAACTTGTTTTACATGTAATTTTACATTACTTTCATACTTACCCATTAATCGGAAATATATAGTTGCTAAAACAGTTTGAAGACTGCAGTTAATTCATCGTTGCTATTTGAAGACCATGTTGCTAAAACAATCCAATAGTATGAAAATCTCATTGTTGAAACAATCCATGATTTGTGATGCTAAAATAGTATTTTAGGCACGGCAGCAACAAGAAAGGATAATTAACGGAGCTGTTACACTGGCTGCAACAACTGCACCTCAAAGCTATCACCATCATAACCATTTTAACAACATCTTTGCTATGGAAGAACAAAATATCCTATTCCAGCATAGAAGATCAGATCAGGCTCAGAATAGGATTTGTATGATGTGATCAAATGTGTAATAGATTTCTCCTCTTTAAATAGAGGAGACATCAGCATTAGAGGGGGGATTACTTAAGGTTTAGCTAAAAGAGAATTACAGAGAAGGAACATGGATCATTTTGTAATATGTTACATTTGATAGATGAATAAAATATTGTTCTGAGCATTTCTTCATAATTCCTTTTTCTAGGGAATCTTGTGAGAAGGAAAGGGCCCACCTTCCTCACAAGATTCACCCATTAATTTCTGTAGTGTGTTGATCATTATTTTCGTTTACGCCTTGTTAAAACTCTGTTTTGCTGAAATCATTTATGCATTATTAAAACTCTCTTATCTATTGCTGAAACTCTGTTTCCATTAATTGTCAGATTGTTTTCATATAATTCATTCCTAGATAATCATTTATTAATTCAATTGGTAATCTTGTTTATAGAATGAGTTTGTGAAAGCGTGGTAGTCAGAAACAGGTGCTGAAGATTCCTACTTGGGGAATAGGGTCCTATTCTCTGTTATAGCGTAATTGGTCTTTTCTTCTATAGATTGGTTTCTTTTCCTAGATTGTTGTTTTTTTAATGTAATCCAGGATTCTTCTGACAATTGTCTACAATAGAAAGATTTCTTTTGCTATAACTCAAAGTAGAACTTCAGTTTGTTTGAAGCAAGGTGTGATTAGTGTAATTTCTACTACAACCTTTCATCGCTTTTGATATTGACCATAAACAGTGTGTGATTGCCTTTGAAATAAACAAACTTCCCTGGGTTGAAAATTTATGTAGCACTTGATTGTTTAGATTAATAAGAAATTAAAGTGACCAACATTTTGGTGCCGTTGCCAGGGAAGGAGATTATAAGTTTCAAAAGCATTGATTTTTTTATTTTAGATATGCATATTGTATGAAAGGATGCAGAGCTCACAAGAAAACTAACCCTACAGGTGGCAAGGGCAGAGGAAAGGGAGGAAGAAAGACCTTTATTGACGAGATCATATCAAAATCCAAATCTTCTCAAAGGCTAAGCTCTCGAAGGCCAAAGCCTCAACATTCCCCTCAATCGAACTACGAAACAGAAGAAATTGTGAGCCCTAAAAACGTTGAGGAGCCAACAGAGCCAACATAAAGCATTGAAGAACCAGCAAAAAACATTGAGGAGCCAGCAGAGCCAAAAGAAAGCATTGAAGAGCCAGCAAAAAACATTGAGGAGCCAGCAGAAAACATTGAGGAGCCAATAGAAAACATTGAGGATCGAGCAAGTGCAGTAGGAGATCGAGAAATGGAGGGGAACAATGAATGATTATTCGGTGGAGGACAAGTAGATCCTGAAGGAGAGGGAAAAGATGAGAATTCTCTCTCTACCTTGGGGTTCCCTATTGGTGATCTCCATAGAGGAGCAACCCCCATGAAGAATATCCCACTCTCAGCTTTAACTAGCTTTCGTGGTTTATCTTCTGAAGATCCTGATGAATTTCTTTTCGAGTTTGATATATTATGCAAAAGTTATGATTACATCAGCAATGTCCAAAAATTGAAGCTATTTCCAGCAACATTAAAAGGAAATGCACTAAGGTGGTTCATGAGTCTTGAAGGCCATGTAATCACAACTTGGGATCAGATGAAACATAAATTTCTACTCAAATATCAAGACTATTGTCGGACGAGAGAAAAAAGAGAGGAACTATTTAAGATGGTACAGAAGGAGGATGAAAATCTGGAGGACTTTGTGGAAAGACTACAATATAATTTGTAGAGATCCAATCATCTCGATGTAAGTAAAGATATTCTTAAAACAATATTATTAAAAGGAGTAAGGGATGACTGTCTATATATGCTAAATATGCTTGGTAAAGGGGAAATATCTAAAGAATCATATGATGAAATTGTTAACCTCTGTAAAAGATGTTCAAGAGGAGCTGCAAGGAACAGGTCAAACAGCAGGGATACCACATATTCAAGAGTTCAAAAATCAGCCAGTGGAGGAGAAACAAGATCTTAAATAGGTAATTTACTTGAGGAATTTAAAACTGAAATGTTAAGTTCTTTTGCTTCACAGATTGACACCTTGCAGGTTAAGAAGAAACAAGCCGAAGAAGAAGCGGCTTTGTTTGTCTTTTGCCCCAAATGCAGCGATAAACACCCACTAAGGGAATGCCCATTGGACAATGTGCCAATTTGCACCCTTTGTGAGAAGGATCATGAAACGCAACAATGTCCTTCTTTACCAGGAATAAAAGCAGCATTGCAACCAACCGAAGAAGAAGCTAAAGTGGTCTATCTGTTGACAGAGAGAAGGCAATGGCAACCACAAGGACAAGGTATGAACTCTAATATGCCATTTACATCTTCTAATCGTTGGAACAATTATCCTTCTTTTAGTCAAGCAAATTACCCTCCCTTTAATCAAATGCAACACCCGCCCTTCAATCAAATGAATTACCCACCCATGCAACAAACAAACCCTCCCTTTGTAGACCCAACAATGTGGACTCCTTGGCCTCCACAACAACAATCTTACTTTAACCAATGGAATCCAAATTGGAGGGGTCAACAACTCCCGTTTCCAAATCAATTTCCTCAATTTCAGCAACCACTCCCTCTACCATCAGGTGCCCCACCGAATAATCAAATGATAAGACCCTAGCTACCTATACAACCAAACCCTAAACCCAATAATAAAGCTATACAAGTTATTGATATTCAGAACAAGCTGATACTTCCTGTTTTCCCTACACAATGCAATGATATTCATTTACGATCTGGGAAAATAGTTGAACCCATTATTGATGACATTACCTCTTCTGATTCTGATAAGGAAGAGACAGAAAAACGTGACTCACATGAAGAGGTACCACAACCCTCTAATAAGGGTACTGGAATAGCTGAACCACCATTCCCTAAGCATTTAGCTTTAACTAGAATGCCTAAGCCACCTACTTTCAATCTTCTAGGGGAATTACAAAACCTTTATGTTAAAATTCCACTCTTACAAGCACTGAGAGATGTACCAATTTATGGCAGAACTATGAGAGATATTTGTGTTAAGAAACCCAGTAGGAAAGCTAAAGATCCCCTTACAGTTCATGTTATGGGTGATCTATCTGCATTAATGTCCAGTAAAGCTCCCCTAGTTAAATATGGTGATCCTAGCCATCCTACTGTCACAGTGCAAATTGGAAAAACAATAATTCCTCGAGTTCTGGTAGATTTAGGTATTGCTATAAATATTATGACCCTTGAAACTTCACAATTGTTACAACTGAAGAACGTAATCAGAGATACACCAACCATTCTAGAGTTAGTTGACCATTCTACAATCAAACCGGAAGGAGTTATTGAAGACCTAATCATTTCAGTTGAATCCTGGAATTACCCATCCAACTTTGTGGTGTTACAGACTAAAACAAAGTTGGGGGGACATCCTCTAATTTTGGGAAGGCCCTGGTTAGCCATAGTCGATGCCTTTATTAGTTGTAGATTAGGTTCAATGACAATTTCCAATTGATATGAAACTAAGCAGCTTACTCTCTACCCTCACGCTACACCCATGATTAATAATGATAATTCTGTATGGATGGAATATGATGATCATGTTACTCAACCTATTTTGACTATCGGATAAGCTTTAAGTCTTAAAGATACCACTAAGGTTGAGGTAATTAATAATTTTATTTGTGAACCCTCCTTTGTGATTCCAGAAACACATAATCAGTTGGCTGCACTTTTGAAATTAGATACCTAGGAAAAGCTTAAACCTGAAGATCTTCCTCAAACATCAACCACCATCTCTTCTAAAAGTATACCAGTAGAAATTGAACCTAGAAAAACAATGAACATAAAACCCAACTTGACAGTTGTTGAAACACAACAATTAATGAAGTTACTTCTTGAAAATAAGGAAGCATTTGCATGGGACTATACAGATATGAAAGGAATCTGTCTTGAATTATGTACTCATTGTATCTATATCAATGAAGGTTTTCGACCAATCTATCAACCTCAACGATGAATGAACCCTAATTTAAGGGAAATTGTTAAAGAGGAACTTCAAAAATTACTTAATGCAAGGTTTATATACCCTATATCTAACAGTGAATGGGTTTCCCCGTTGGTAACAGTTCCTAAGAAAAATGGGAAATGGAGAGTGCGTGTAGATTATAGAGCCTTAAATAAAGCCACTTAAAAAGATCACTTTCCCTTAACATTCATTGATCAGCTATTAGATAGCTTGTCAAGGAAGAAATTCTTCCCTAGATGGGTTTAGTGGGTATAATCAGATCAAAATTGTACCCCGAGACCAAGATAAGACCACTTTTACTAGTCCTTGGGGAAGTTTTTCTTATAGAGTTCTCCCATTTGGACTATGTAATGCACCAGCAACCTTTCAAAGAGTAGTTATAGGAATATTTTCTGATATGCTTAATGACTCTATGGAAATATTTATGGATGACTTTACCCATTATAGTGTGTCTTTTGAGGATGCATTACAGAATCTTGAGAAAGTACTTAAACGATGTGTACAAGCCCACCTCTCCTTAAGTACTGAAAAATGTCATATTATGATGAGTGAAGGAGTAGCACTTGGACATTTTATTTCATCTCAAGGATTTCAGGTAGATCCATCCAAAATACAAGTCTTTCAGAACCTTCCTATTCCTAGAACACAAACAGATGTGAGAAGTTTCTTAGGAAAAGCAGGATATTACAGGAGATTTATTAAAAAAAATTCCAAAATAACTTCTCCTTTGTTTGTGTTACTTATGAAAAATGTTGAATTCAAGTGGACTAATCTTTGTCAGGAAGCATTTGTTGAACTCAAGCATCAGTTATCTACAACTCCTATTTTAAGGGGACCTGATTGGGCACTTCCCTTTCATATATCTTCTGATGCTTCGGATACTGCAATTAGAGTTGTCTTGGGACAAGAGGAAAACCATCTTCCTTATGCTGTCTACTTCATTGGTAAGAATATGAATCTTGCTGAGCTTAATTACACAGTTACCGAAAAGGAATTTTTAGCAGTAATTTATGCTTTTAATAAATTTCGACATTAAATTACTGGTTACTCTACTTTTTTCCATACAGACCACTCAGCTATTAAGTATTTAATGAACAAATCTGTCACAAATGTTCGAGTCACCAAATGGTTATTGTTATTACAAGAATTTGATATTACAATTGTAGATCGACCAGGAAAAGAAATTGTAGTTGCTAATTTCGTTTCTTAGTTAAAAGCTTATGATAATACTCCAGTAGATGATTCCTTTCCTGATGAATATTTATTTGCAGTATCTACTCACTCACCATGGTATGTAGACATTTCCAATTATCTAGTTGCAGGGAAGTTACCATCACACCTAACCCATCGAGAGAAAATAAAAATAATTCAACAAAGTGCTCGGTATAGATAGATAAGTGGGTATATTTTCTACACAGGACTTGATCATGAAATCCAAAGATGCATTAGAGAAGATGAGGCTTATGATGTACTAAAAGCTTGTCATGATGGCCCTTCTGGGGGGAATTTGCTGGTAAGAGAATGACACATAAAATTCGTAGGATGGGTTATTATTGGCCCTCACTGTTTAAAGATTCAAAGAAATATGTTTGGTCTTGTGATAGCTGTCAGAGAATGGGTCAACCTAATCATTGAGATGAAATTCCATTAAACCTCCATGTAATACTTGAACCATTTGAAATATGCGCCTTAGACTTTGTAGGACCCATTAATCCTCCATCCAACCAAAGAGTTTATATAATGGTCTACACAGATTATATGACTAAATGGGTGGAGGCTAAAGCACTCCTTAGAGTTAATGAAGAAGTTGTCCTAGCTTTCCTATTTGAAGAGATATTTGTTAGATTTGGAGTGCCTAGAGAGCTAGTTACAGATGGTGGACCTCCTTTCACTTCTCGTGGCTTTAAAACCACCCTTCAGAAATATTATATTCATCATAGAATGACTACACCATACCACCCCCAAGCCAATGGTCAGGTGGAAAGTACAAACAAAGTAATAGAAGCCATTCTAACAAAAACAGTGAAGGAAAACCATAAGGATTGGCCTCAAAGGCTCCCTAAAGTTCTATGGGCTTACAAAACTACTTGGAGAAATACTACAGGATTTCCCCCCTATGAATTGGTTTATGGTAAAAGTGTTTTTTTCCTGTGGAATTTGAAATTAAAACCTTAAGCAATGCTTTAGCTGTTAACCTTGATTTTACTGATGCACAAACATCCAGGTTGCAGCAGCTTCATGAATTGGATGAAAAAATATTAGATGCCATTCATTAGACAACTATGATCCAACAACAGAGAACAAAATGGCATGATAAAATCATCAAGCATAAGCAATTCCAAAAAGGTAATTGGGCTTTATTTTATAAATCTCCATTTGAAAACTTTCAAGGGAAGCTACGTACAAGATCGCTAGGACTGTATGAAATAGATACTATTTTTCCCAATGGAACAGCAAGCTTCTTAACAATTGATGACTATAAAACATCGTTATTAGTAAATGGTCATCGACTCTGTCTATACCAGTGCCCCATTTCCAAAGAAGACTTTAAGGCTACTTGCATGGCAGATTCACATTATCTCTTTTTAGGGGAGTCTCCTGCTCCTCATTGTATTTAAATTTTCTGAATTGTATTTTTAAGCATTAGTTAGATTTCTTAAACTAATAATCCCTGTCAAGGGCTGGCATGTTACAATTGATTATTTTGCATATTCTTGATTCAGGAAAGGCTTACCAAGAAAGGACAATTTCACCACAAGCAGATCCAAGCTTTATTTTGAGAAGCATTGCTCCTCTCACTTCAACCCATTCATAGTTCATTTCCCCATATTCTAGTAACATTTAATCATTCATTCCCGTCATTCCTTTTTCCCTTTTCATGTCATTTTCCCCATTTTTCACATTGCTGAAACACCACTCTTCAACAACATTTTCCTCCATTTTCCCATTGATAAAATACCACTCCTCATCAACACTTTCCCCATTTTCTCGTTGCTGAAACACCACTCTTCAACAACATTCCATCCATTTTTTCCGTTGCTGAAACACCATTTCTTTCTCCAAAGACATGACCGTGCAACATTTTCCATCATGAAATCATCTTCTTCAATTCTTTTATTCTCACTACTCTTATTTCTCATGCTAATCCTGTCCTTTCACTGCCTTCTCCTATGATTAAACAGACCTCTAATATAATCTCCCTCATGTTTCAAAAATATTCCAAAGTTTCTTCCATAACTATTGTCGATCTACTATGAAGAAGCACCATATTTTTCGAAGTATGAATTAAAGGTAAACATGAGGTATGTAAATTGTATATGTAAGTACAATTAAACTATGGTTAAATGACAATATTTCATTTATTATCACCACAATCCCCACACACTTAAACTTATCATTTTAGCTGTAGTTGGGGGGGTAATATCGAAACTTTTTGCCATCATTTACAAACAAGTCGATTACCGTCATTTTTCTTACTTATTACCTCGTCTCTTCACCATCATTCCATGTTCTCATTCATAAAACTTAGTCTTTTCGAGTGCGGTAACTTGGCTCTTTGATTGTGCATTTTTACCAAAGTTGATTAGCTATGGGAGGACCTGCTAATCAACATGAACCTACTACGATAACCCTACTTGAATTATACCCAGAGGTACACCAGATTTTTCAGCAGGAAGGCTCGGTAGGATATTTTCATAGGCTTCAAGAAAATTCATCCACAACAGGTTCTTGAATTTTCACGGAATCTTCAGGAAGATCATTCTATAGTTCAAGGAGTTCAGATTCCAGTCTCAAAGAGTGACATAGCATAGTTTTCGGGCCTCCCTGTCATTGGCATTCGATGGTTCAGCCAGAAACATATCATTCTTAATGCACAACAGAATTTTCTCCTGCCAGGAGAACAAGTTGAGCCTAAAGGCTGGGGTGTTCGACTGAACTCGTTGTCGCCTCCTTGGCCAAAAGTTGAAGAGTTTGTTAAACATTACCTCACCTGTGAAGGCCACTACCAAGTAGTTTACCAGCATGATTTTGTCTTGTTAAATCATTTACGACATGGTAGACTGTTGAACATTCCTTATTATCTACTTAGATGTCTTAGAAACATGTCACATTATTGTAGACAAGTAAAATTCACTCTCCTTTCCCTCACCCATCACCATCTCGTCCAGTTATTAATCCAAAAAGGTTTTTCTCAACAAAACCCTCCCTTAAAAAATCTACCCATAGACCCTCAGCAAGCTGTGGAAAATCCTCAGGAAATTGCTGAAAATCCACACGAACAACAACCACAGAACACCCCTGACCCTCCCGAAATCCCACCCGCAGAACCAATTAATTCAATTAACCCTCCTACCATATCAAGTCCATCTCACAATATATCAAAATCATCTGATCCTACTGTCCATATCTCTAGTTATGACTCTCAAGCAGATAACCCCCCCTCCTCTATTTGAAAAAGGAAAAGGCGAACCATGATCGTCGTTCTACTAAAAAGACAAATGAGGGCCTCAACCAAAGCAGCCACCACTTCTGATAGCCCTGCTCCTCAGGAAAAATCCACTCATAAAAGAAAAAAGCAAACAACTACTTTCCCTGCCTTTTTACCTAGAAGAAGAATGAGGGCGTCAACCGAAGCAGCCACCATTGCCACTACCCTACATTCTCAACCCATTCTTCTAAAAGCCCATACACCACCACAACCCCAAATCTTGGAATCTTTACCTGTCTCACCCAGGGGCACTGAAACACAAGAACCAGATGCCCAGGGTACTGTGACATCATTTTCTTCAGAAAAAGTAGCTGTCACACAAGAACCAACTACTCATTCAGTAGCTGCCACACAAGAACCAGATACAGATGAAACCCAAGAACCATCTGCTGACGAACAAGAACTAGATGCCCAGGATGCTACTCATCATGTAGCTGTTACACAAGAACTACCTACTCATTCATTAACTGCTACAGAAGAACCAATTACTGAGACTGTGACTATTACACAAAGCCCAATCACCCTGGCCTCCCTCTTACAAGAAAATGAGTTTTTAAGATCAGAACTGGAAGCCTACAAGAAAGAATTGGTAATGGCAAGGGAAGCCTATGACAAGGAGCTTAATTTGTATACCTTAGCTCACGCAGCATCCATGGAAGAGAAAAACAAAGAAAATGATCAGTATAAAGAATACATGTGCAGCCAATGTGGGACTATTGATCATCAAGCGGGATATAAATTAGTTCAAATTCCAATGCCGGGAGTATCTATGTCTTCTGCAGTCAAAGAGGAATGCCCTACTATTACACAAGAACTAGTAGGGCCTTCAAAAATTCTAGAAAAAGAACCTGATTTACAATTACCCTGCCCTACTGTAACTGTTAAATCTGAAATTCCTATTCAAACTATACCTCAGCCTACCACTTGCAATGTTGAAACACAAATTGAACCATGGGATGAGTTGGAAATAATGAACAAGTGGAGGAAAGAGTATGCCATTTTGCAAGACAAAATCTTGTAGGAGCATAAATTACTTTGGCAGAATGACATATATTCAAACTGGGAGGCTTTGGAGCAAATACTCCAGCAATCTCGCGCTCATAAGAACCAAAATAAAGAGTTAAAAAGAAAATTTCTCCTGATGTTTGATTTGGTACAGAAAATATTGGCTGCCAGAAAACCATGTTTAAATTACTCTCTTTTCCTTGCAGAATGCCTTGCATTCTTTCAGATAAAAGCAATCAAAGATGGAACGTCCTATAAGGTGTTTAAATTTGAATATTTTCTGCAAAATTTTGCAGAGGCCTCTACTAGTGATCAACATTTACTATGTGAATTATATCTTCATAATGAAGCCATTCCTGAAAACATAAACCTTAATCTTAACCCTCTTGTTGGTGCTATCCAAATTTAGGTATTTGCCTCTTTCCTTTCCAACTAGATTATGTGGTAGACTACTTTTCTAGCGGCCAGGCATAATGAAGATAACCGTCTCCTCTGGATATGGCTAGAACCACATAACCATGCCACCTTTGTTATAGAATATTATCATTTTTTGCAGAAACTAGGGATGAATCAACACATGCGGCAACTATAGGCAACAGTGCTCCAGGACTGTCAACACTTTATTAAGGCCAAAGAAACTACTGCCTTAAGATAAAATGACATGTTTTGGCAACAATATTCTAAGGAAAAGTAGGATTATAATCCTTTCAGTCCTACTACTCTTGAAACAAAAATCTCCAGGGTACCAGACTACATCAAGTGTGTTCAGCAATGTGCTGAAAAATGGATAGGGTATCACTTTCATTTTCCTATTCTGTGGATGACATGCTCATCATAGGTTGGCCAAAAAGGATGAAGCATCAGCTTGGAAAAAGCTGAAAAATGTGCAAGGGTTCAGAGCTTCAATAGACAGTACCTTGTATAGCTACAACATAAGTAACTTGCATGTCAAGAGCCAGTATCCGAATTCTGATTAAGATTGAAGTTGCCTAAGGACATGCAACCTCTTTAGTTGGAGGGGATGTTAGGACCCTGTAATGTACCTTTTTGCTCACATATTTTGCTATCATCCCGTCCTTTTCCAATCCATATTTAAAGCCTATATTATCACTTTTCTTCTCTTTAATATATGTTTAACTTGTTTTACATGTAATTTTACATTACTTTCATACTTAGCCATTAATCGGAAATATATAGTTGCTAAAACAGTTTGAAGACTGCAGTTAATTCATCGTTGTTGTCTGAAGACCATGTTGCTGAAACAGTCCAACAGTAGGCAAATCCTGTTGCTAGAACAGTCCGTGATTTGCAATGCCAAAACAGTATTTTAGGCACGGTAGCAACAAGAAAGGATAATTAACAGAGTTGTTACACTGGCTGCAACAACTGCACCTCGAAGCTAGCACCATCATAAAAATTTTAACAACATCTTTTCTATGGAAGAACAGAATATCCTATTCCAGCATAGAAGATTAGATCAGGCCAAGAATAGGATTTGTATGATGTAATCAAATGTGTAATAGATGTCTCCTCTTTAAATAGAGGAGACATAATCATTAGAGGGGGGATTACTTGAGGTTTAGCTGAAAAGGAATTACAGAGAAGGAACGCGGATCGTTTTGTAATATGTTACATTTGACAGATGAATAAAATATTGTTCTGAGCATTTCTTCGTAATTCCTTTTTCCGGGGAATCTTGTGAGAAGGAAAGGGCCCACCTTCCTCACAAGATTCACCCATTAATTTCTGTAGTGTGTTGATCATTATTTTCCTTTATGCTTTGTTAAAACTCTGTTTTGCTGAAATCATTTATGCATTATTGAAACTCTTTTATCTATTGCTGAAACTCTGTTTCCATTGATTGTCACATTGTTTTCATATAATTCATTCCTAGGTAATCGTTTATTAATTCAATTGGTAATCTTGTTTACAGAATGATTTTGTGAAAGCGTGGTAGTCATAAACATGTACTGAAGATTCCTACCTGGGGAATAGGGTCCTGTTCTCTGTTATAGCATAATTGGTCTTTTCTTCTACAGATTGGTTTCTTTTCCTAGATTGTTGTTTTTTTAATGTAATCTAGGATTCTTCTGATAATTGTCTGCAATAGAAATATTTCTTTTGATGTAACTCAAAGTAGAACTTCAGTTTGTTTGAAGCAAGGTGTGATTAGTCTAATTTTTACTACAACCTTTCATTGCTTTTGAGATTGAGCATATACAGTGTGTGATTTCCTTTGAAATAAAAAAACTTCTCTGGGTTGACAATTTATGTAGCACTTGATTGTTTAGATTAATAAGCAATTAAAGTGACCTGGGGGGTACTGAGTAGCGGGTTGATGACTTCCCTTGTTAGAGCATAAAGGGCATGGATGACCTGGCAGCTATTGACTTGAATCTGGAGGGGATAGGGGACAGTATGACTAGAGGCCAAAATGTATGACATGAGACAGGCACAAAGAAATGAAGGATGGAAGACTGTGATGGGAAACAAAGGGAACCCGTGACAAAATACATGGATGCGATGATGACTCAACTCGAATGATTTAAACAAGGGTGACTCAATGATTCTGCCACACAGAACAAAACAGGCCTGGCAGGGACCATAAAAACATGAGTACAAGATGGTTACTCATGATGAAAATCGACATAAGCATTGAAAAGTATGAAAGCAAGGTGGTGCCCCAAGTACAAGTGTTGCAAGTGAAGAAATTCGATTTTGAGGAGTGCTGAAGTGACCCTTCTTGGAAAAAAACTATCTCGGTGAGGTATCAAATCACCAAAAACGAAAGGATACCCATTTGAGAGCTTAGTGAGAGCTTTATAATGGTGTTGATTGTTTGTCAAATTGAGCTACGGTTTGGTCGTATTTGGTGAAAGAAAAATCTGGGGTTTCTCTTCTAATAAGGCATTTCCCCTCCAATTTGACACATTTGCAAGTGTAGCTGTGGTGAATGTAGAGAGGAGAAAAGACCCTAAATCTTGCAGCGATAGTAGCAGACAAACCGATCATTGGAATTGAGATTCGTAAGTTGCAGGTAAGAGGCCTAACTATACTCTTTCAATTCAATGGATTAAAATTTTAGTTTAGGCACCTAGAGCTCAGGAAGAAACCCCTGCTCCTCTTCAAGGCTGGGTCACACTTTTTGGGGCCTTTTATGTGACCTGAGTTGGAGGTATTAGGTATAAAATTGTGACATGTCCCAGGAATGGCAAGAAAATTGAGACCTGTCAGGGAAGGGGGTTTTAGTTCTATTTTTTGGCTGTGAGATAGGATTTTATGGTTATGATGTAGTCTTTCCTTTTTGTACACTGACAATCATGATGGTTTTGTGTAGGTATGGTAGATTTGAGGATCACCTGGAGAGAGAGAGACCTGGACACATTACGTTCTGAGATCCAAGAGGATCATGTAGTCCGCGTTGCATTGGCCAGGTTTGGGGTCCTGAATTTTGTGGAGAACCCTTTAATTAGAGCAAGAGAGCCCTTATTGGCCCGAATCGTCAGCTATTGGGATCCAGATCATGAGATCCTCATAGTGCAAGGGCACTGGATCGCGCTGACTATCAAGGATATATATTTCTTAACCGATCTCCTGCCATTGGGGATGGTGGGGAACACATAGCCAATGTTACCACGAGGGAGTAACATCATGTAGTTTGTAGAAAGCCACTGTCGATTGGATGTCCATGTGAAAGGACACGGATATTGATCGAAGATCTAGAGAGGCTAGAGACTCATGCTGTGGTCGCAGCTGTGCTACGAATCCTGGGCAACTAGGTGCTCCACCACATCACTAAGGATCAGATGATGCCTGTTGAGAGTGTATTGAGTGGGACCTACTATGGGTGGGCCTAGATGATGCTGTCGTCATTGAAATGAAATTTTTCACTATGTAAGTGGCAGGTGAATCATGATTGTGGATATGTCATAGTGATTTTATCACACTTCTTTGAGAATATCTCAACACTTCAGCCTTGTATACATATCTAGGATGGGGGCCCACGAGAGCCCAAGATGCACCACTGGGGGCGGTGAATGTGTAGAGGGGGAGGTGGGGCAGTCGAACGAGATTTCCGACCCAAGTTTTTTGTGCATTGGGATCAGGTGCCACTCTACATAGATGAATATCCCTATAGTGTGATGAACTATCATGGGGACCCAGACTTGCCACCTCTGCGAGGTCAAGCATGGGGTCAGATGGTAAGTGACAAGTTTGTTATATTTTATGTGCAGTTTAAAGTTTCAGAATATTTTATATGGTACTGATTCATTCACTTTTGGTATGCAGATATATCATAGGTGAAAGGGATCGGGTATATGGGACGACCTGCAGTATCAAGGGCTGCAACACCTAGTGGATCGAGGGGACCACAAAAGGATGATATAGTGGCCCTCCTCGAGGATATCTGTCGTAGATGTGAGAGACTATTGATTGGTGTTTCAAAGTGTGACTGACAGGACCTTAATGACCAGTACATAGAGCCATGTATTGGTTTACTCTCAAAGTGGAGAGGAGTCATGCGTGGCATGGAGATTGTT
The DNA here is from genome assembly GCA_034641835.2 of Pinus albicaulis. Taxonomy (NCBI): domain Eukaryota; kingdom Viridiplantae; phylum Streptophyta; class Pinopsida; order Pinales; family Pinaceae; genus Pinus; species Pinus albicaulis. The sequence continues at coordinate 231,775,858 of CM076570.1, read as the reverse complement.
GGATAGGAGATGCATGATCTACGGGCTATAGGAGCCAAGCCATTGGCCCAGGACACTCCAGATAGTGATTAGATGTAGGGGCATGAGGTGCCCCCAGTTTTGGTTTTTTGTAACATGCTATGGTCATGTCGTATGTATCATAGTCGATGGACTCTAGAACATTTTGAATGACACATATTATGGATATTCATCGTTTTATGGTTTATTGTTATTGTCTTGTGTGAAATGTGTGTGATAAATGCCAATATATAATATTGTTTGCAATGTTATCTACATAGTGATTTTGTGCTCTAGGTACATGAATGAATGTAATGATTTCAAATTCATGCATTAAAATCTTCACTCATAAATATCTTCTAAAAACTACAGGATTATGCACATGATAAACACCATTCAATCGCATGACAAGAAACAAAGAATCTAAACGAACATGAAGGTGAAGGATGCGAAGGTAAATGGCATCGACTAATAAACCTATCACTACATCATATTCGGCCTGGTTATTGGTGGCAGTACCAATGAATATGCCATTAGAGAGGACAAGTGAATGCAAGGGGGTAAAAATGGCATAGGCTGTTGAGGCTAGATTCCAAGAGTAGTGACTTGAACCATCGGCATAGCCAATTTATGATGTGGACGAGGGGTCCATATGAAAAGTGTCACAAGACAAAAAATGAGAGGATGATGAACAATGTTGGCAACTTGAACACAAGGCCAAAATCAAACAAGCACTGCTAGAGGGATTGCTATGGATAGAATTTCTACCCCCCACACACTAAAAAGTGGACAGTGTGGGGGAAATTCCTTGGGGGAAGTTTGTGATCAGGTCGTGAAAGTCACCATAGACACAGATGGTTTCATTTTTCTTATGGGTTGGATAGATGAAGTCAGGGGTGGAAAAGGCTTCCATGATTTCTTCATCATAGTAGAATATGGGGTGACTAGTGGAAGGATAACCACATGACGTGGCGAAGCTACCTAACTCATCATCATGAGAAGAGAGGTTCACATGCGCATCCATTAGGGGAATGTTGAGGTCTAAAATGGGCCTCCTAAGAAAAATGTACAACCAAATTTTTTTTTATAAGAACCAATAGGATTCAAGATGATGATGTCAACCATAGGGGATGATTCACCATTTTTTAAGTAAAAGGTTGAAAAGATTAAAAAATAATAAAATAATAAAACTACTTTTTGAACTCATATTTTCAACTTATCTCATAAATTTTTTACTCAAATTTCAAGCGAGAGTACTCATTGGATGTGAAATTTAATTCCTCATCCAAGGATTACTCATGTTGCATACATTTGATGGACCCCGCTACACGACTAATTATAAATACATGAAAAAATGTGATTGTAATCATGTTTTCCATGTATTTATCATTTTTCGTATAGCATGATCCATCAAAAGTATGCAAGATGAGTACTCCTTGGATGAGGAATTAAATTTTTCATCCAATGAGTACTCCTACTCGAAATTTGAGTAAATACTTTGGGAGACAAGTTGAAAATATGAATTGAAAAAGTAGTTTTTTCTTTTTTCCCTCTAAAATTTGATGATGTAATCAAATCTTATTTTATTTTTTATATTATTGTTTTATAATTTCCTTAGGAGGCCCATTTTAGACCTCAAAATTCCCCTAATGATCACGGAGGGTAAATGAAAATCAAGTAGATGAAGGATCTACTAATCTTGAGGGCAGGGTGATCGTTGAAGGGTGGTCAGGCTTAACAGAAGGGAAAGCCCGAGAGGGGTCTTCCACTATGGATTTCATAGATGATGATAGGTAGAGGATAATAAAAGAATAATATTTCATATTGACATCGCGAGGGGTAATGTCAATGGGAGTGGATGTTTCATCTGGCGTTGTCAAAGTATAATGCTCAAGTAAAGGAGAGGCAGAGTCATTTTGGTTGGCCTCGTACTAGCGAACTACCTCCGAAGAGGTGCGGTAGTCTGCAAGGTGGGGATAGAGGTAGGTATAGTGGCCACGGAGATCACACAAAGAACAGGGGTGGTTTTATTGCATTTTATTGAGTTTCTTGGCTGCAGTCGGTAAAGTAATAGGGACTTCTGGGACCTTAGACTCAGGAAATGCTGCATTGACCATGGGTTTGATATGAGGCAATTCAAGACAATTATGGGTAGCATGACTAGAAAAATAACACAAAGCACACAAGGGGATATGCTTCAGAGGCTAAGGAGGAGTAGGGTTTGTCTATGCAGCCTTGTCCTTAGGTGCCTTTTTGTGACCTTTGCCCCCCTCACCTGAGGCTTTCACAATAGGAGTAGGTTCTTGTTCAGGCGGTTGAGGAAAAAAAGCAAGGGAAGGGGTCATGGTGATCAGTTGGACTGGGATCAAAGTAGTGTAAGGTTTTGGATGACTAGGCAGGGTATTTGCTACGAGATCAATGTACCAGACTGCGATCCCCAGGGTCATGTTGGGAAGAGACAAGGTAGACAAAACAGATACCGAAAATAATCCAGTAGGGGGAGTAAGAAATAGTATTTGACTGGAGGGGTAAAGGCCATGCGGGACAGCTCCAAGATGGTTAAGACTAGGGAGAAATATTCCAAGAGGATAGATAGGATCATGAACACCAGCTACAGATGGAGGGCCTTGAGGAGGAGGTCATGAAGGCTGAGTCAAAGTAATAGGAGAAGGTTGCAAAGGGAGGGGCTGTTGGCTATTTGAAACAGACCGTTTGAGGTCGAACCAAGACGGTTGCATCATGAAAACATTTGAAAATCTAGTGTTAGATATGGGAGGAGGGAGACTAGGGAATGAACCAAGAAAAGAGTAATATTTAAAGACTTCGGGTGAGACACTGGTTGGACGTTCGAATATTTGTATATTTTCCAGCAAAGAAATAATGGACTTTTGAGAGGTTTGAGACGTTGGTTCGTAATATGTCAACTGATCAATGGTGATGATGTTTCCATTATGGGGAAATCACATCTTATGGTGAACCACATATGGGACAATAGACATCGCATAAGTGTAGCTGCGACCCAATAGAATGTTGTAGTATAAGGGGGAATCAATGACTTCAATGTCAGCACAAACAGTCTTGCCCGCAAGTGTAATAGGACAATTGCAGAAAATGCCAAGGGGCTGAGAAGTGTTGTCATATCATGCACAAAGGGTGATAGTGGAAGGGGCTAAATGAGGGAATCCAAGCTTCTTCCAAACAGAAGCGAACATCACACAGGTGGATGCCCCCTCGTCAATTGGGAGACGTTGGAATTCTGTATCTTGACAGGGATTTGGAAGGAGACCGATGCAAGAAGGGGTGATGCTCTGACTTGTCAACATCAAAGACAATCAAATGATGACCTGAAGGATCCATAGTGCCCATAAAAGTTAGTAGATCTTTTCATTGTGAAGGGCATGAATGGAGGACTTCGAGCATTAACATGGTGGCAGGGGATTGCGCCAAGTCATCTACTCTACTGTAGGAGTGGGCGGCTTTATCAAAAGTATCATTTCGATGTAATGGTCCCTTGGGGATCTTGGTATGAACCTCTGCCTTAGGATGAGGGACAGGGAAAATTTTAGGGGTGAACTTTAGCCCAAAGGCGAATTTTAAGGGGTTTTAAATTTTGATAGGGCGAATTTTTTATATAAAACCCATTTTCTATAGTTTTATAAAGTTAGCCCTATAATTATTTTAAAAATAATTAATTATTAAATATTAGCCCACCAAAATAAATGCCCATAAAACTAGAAAAATGGAATTCGCTCCTGATCCTTTGTTTAGAGTAGATTTCAATGGAATTCGCTCCTCATTTTCTTTTTTTGGAGCAGATTTCAATGGCATTCGCCTGGATTTACTGGGTGGGAGGGAGGGGTTGGAGTGATTTGTCACATTTTTTCACTGGTTCGGGGGCGCATACCTCAAGGAATTAGACTAAAACAAGTGAACTTCGTTGGGTTTAGGTGCCAGGTTTGAGAAATCATTGTTACATGAAAAAAATCGAGGATTTGCACCGAACCTTATCCCTTTAAAACTCATTCCATACAGTGAGGGCAGACCACACAAGAATGCGACAATCTTGGATAGTTAAACAGTCAGTAATGTTTACACCTAAGATTGTTGGCACAGAACCTTACCTGATTGCTTCAGGTCTGATTAAGTCAGGACCAGCACATTAAAGGCATCGAGGACATTACTTTTGAAAAATCTACCTTGAAGTACAAGCCCTTTGTAACCACTAGGGTTGATCAGGATTTTACCGACTTGAGCACGATTTTATGTCTTGATGACATCCCATTGGTTTATATTTTTTTTGGTGTTCTAGCATTAAAGAATGGATAATTTAGTATCTTTATCAATGTTTTCCAGTGGATTCATGAAAATTTCGATGGACACAGGAAGATTTTTCTATACATTTAGGTGAATTGAACCCATGTTTAAAAGGACAATAGGGTTTGAAAATGATTGTTCCTTTTTTCTTTAATCTCATGCATGGAATCCTACTAATAAATGCTACATGAGATGGATTGTTACAGGGATTTATTTTGGTCACTTTGTCTGCCTCTTTGACGAGTCTGAAATAGGCTGGGATTTTCTTCGTCTCAATCTATTTGGTTGCTTTGGGGAAAGGAGGCTTCAAACCTTGTTTACAAGCATTTGGTGCCGATCTGTTTGATGAGGATGACCCGAAAGAGAATAAGTGTAAGATTTCATTCTTTAATTGGTGGTATTTCAGTATTTGCATTGGTACTCTTACAGGATTTGATGTACTCACATATATTCAGGACGACATAGGATGGGGCCTAGGATTTGGCATTCCTATTGTGACTATGGTAATAGCACTGCTTATCTTCTTGTGTGGGAAAAAAAATTTCTGGCATAAACTGCTTGGTGGTAGTCCTCTTACTCAAATTGTCCATGTCTTTTTTGCAACATTTTACAAATGGAACATTTCCACCTATCAGGAAGAAAATAATGTAGATCAAATTGAAGAAAAAGAAGTTCCGATTTTTGGACCAAGAAGACAACAATTGCGTATTGATCATTTTAGGTAATTCCTCTCTAGTCTTGCTCAGTTTACATCTAGTTATATTGTATTTATTAATACAAACCTATGGGAAATAATTGCCACAAAATTTGTCGTACATTGCTAAAAGTGACGAATGCTTCGACTCCATTTGTTGGAGTCACAGTGGTTTTTCCATTTGACATGGAAAATATTGAAATTCTTGGTAATTGAAATAATATTTTGTAGGAAGACGGTGGACTGAAAATTTAGTTTTCAGGATATACTATAGGATATAGCTACTTCCTAACCATGGGTAAGGTATAATCTATCCTTAAGTCATATTTATATTTTATTTCAGTCTTGTCCTTATTGCTTCTTGTGGGTTGCACACTGTTATGTTCAATTTTAGATGAACTGAGATATTTGTGATGCATATTGTCATTCTCATTTTTCATGTTTCTTGACAAAGCTATAGTTGAAGATGAGTTGGACGATGAGTGTAAAACAATGTTCAATTGGTGACTATGCACAATCCAAGAGGTTGAAGAGGTGAAAGATCTTCTTGGGATGTTACCAATTTGGATGGCATGTTTGATGTATGGGGTTGTATTTGCAAAATATTCAACATTTTTCACAAAACAGAGGAGCACAATGGATAGAAAGATTGGAACACATTTTGAGATCCTTGCTGCAAGATTACAGTGTCTTACTAGCCTATCTATTCTCGTATTGGTGCCTATTTATGACCACATCTTTGTTCCAATCGCAAGGTGCTTGACAGGGAATGAACGAGGGATTACTATGCTGCAAAGGATAGGCACTGGCATGTTTTCCTCCCTTATATCAATGATTGTTTCTGCATTGATAGAGAGTATAAGAATCGAGGTAGCAAAGGACAATGGATTGATAGACCTGCCCAATGCAACAATTCACTCGATCATTTTTCTATTGCTTCCATAATATGTGCTATTTGGCATAGCGGATGTATTTGCAATGGTAAGAATGCAAGAATAATTTTATGATCAGATGCCAGACACTATGAAAACCCTAGGTGTTTCCATGAATCTGAGTGTTGTAGGAGTTTCTAGTTTCATTAGCAGCTTCCTTATTTCAGTTACTGAGAAGGTTAGTTGCAGAAGCAAGGGGGTTTGCTTGTTCACAAACAACTTGAAAAAATCTCATTTAGAATACTTTTATTGGCTTCTAGCCTCTCTGAGTGTGACACTACGATCAATCTCTACATTTACAAGTTCTTACCCAGTTTCTATTAGTATAAAAATTCCCAAAAGAATATTTCTTATGAGGATGAGGAATCCTTGAGAGGAAGGCCACTTCTTCCTTCAAGAGCATATGTTGAGATATTTAAAGGAATTGTTAAGGTATCTCTATTCCGGAAGAGTGACATTACTCTTAGGCAACACAAATTGCAGAGCTAGGTAGAGTACATGATATGCTTGATTTCTATGTTGAAAGTGTCCCATCATAAATGACTGTTTATTTTCAAATGCCTTAGTTATAAGTGGTGCATTTGTATCTTGGAGCCATTCTTAAGATGATTAGGTAACCCTATATACAAATATCACAGTTACTTGCGTAAAGAGAGCGGCCTTCACTATTTAAAGAGAATGAGATTAATAGGAATTATGTTAAACATTGGAGTTTTAATACAAAGTTAGTTGAGATTATGCTCTTTGATTCACTAGAGCAAGTTTGGTGTCTAGCTCACTTAAAAGAACCATTCAACATTTCTCACTTGGCTCCACTTCTAGCCAGTATCAAAGATTGATATTGAAGAAATGAGATATCTAAAATATATATTGTTACAAGCGAAGCTATTGTGCAAAATAACGTAATGGTAGATGCATCATTAGTTGACATGCATTTTAAAATAATTAATGATGATTTTAATGAAGGTAAAGAAGGTTAGGTTAATCTAAGAAGGCACTCTTCACTACTTGTGTTTGTTATGAAAGCACCATCTTAGTTGGTTCTGATTGGGTGAGTTAAATCACATGGTTCAATAATAGCCATGAGCTTGTTCAATTTAAAGAACTACAATATATAACTCTCATTTATTGATTTTGTCAACATGCTCATTATCTATTAGTATTTATTGTGTTATACCTGGGTCTTTGGTCTCCATAACCGGAGTAACATGCAATATTGCTAGGTTTCACTTGGGATGAAAGGATGATTATGAGTTATGATTGTTAAACTTTGAGTGCAACCTATAACAAATTGACAAATAATTTACAATGTAAATATCTTCCACATAAATATGAAATTTAGTTAATATAACAACCATAGAAAAGAAGCACATACAACAACCAATATTTTTTTATCGTGAGGAACAAATTATTGCTCACCTTGTTGATTTGTCTTCTTTTATAAGGAATGTGCAAACATAGAAATGATGTTGCTTCTAAAACTCTAAATTCGATTTTATGGGTTGATGACATCCCATTGGTTTATACTTTTTTTGGTGTTCCAACTTTAAACAATGAATAATTTAGTATCTTTATAATATTTTTCCAGTGGATTCATGCAAATTTTGATGGACACGAAGATTTTGCTATATATTTGGGTGAATTGAACCCATGTTTAAAAGGACAATAGGGTTTTAAAATGATTGTTCCTTTTCTACTTTAATCTCGTGCATGGAATCCTACTAATAAACACTACATGAGATGGATTGTTACAAGGATTTATTTTGGTCACTTTGTCCGACTCTTTGACGAGTCTGAAGCAGGCTGGGATTTTCTTCGTCTTAATCTATTTGGTTGCTCTGGGGAAAGGAGGCTTCAAACCCTATTTACAAGCAGTTGGTGCTGATCAGTTTGATGAAGACGACCCGGAAGAGAATAAGTGTACGAGTTAATTCTTTAACTGGTGCTATTTTAGTATTTAGATTGGTACTCTTACAGGTTTTGCTGTCCTCACATATATTCAGGACAACATAGGATGGGGCCTATGATTTGGCATTCCTGCTATGACTATGGCAATAGCACTATTTATCTTCTTGTGTGGGACAAAATTTTACTGGCATAAACTGCCTTGTGGTAGTCCTCTTACTCGAATTGTCCATATATTTGTTGCAACATTTTACAAATGGAACATTTCCACCTATCTGGAAGAAAAGAACGTAGATCGCATTAAAGAAAAATAAGTTTCGATTTTTGGACCAAGAAGACAGCAATTGCATACTGATTAGTTTAGGTAATTCCTTTCTAGTCTTGCTCAGTTTACATCTAGTTATATTGCATTTATTAGTACAAACCTATGGGAAATAATTGCCACAAAATTTGTCATACATTGCTAAAAGTGGCCAATGTCGTGACTCAATTTGTTGGAGTCACAATAGTTTTTCCATTTGACATGGAAAATATTGAAATTCTTGGTAATTGAAATAATATTTTGTAGGAAGAGGGTGGACTGAAAATTTAGTGTTAAGGATAAAGTATAGGATATAGCTACTTCCTGATAATGGGTAAGGTATAGTCTATCCTTAAGTCATATTTCTATTTTATTTCAGTCTTGTCCTTGTTGATTCTTGTGGGTTGCACTCTGTTATGTTCAATTTTAGATGAACTGAGATATTTGTGATGCATATCCTCATTCTCATTTTTCAGATTTCTTCACAAAGCTACAGTTCAAGATGAGTTGGATGATGGGTGTAAAACAACCTTTAATTTGCGACTATGCATAGTCCAAGAGGTTGAAGAGGTGAAAGATGTTCTTGGGATATTACCAATTTGGATGTCATGTTTGATGTATGGGGTTTTTTTTGCGCAATATTAAATATTTTTCACAAAACAGGGGAGCACAATGGATAGAAATATTGGAACGCATTTTGAGATCCCTGATGCAATATTACAGTGTTTTACTAGCCTATCTATTCTCCTATTAGTGCATGTTTATGACCGCATCTTTGTTCCAATCACAAGGAACTTGACAGGGAATGAACGGGGGATTACTATGCTATAAAGGATAGGCGCTAGCATGTTTTTCACCATTATATCAATGATTTTTTCCGCATTAATAGCGATTAGAAGAATCGAGGTAGCAAAGGACAATGGACTGATAGACCTGCCCAATGCAAAAATTCCCTTGAGCATTTTTCTGTTGCTTCCACAATATGTGCTATTTGGCATAGCAGATGTATTTGCAATGGTAGGAATGCAAGAATAATTTTATGATCACATTCCAGACACTATGAAAAGCCTGGGTATTGCCGTGAATTTGAGTGTTGTAGGAGTTTCTAGTTTCATTAGTAGCTTCCTTATTTCAGTTACTGAGAAGGTTAGTTGTAGAAGCAAGGAGGGTTTCTGGTTCACAAAAAACTTGAACAAATCTCATTTAGACTACTTTTATTGGCTTCTAGCCTCTCTGAGTGTGACATTGCGATCAATCTCTGCATTTACATGTTCTTAGCCAGCTGCTATCAATATAAAAATGCCCAAAAGGATATTTATTATGAGGACGAGGAATCCTTGAGCAAAAGGCCACTTCTTCCTTCATGAGCATATGTTGAGATATTTAAGGGAATTGTTAAGGTATCTCTATTCAGGAAAAGTGGCATTACTCTTAGGCAAGACAAATTGTAGAGCTAGGTACAGTACATGCTATCCTTGATTTCTATGTTGAAAGTGTCCCATCATAAATGATTGTTTACCTGCAAATGCCTTAGTTATAAGTGGTGCATTTGTATCTTGGAGCCCTTCTTAGGATGATTAGGTAACCCTATATACAAATATCATAGTTACTTTCGTAAAGAGAGTGGCCTTCACTGTTTAAAGAGAATGAGATTAACAGGAATTTTGTTAAACATTGGAGCTTTAATACAAAGTTAGTTGATATTATGCTCTTTGATTCACTAGAGAAATTTTGGTGTCTAGCTCAATTAAAAGAACCATTGAACATTTCTCACTTGGCTCCACTTCTAGCCCGTATCAAAAATTGATATTGAAGAAATGAGATATCTAAAACATATATTGTTACAAGCGAAACTATTGTGCAAAAGAACCTAATGGTAGATGCATGATTAGTTGACATGCATTTTAAAATAATTAATGATGATTTTAATGAAGGTAAAGAAGGTGAGGTTAGCCTAAGAAGGCACTCTTCACCACTTATGTTTTTTATGAAAGCACCATCTTAGTTGGTTCTGATTGGGTGAGTTAAATCACATGGTTCAATAATATCCATGAGCTTGTTCAATTTAAAGAACTACAATATATAACTTTCATTTATCGATTTTTTCAACAATGCTAATTATATATTAGTATTTATTGTGTTATACCTGGGTCTTTGGTCTCCATAACTGGAGTAACATGCACTATTGCTAGGTTTCACTTGGGATGAAAGGATGATTATGAGTTATGATTGTTAAAATTTGAGTGCAACCTATAAAAAATGGACAAATAATTTACAATGTAAATATCTTCAACATAAAGATGAAATTTAACTAATATAACAACCATAGCAGAGAAGCACATACAACAGCCAAGATTTTTTTCTCATCAGGAACAAATTATTTCTCACCTTGTTGATTTGTCTTCTTTTATAAAGAATGTGCAAACATAGAAATGATGTTGCTTCTAAAATTCTTAATGTGATTTTATGGCTTGATGACATTCCATTGGTTTATATTTTTTTTGATGTTCCAGCATTAAACAATGGATAATTAAGTATCTTTATAATTTTTTCCCAATGGATTCATGCAAATTTCAATGGACACGGGAATATTTTGCTATATATTTGGGTGAATTGAACCCATGTTTAAAAGGAAAATAGGGTTTGAAAATGATTGTTCCTTTTCTGCTTTAATCTTGTGCATGGAATCCTACTAATAAACACTACATGAGATGGATTGTTACAGGGACTTATTTTTGTCACTTTGTCCGCCTCTTTAACGAGTCTGAAGCAGGCTAGGATTTTATTCGTCTCAATATATTTGGTTGCTTTAAGGCAAGGAGGTTTCAAACCCTGTTTACAAGCATTAGGTGTTGATCAGTTTGATGAGGATGACCCGGAAGAGAATAAGTGTAAGATTTCATTCTTTAATTGGTGGAATTTTAGTATTTTAATTGGTACTCTTACATGATTCGCTGTACTCACATATATTCAAGACGACATAAGATGGGGCCTAGTATTTGGCATTCCTGCTGTGACCATGACAATAGCACTACTTATATTCTTGTGTGGGACAAAATTTTACTAGCATAAACTGCTTGGTGGTAGTCCTCTTACTCGAATTGTCCATGTCTTTGTTGCAACATTTTACAAATGGAACGTTTCCACCTGTCAGGAAGAAAAGAATGTAGATCACATGAAAGAAAAAGAAGTTTTGATTTTTGGACCAAGAAGACATTAATTGCGTACTAATCAGTTTAGGTAATTCCTCTCTGGTCTTGCTCAGTTTACATCTAGTTATGTTGCATTTATTAGTACAAACCTATGGGAAATAATTGCCACAAAATTTTTTGTACACTGATAAAAGTGGCCAATGTCGTGACTCAATTTGTTGGAGTCATAGTGTTTTTTCCATTTCACATGGAAAATATTGAAATTCTTGGTAATTGAAATAATATTTTATAGGAAGAGGGTGGACTGAAATTTTAGTTTTAAGGATATATTATAGGATATAGCTACTTCCTGACCATGGGTAAGGTATAGTCTATCCTTAAGTCATATTTCTATTTTATTTCAGTCTTTTCCTTGTTGCTTCTTGTGGGTTGCACTCTGTTATGTTCAATTTTAGATGAACTGAAATATTTATGATGCATATCCTCATTCCCATTTTTCAGGTTTCTTGACAAAGCTACAGTTGAACATGAGTTGGACGGTGAGTGTAAAAAAACCTTCAATTGGCAACTATGCATAGTCCAAGAGGTTGAAGAGGTGAAATATGTTCTTGGGCTGTTACCAATTTGGATGGCATGTTTGATGTATGGGGTTTTCTTTGCGCAATCTTCAACATTTTTCACAAAACAGGGGAGCACAATGGATAGAAATATTGGAACACATTTTGAGATCCCTGTTGCAAGCTTACAACATTTTACTAGCCTATATATTCTCCTATTGGTGCCTGTTTATGACCGCATCTTTGTTCCAATCGCAAGGCGCTTGACAGGGAATGAACGGGGGATTACTATGCTGCAAAGGATAGGCACTGTCATGTTTTTCTCCATTATATCAATAATTATTTCCACATTGATAGAGATTATAATAATCGAGGTAGCAAACGACAATGGACTGATAGACCTGCCCAATGCAACAATTCCCTTGAGAATTTTTCTGTTGCTTCCACAATATGTGCTATTTGGCATAGCAGATGTATTTGCAATGGTAGGAATGAAATAATACTTTTATGATCAGATGTCAGAAACTATGAAAAGCCTGGGTATTGCTGTGAATCTGAGTGTTGTAGGAGTTTCTAGTTTCATTAGTAGCTTCCTTATTTCAATTAGTGAGAAGGTCAGTTGTAGAAGCAAGGGGGGTTGTTGGTTCACAAACAACTTGAACAAAGCTCATTTAGACTAATTTTATTGGCTTCTAGCCTCTCTGAGTGTGACACTGCGATCAATCTCTGCATTTACATGTTCTTAGCCATCAGTATAAAAATGCCCAAAAGGATATTTCTTATGAGGACGAGGAATCCTTGAGCAGAAGGCCACTTCTTCCTTCATGAGAATATGTTGAGATATTTAAGGGATTTGTTAAGGTATCTCTGCTTAGGCAGAGTGGCATTACTCTCAGGCAACCCAAATTGTAGAGCTAGGTACAGTACATGCTATCCTTGATTTCTATGTTGAAAGTGTCCCATCATAAATGACTGTTTATTTGCAAATTCGTTAGTTATAAGTGGTGCATTTGTATCTTGGAGCCCTTCTTACGATGATTAGGTAACCCTATATACAAATATCATAGCTACTTGTGTAAAGAGAGTGGCCTTCACTGTTTAAAGAGAATGAGATTAATAGGAATTCTATTAAACATTGGAGCTTTAATACAAATTTAGTTGAGATCATGATCTTTGATTCACTAGAGAAAGTTTGGTGTCTAGCTCACTTAAAATAACCATTCAACGTTTTTCACTTGGCTCCACTTCTAGCCCGTAGCAAAAATTGATATTGAAGAAATGAGATATCTAAAATATCTATTGTTACAAGTGAAACTATTGTGCAAAAGAACCTAATGGTAGATGCATGATTAGTTGACATGCATTTTAAAATAATTAATGATGATTTTAATGAAGGTAAAGAAGGTTAGGTTAATCTAAGAAGGCACTCTTAACTAATTGTGTTTGTTATGAAAGCACCATCTTAGTTGGTTTTTATTGGGTGAGTTAAATCACATAGTTCAATAATAGCCATGAGCTTGTTCAATTTAAAGAACTACAATATATAACTCTCATTTATCGATTTTGTCAACATGCTCATTATCTATTAGTATTTATTGTGTTATACCTGGGTCTTTGGTCTCCATAACTGGAGTAACATGCACTATTGCTAGGTTTCACATTGGATGAAAGGATGATTGTGAGTTATGATTGTTAAAATTTGAGTGCAACCTATAAAAAATGGACAAATAATTTACAATGTAAATATATTCAACATAAAGATGAAATTTAATTAATATAACAACCATAGAAAAGAAGCACATACAAGAACCAAGAATTTGTTTCTCATCGGGAACAAATTATTGCTCACCTTGATGATTTTTCTTCTTTTATAAAGAATGTGAAAACACAGAAATGATGTTGCTTCTAAAATTTTGAATGCAATTTGGAAACCCTTTCTTTGTTCTACTATGGTTTCTTAGTTCTAATGGGCCATAGTAGAACTTGGAAACCCTTTCTTTGTTTTAATATTTTTTCTTGTTCCATCTCAGATTTAACCTACTATATATTAGAGTTGGCATTGATGTGGATAATATTTTTCCATTTGGATTAATTTTTTCACACTAACATCATTTTTTGATCATTTGGACAATTTTTTCATATTGTAATTCCTCATTTCTTGTTGAATTATATTTTTATTGTTATTTTTTTCAATGAACTAATTACTATGAATGTGTAGGAGAAGTCAATATTTAGTGTGCATCACTATTATTTGATATAATCATAATGATCTTGTTCATATATGATGACTGGCTATATCAAGTAGTTGTGGAGGATGCCATATCGAAAGCACTAAGAGAACCTGCATTTGTAAAAACATTTTCTGCTCCACTTGTTATATGGTCATTTAAGTTTTAGACAGTCGTGTCTTGATGTAGGGGCATAATTTAATTTTCTAATTTTACCTTGGTAATTTCTAGAGAATTTAGTTTGTTATATTGAACGGTGATGTGTGTCTAATAAATGGCTTTATTTCCAGGTGGAGCTCGAGATCATCCGGAGGATGATGAGATAACTATTGTCATGATAATTTTTGTTCTTATTTTGGGTTGATTGGATCGTATATATTTGGATCTAAAATGAATTGTAATTAATTTCGAAACATATTAATAAAAGAATTTGTTAATTTTTAGTTAACGATGGTATTTTCTATGCTTGGAGTAATTTACTTCAATCTTTTAGCCCAATTTAATTTCCTATTTAGAAATCACATTAAAATTGACAATATATGTTGATAGAACATAAGAAAATAACTAGAAGACAAGCCAAGACAAGAGGACACAATATTTTGGTGGATGCCAGGGAAAAACTCCAATGTGGGAAAAACCCTTTGATCAAATCTTCTTATTATTCTTCAAATTCTGCAGAGAGAGAAAGTACAAGTTATAGCAATCAACATGATACAATACATCATACAATACATAGGAGTGCTATGGCTATGAAGTTTAATATGAAATAATCTATTGATTGCTACTATTACTATTATATAAGGGGTGTTCTTCTAATGGCCATTTATTAGCTATGTGAAGAAGGATTTGTGGAATTTGTATTTACTATAAGATTATGTATAGCTAAGTTGCAGACAACTAAGTAGAATTTGGTAGGAAGTTTGGAGTACGTGTAATTCATAATGATATTTTCTTCTCTTCATTGACGACTTCTCAATGTGTGAGTTTTTACCTAAGACATTGCATTATCAATGTGTCAAGGCTCAAAATGTGACCTATATGTCAACTACTTCTTATGATCGTTCCTAGGAACATGAATCCTAATTTTTGTAGGTTTAAAATTTATCACAAGTTTTCTCTATTGTGGTCGAATTTGTGGATGTTATCTAAAAATTTATTTAAGGTACCATGGATCTAAATTTCTTATGAACTTTCAACACTATAACAAAATTTGGTGCAAATTGTTGATCAATTCTCACTTGGTTAGGGTTATAGATGTTAATGAAAATTTTGTGTGCATGCATGAGAGTTGGGTGCAAATGCTCAATATTGTGTAGCATTAGTGTGATAAATATGGGATAGTGCAAAGCATAGTTTTGAAGTTTAGTCTAAGTTGAATCATACCTAATCAACTCAGTCAAGTTGATTGTTGGTTGAATAGTTAATTGTTGGTTCAATGGACAGAAGATCTTGTAGGCTGAAATACCAAGGGGAAAAATGGAGCCCATCA
This sequence comes from Pinus albicaulis, assembly GCA_034641835.2. NCBI lineage: Eukaryota > Viridiplantae > Streptophyta > Pinopsida > Pinales > Pinaceae > Pinus > Pinus albicaulis. The sequence continues at coordinate 231,760,289 of CM076570.1, read as the reverse complement.
TGGGGTTCTCTTTGTAATTCTCCACCACTTCTACCTTCCATGCTTCCTCAAACTCCTCTCCAACCTCAATATTAGTGCTAGTAGTAGCATGAGCAGCAACAATACGCTTAGTAGAACTAGAACATGTTTTCCAAACTGCACGAGAACTACTTTCCTCACAAGTCACCATGTGCCATGCTTGGTCTTGGTGGTTTGCTTCCTTCAACTCCTGGTTCAACTACCATATCTTCATTGGAACCAACACCCCAAACTCCACTAGAAAACGATTTTCCATTTTGTACTAGTGACTCAACATTTGTACTGGTGATTCACCATGATTTTACAAGATAATATAATCTCATGAGAGATTCGCCAAAACAATTATATATAAGTATTATATTATTAATAAATTTTCCTTCCATTTTTCCTATGTATCATGGGGATTCGCCCATTTATTATACATATAAATTTAGGGGGGTTCTTAAATGTTCCTTGATGAGGGATCAGTAAAGGAACATTGGGTGTCATAAGAGGCTCTATGGGACCTGAATACGGGGGCTCGATGGCATACATAGCGGGGGCCTTGTTGTACTGACGGGAATGAGTTTGAAGGTTGAGGTTAGCGGTATTGGGTTGGTTAGAGTTCATCATAAGGATCTAGTAATCATAGGTACCAAATGGGGGAGGTTGAGTGGCTATCTAACTTTTAGGGGGTTGGGCAGCCACATATCCTTGCTGGGGGAAAGAATTGGTAAACACAGTCGATTGAATAGGGGCAGCATTAGGAGGAACCGAAGGGGAGGATTTCTATACTTGGGATGTTGCTTGAGCTTCCCAAATTTGACGCATCTAACGTAAAAGGGGAAAATCATGGGTATAATGACCATATACACCGCAACAAGAATAAGGCTTAGTCGTGCGAATAGGATTGTCCTTCCTGGGCTGATCACCCTGTTGCTGGGTTAGAGTGTTAGATATATTCCCTTGAGGATTTTTTCCAGGATTACCTGGAGAGGATCGGATTTGATTTCATTTCCTCTTCCTTTTTGAAGTGGGACGATTAGTCACACTCTATTCTGCATGCGCCTGCCCCTAAGGGGGGTGGCTACTGTTGCATAGTTTGAGAAGGCAAGGGAGGTTAAGGTGTTTGTGCTAGAGCAATGAGAGCACTAGGTTGCAGATACGGATAATAAGGAGGTTGGGAAACATTGGGGTAAACAGGTTGGAAAAAAGGAGGAGGCATGCCATATCCTAGATACATGCTGCTAGGAGGGGGAGAAGTGTTGTAGGAGCTGGCCCCTCCCTGAGGAAAACCATAACCCATGTGAAGATAAGTGTACGAAAGTGAAAGGGATCCAACGATACCGTCGATGGCATGGGATGCCCTCGATGGATTGGCACCACCTGGTCTAGGGAGATCAGGTAACATTGTATAAACATATCGAGATTATGAGTATATCAAATCATATTTCAACGCAATATGGAGGGTAGCTTCCTCGATCTGAGGAAAGTGAGACGCGACATATTTACCAATGGAAGGAAAAAGGGATCTGAGAAAATATTCCATGTAGACACGGCCTTCAAAAATAGGGGCTCTACATAGGCTCATTCTTCTGCGCCATTCTTGAATATGGTCAGATAGACAGGTAGCAGAAGTTTGAGGGAAAGAGGTCAAGATTTTGGCACCAGTGTCATAGTGAAGGGGAAGCTGGAAGTAAGAAAGAAAAGCCTTGGAAAGGGTCACAAAAGTAGTATGAGAGGAGAAGGCCTAGTCAGCATACCACTTGGAAGCTTCTCCATTAATCTTATGCTCGAATAACCGAAGATGGACAGAGTCATCAGTGATGGATTTAAACGAACACCTCATGTGAAAAGAACGAACATGGTTGGTAAGATCCTCTCCAGCAATTTCTTTCAAACTTTGGGATTTTTGAAGGAAGCTTGGTTGGCATAACATGCTAACAAATATCATGGTGTATGGGGTTGTTAATCAATTGGCTAAAATCGGGAAGACTTAGGCCTACCATATAAGGAAGCAAGGGAGCAACCGAAATATTTCATGTTGCAGCACCACTAGTAGTGTTCCTAGCATTGGGGACGGGGCCACCACTAGCGTTAGTTCCTGAACCAAACATGATGAAGGTGAAAGAAAGAGGAGAGATGGGGAGAGAACCAGAAAGGGAACCCATTGAACCAGAATCAGATTCAGAATGGGGACTCGATGGAGGACGAACTCAAACCCTACGCAGTGGGGTAAGTCTTCTTAGCGGAAAATGAGAATGAAGGCCTTGGAGTATTTGAGATAAATTCCTTGGGGGCACAATAATGGGAAAGACACACATAACCCAATATGAAAGAGAGGTAAACAAGGGCAAGGAGGTGCAGGATCAATTGATTACAGTGTTTATGTCTTGGCCCGGTGATGTAAACCAGGTGCTCTTCACTTGAGGTGTGTGTGTATGTGATAAGTGTGTTAATTTTAATAAAAGCCCAGACATATGTAGGGAAAAAAGAAAAAAAATGTGATGTATAACTGTTAATAAAGCTGAAAATGACAGTAAAGGAAACTGAATGCGATAGTAAAATAAACAGTTAAAGATGCATCAATTTAAACCCAAGGAGGAGGGCTTCACAACAACTACTCTATGGGTTGGAAAAATCTAGTAAAAACACACAGAATGGCCAATGGATCTAAATTCAGGAGGGACAGGGATTTAAAGGTCAGATCTGTTGGAAAGAGGTGCAAAAAAAAACAAAAAAACAGAGGGAAAAATGTTGCAAAATAGGTGGCAAAGGATACAACCTGAAGGGAAACGGAGGGGACCCTAAAGGAAGACCAAAAAGAAATGAAAAGAGGTGTTTTGGATGGATAAATAACCAATATAAAATGGATCTGAAAGTGCAGGTTTAGATCTAAAAAATGGCTGAAAAACACTGAAATATCAGAAGATCTGCGTCAGCTAAACTCCTCCTAAAAAGGTAGGAAGTGTACTGAAGTCCTAAGGGGCTTGGTTACTCCTTCGAAGAGTAAAAATAAGCAAGTAAGGGTCCAAGACGGGTGAAGAGGGAGGTCAGACAACCCTAAACAGTGCCCTAGACAAACTTATAAAAATCACAGAAAAAATGCCGCAAAAAGTACAGGGCACGGTTTCTAACCTGTTTTTCTCTAAGGTCGCAGTTTTAAGGCTGTTATCTGCTACCTGAGAGTTGAGGTCATAGTTTTTGGCCCAAAAAGTGCGACCTGCACTTCCAGCTATCTCGGGAGCAGATTTTAGAAAAAAGTGTCCTCTCTACTATAGCTGATACTTGTTACCTGTGCAAAGTGCCCAAAAACACACGAAAGTTCGAATTTTTATTATTTTATGGTTTTAAAGGTTAAAAACAACATCAATAAATGAAAAGTAAGAATTTTAAGAAAAAAATTAGGGGTTGAAGTAACTGGTCATGCAGGGATCTGAAAAACAACATCGGTCGTAATTATAAACCCTTGTGGAGTCGCCAGTTGTTAGTGTGAATTCTAATCACAAACGTACGAAAAAATCTCACTTTAGCTATGCATAAAAAACAACCCTAACATCAAACCCAGTTTTTATTTTCCTTAGATCTCCTGTTTATGATCAGAATAAATGAAACATAAATCTAGATCTATGCAGTTAAAGACATTAAACATCAAGAAATAAGAAAGAGTTTCTCCATGCGTCCAATGGACAAGACAAGAATTCTTAAAGAATTTTTTGTATTATGACACCTGGGAGCGGAACATAGAAAGATGTTACCAGTCCCCCTCAATGCGATGGGTTCTTAGATTTCCTTAGCGCTTCAGATGTAAGATCTCTCTCTCTTGATGGTGCATAAAACCCAGACAAAATGGAACTCAAAGGGAGCTCAAGCAAAAAGTAGAAAAATATGACAATGATGGGAGGATAAAAGTTAGACCAAAATTATAGATCAAAGAGTGATATCAGGCAAGAAAAGGAAGTGAATGAATGGAAAAACCATTATATTTATAAAAAAATATTGAGTAAGTTTATATATTGGTGCATAACTAGTATGTTATTAACCAAATCTAGATCCAACTTTTATGGAATATTTTATTATTTTTGTTGGAGGGAAAGGGAATTTGAATTTGGTCAAATCCTTTATTTAGAAATAATAAATAATAAATTATTTATTTATTATTTTAAGAATGTGGTTATGTAATAATTAAATAAATAGTGATTTATTAAATTATTTATAAATGATTTAGTCGAATTTAGCAAGGAATATTATTTAAATAATGTTTTAAATAATTGTTCCTAGAAAATAACAAGATAAATAATGATTTATCTAATTAATTTTCCTGTTTTGGGTTAAATATGACCAGGAATATTGTTTAAACGAAAGTTTAATTAATTATCCCTTGATTAAAATCAAACAAATAAGGATATATTTAATTATTCCTCGCGGGGTTTCCTATTTAGACTAGAAACAACATAATAAATTATGGACTATTAAGTTATTTTTCATAGTGAGAGAAATTTTACTATGGTAAAATTGGTCTTAAATGGTGTACTTTAGTCCATCTAATAGTAACAGGTTAGATGACCAAAAATTGGTGTAATAGTCATTGTGATGTTGTAGCGCTACCCGAAATAGCACTGCCAATATGGAGTTGTTCCTGGAATTGCGAGTATGGTCATCTGACCACCGAATCTGTGAAAATAACTAGATTAGTAAATAGCGTTAGGTAATCATCCTCGTGACTCTACTTCATTGACTAAATATTCCAAGAATACATGTAGAGGGGTTTACCTGCGCACCTCTAAAACATAAATCAAATGTTAATGACACAAATGGATAAAGAAAGTGGGTAAAAATGGAAGGAAAAGATGTGTAGTTTTGGCTCCCAATAGTAACTATGATTAATGTCTAATCCAGGATTAATGGATTGGGTTTTATGAATGATTCAACATATATATATATATATATATATATATATATATATATATATATATATGTTGTAACACTAAAAGGAATATAATGAAAAATCAAGTTGGCAGTCCCAATTTGGGATCCAGGGGAAAAATATCTGTGTATATTTGTTTTATTTTTATTATCTCGCAATTGTTTATTTTCTATTCTTAAGAATTTTTTTGCAGATAATTTATGTACAGGGTTAGAACCTACAAACTCCAGTGTTCAAATATCAGTATCTTGAAGAATTTCTTGGTGACTTAAACATTTTCAAGATGGGTTCAACTGCAAGAAGGAATGCCAGAAATGCTCCTATGGATTGGTCTCAAATCCTATGCCTTGTGCTGATTGGTTATCTTATCTTCTTGTGTTCAAAGATGAAAATAAAGATGATATCTCTTTGCACTTGATCAAGTTTCAGATGCATGTACGTAGACTTAAAGTTAAGTTTCTTGAGGATTTCTTAATGAAGATATTTATGGATACTCTGGAAGACAAATAAAGTACATGGTATGAATGGTTGAGACCAGATATTATATGTTCTTTAAAGGATATTCATTCAGCTTTCTTTGAAAATTATAAAGAGTATTATTCATATTTGTTACTGGTAATAATTTTTGTGATCCTTTTTAGGGTTTCATTCAGTATCCTGAAAGTATTGATGAGGATATGTTAGAGGCACTTTATGAATTCTCTTCTTAGGTTAGTTGTCATGATGATCAAGAGGATTTACAACATGTAGAAAATTTACAACCATCAACAATTTCTCTTTTAGCTGAAGATTAAATCAATCAAGAACTTGATGTAGATATCCATGTCCTTTCTCTACAGAGAAGTGAAAATTTATAGCTAGTTTCTCATTTTTTTTGTGATCAAGGTGAAAGTTGTGAAATAATTCATGTAGACAATATTCCACAGTTGCAAGAGGATCAAGTGCAAGAGATTTTTTTTCCATCATAAAAAGAAAGGTGATAGTCTTCAAAAATAATTATCTAATGAGATTACATCAAAATTGTTTGATACACAAAATAATAGTCCCAATATACATGATATGGCTATTATACTTGAAGGTTGTCATGAGGATGTGCTTAAAAATAATGAAAATGATTAAAAAAAAGTTTGTTACACAAGATTTTGTCCCAAAATGTCTCAGTGCAGATTTGAATGATCAAAAATCTTTGTTTGTGCATAATGATATGATTACTCCTATTGAAACCTTTAATGAACATTCAGAGTCTTGTTTTGGAAATGATATGAAGGATGATTTAGTTAACCAAGGTGCACTCATTCATTTTGATAATGACCATGAAATTATGGGTAAAAATTTTAAAGGCCTTTCGCATGATTTTGAAGACCCTATTTCTAGTTTGTTATGGCCAGTAATGAAGGTTGATGTTGCAACATTCATTAATGAAGGTGATCAATTTCATCACATAGAAAAAACAATAGTTTGGAGGGATGTTTCTTTTCCTGTTTTAAATCATCCAAAAAGGCTTATGTTGTGTGTTCTTCATGATCCTTTGTTCAATTTTTTTCGGCTATCTAGGAAGATGAATCTTATTGTATTTATGGGTCATGAGCACATGTTCAGTGGAGATTTGAGTTTCCTATATTTTTTTCCTTTTTCCTGCTCAAGGAAAGTGTGAGTAGGATTCAAGTAAGTAGCCATATGCTGGATTGGTTACACTAGAGGGATCATATCACATTATTGTATATATATTCTCAGTAGGTGGGTGGTTATCATCAAGATTTGAAGCCCAAGGCGAATTCCCTAAGATCCTGAAGCTCTCCTTCCATAAGTAATTTCAGTCAGTAGTCAAGCTTTTGAGTCAAAGTTAGTTTTTGTTTGAGTTAGTCATTTGAATGTCTAGTGTTTTACTTTTGACTCCATTTCCTAATGGATGAGGGTACTTGGTATACGGTGTTCTTGAAACATCCTAAAGGAGCTACCCATCCACAGCTGGAGCCAATGTTAGTGTCTTTATGTTCAGTGATCAAATACACTCTTTAAGGTTTACTTGGTAGTGGTCCTAGGTTAAAATTTAATTCTTTCGAACCAATTCTCAAATAAAAAAAAATTCACTGAATTTTTTCTAGGTATGAAATGTTGCTCCCTTCACTCCATTCATGGTCATCAGAATTTCAAGGTCATGTCATCCATCAATCACCTAGGGTCATAGGTCAGTCAACATACCTCCATCTAGGTTATGGTCTAGGTATCATTCATTTCGCCACCAAAATGTATAATAATTTCATGAAAGAAAGAAAATAAGAGTCATTTTAACCATACAAATCATCCTCATTGGGAGTTAGAAAAGATAGGAAAATAAAGTAAAATAATTTTTTCTTTTCTCAAAGAAGTATGCTACATGGTCCAAAGAGCTCCTCTCTCAAATAATTTTACTACATTTTTTCCTTTCAAGCTCCAAGAAACCATCATAAGGGTTATTCATAATTTCTTAAGTTTCATAGGCTTCCAAGTGAGTAAGTGATCATCCCTCACCTTTCATTTAGCTCAATGTCTTCAGCAAAGGGTGGATTCCCTCTTATAGGTTTTTCGACTACATTTTTGGTTTCATTGATGTTTGGATTGATTCAATTGGAAAAAAATTTGTTTCATCACCTAATAACCTTCAAATATCACTCATATATCTTAAAAATTAACTACCTATCACTCATACCTATCATTTCTACCATTTTCACTCAAACCCTATCTTTCACTACGCTTTTGCAGAGTACTAGGTCAGCTCTATGTTTAGGCCCTTTTTTACCTCATCCATTTCAAAAAATTCCACCTATACTATGTTCCTAACACACTACCCTATCTCCCCTAATTTTTTGACATTTTTACCTAACTCCTATCCCCTTCATTTCCCTCCCTAAACTTGCTACCCCATTTTCCCCTGTTTTCCTAGTTTTCACCCTTCCTTTCCTTAATATCAAGCTAGGGTTTTATTTGCTCACAAAATTCATGGAAGGTGAGAATAGGGTCCATAAGGGATTTCATCATTCTAGGTTTAAGCCAACTTATAACCATGGAATCATTTTCAGAGTTTTGTGATCAAGCTAGGGTTTACATTGCACATAGGGACAATCCTAGTTCAAATTTACTTTCTGAAGTAATGAAGATGAATTTGAAAAATGTGAAATATTTTTTTTGTAAATAATGGACCAAGGAACAAAAAAATCCTTAATTTCTTGCATAGGTGTTATTATTTGAGAGAAATGACCAAAATATAGTTGCTCTAGGTCATTTTTTGCACTTTTGGATAGGTTCTCTTCAAGTGAATTTTCCAGGGCTTTGTAGCAGGGGTTTGTAGTTATATATGACTCCATTATGTAGCAAGCATACTAATATTTACAACTATACCAATTACAGCCTATAAATCCTTGGGGAAGGCATACAAAATCCCTCTCAAAGTGGGGTGACGCTTTTGCTGAGGGTGTGCTATGCTTCTGCAAATTTTAGTGACCAACATCAAACTTGGATTCTGAAGAAATGGGAAAGTATTTTGGAATCCTGGAAGGGGTTTTAATTCATAACACACAAAATAACATCAAAATATCTTATTTATTTTTAAAACGTTATGTTTAGAGAGAAATTGATCCATATTTGAGCCACATTTTTGCAGAAAAGTTCTGGAAAATTTTGGATCTTTGGCAAATTTGACAATTTTGGATTTCTAGAAGTGTCGCACAGCTGCATGAAAATTTTCCTCAGAGCCTCCAAATGAGGAAATTCTTACATGGTTTGATTTATCTTGCAATTTAAATTCCATATATGGTCCTTTTTTTTCATGACACCTCTCAGTTTTGGAGAAAAATCGAAAAAAGACCATAATTTTCATGTTTCTCCCACTGTTTTTTCATGTGTGTGATGCTTCTGGAGTAAGGTTGGGAAAATGGATTTTTGAAGGCCTTAGAGGAGTAATTTTTTAGTTTAAAGGTTGGGATGGATATAGGACACATAGGGCTACCTAGCCCAATCTACATATTTTCGGATGGATTCCTTAGGGTCATCCAAAGTCATCCTCAAAGTGGTGCGACGCTTCTGCTAACGAGTGCGACTCTTCTCTCTTGGATTCCTTTTGGAAACATTTCAAGCGAAAATGATCCAAATTTTGAGGTTTTAGTTGTCATATGACGTGTATTTTGGATAATATAGTTTTTTTTTGTCTCTAATTATTGAGGAATCATGTAATTAATAGAGGAGACATACAATCCTAGTTATTAGCTAAATTAGGGGGGGATTGCTTCTAACTTCCATAGTAACTAGGAAATGGCTCATAGGGTGTATTTATGATTTTTTTTGGATGAAATTTTGACCCATTGAGGTGTAATATTATATATTTTCTATATTTACTCCAACTCAAGTCATTTTAAGGGTTGGATAGTTGTTATTTGTAGTGTGGAGCTATTGTACAAATTTTTTTCAGTGAAATCAAAGACATGTTGTAGCTATAATCTTGGGACTCTAGTGGTATGCTTATGAGATTTTTTTTTTCTCTATAAATTCATCAAGTTGAATTTTATGTATTATTTCCATCATATGTATTCTTATATACGATGATCTTATGATTCTATGAACATGAATCTAGATTTTCATGCTCTGTTTTATAATATTTTCATGAATGTATTTCTACTCTTTTGATGAATGAATTCATTTAATATGATCATTCTGATTCTATTTTTATTTTCAAAACCTATAAAAAATGACAAATAAATTATTATATTAAGTATACCTACCTGGCCTTATCATCATCTCTACACCTAAACCTTTGAAATCAGACCTAAAACCTAGACCTAGTTCCTTGATTGTCATTCTTATTCAACACAAATTAAAAACAAAAAATCCTAATTCACTAAGATTATACCTAGCCTAAGATCATTACATATCCAGTCATCTAATTTAATATGAAAGTGAAATTGAGAGATCCCTCTCTAGTTTTGGTAGGGCTAGCTACTAGACCTAAAGATTGGTTTTAGGTTACCTCCTTCAGTTCCATTCTCATCCTCGAGAAACGAGAGGAGTGATAACACTATGAATCTCTTAAGTCAATAATTTATGGCTATTTATGACTTTGATCAGTTGATATGGTAAAATTTGTCTTCTTCTTCTTCTATTGGATGATGAACTCCTTTGCAATGCCTGTTTAAGATGATGGTTCTTCCCTAGGCCTATTTTCCTGCTTGCCTTGAGAAATGGGAGTTTGGAGAGTGGAGGTGGAAAGTATTTTCTCCTCTGCTTAATGAAATGTATTTTCTACACACTGATCTTTTTGCATGTATTTTTCAATTTCTGGACTAGGATTGTGACTGTAAGGCATTTTCTTCAGCTCCACCCTCAAGTGAGAGATGATACTAAATTTATCATATGACCATGTAAAACTTGGCTGAAAATTCATCCTTGTTACACTGAAATTTTTCACAATGAAATTTTAGTACTCCCTTGAAGGTCTACAATATCAAATTTCCCAAAGTCAAGTCTTGAAACTAAGAGAAAATCTCATAAAAGCCTTAAAACTCTGGTACTGCACTTTCTCCTAGTTTTTCCTACGGTCCCACAATTTTTGGCTATAAATCCTGTGTAGCCAAGCACACTTTCTGCTTGTTAAAAGTGTGGATCCCTGTAAAAGATTAGAAAAGGTGCAAATAAAATCTAGAAGCTCAGTTAAAGCCATTTTTAGAAGCTTCTAGAAACATTTCTGCGGTGGGAAGTACACTCCTTTCATGTTCATGCATCCTATTCAATAAGGAGCTAACCCCTTTATGTAAGGAAATAATCCCTTTGAAGGAGGAATCTGTCCCTTCTTGTATGGAGCTGTAACCTCCTCTTCTCCACTATAAAAAGAGGCATAGGGCAGCCTCAAAGGGTGACCATTAATGAATTGAAGTTTTAGTATTGTTGGAGGAGAAGTGTTGTTGAAACTTAGTCCCTTTTAGATGAGATTTCATGTGGGAAGGATTACATACCTATATGTATCTCAGTTGGAAGAGTGCAAGGCTGATCTGAGTAAAGGAAGTGCCTGCTTCAGACCCCAGGAGGACCTGTACAACATCAAGGCGGACATAGTTTTAAGGCTCTTCCTTATTTAAGTTAATACAAATAAATCCGTCTTTCTCAATAAGCTGTCAATTGACTGTTTATTTTATGGATTCCTTGATCACCATAATAGATATGATTTATGAATATATGCTATGCAGGTGCTATTTGATGTTTGTTTGTTTGTGATTGTAGATCTCTAGAGATAACTCTTTTGGGCGACTGAAGGACTACTACTACAAACAAGCGTTGGATCAAAGGTAAGATCGTTAAAACCTTTATAGCATTCAATTATGTATCACAATATATCTAGAGAAAGATAGCTTTGTTTGTCCATTTGTTGCTAGCTTTCCATAGGACACTTGGGAGGTATGTCTTGTCCACAAGAATGACTTATCCATCCAACAAAATGGCGCCTCCACTAGGGAAGGATTTGAGCTTTCATTTCTTTTACTTTTGATTTATGAACTTATGTTTCCTAATTTTTATTGATTTATATTGGCTTGGATAGTTAATCCCTGTAGAATCCTTGAGAAATTTTTGAGAATATTTTGGTTTTTTCTCTTCTTTTCTTGTGTCTGCTCTTTTCCTTTTGAGACAATGCGAGTAGTTCTGCACTTTTCTTGTACCCACAGTGGGGGACCGTACTGGATTGCACTGAATCCTGTGGACCCTGTCAGAACTTTGAAAAATCTTAGAATCTTCTTTTCTGGATTAGTTTTTTAGGTTCTGAATGATTACCCAGACTTGAATCTTCTATCAGAAAGCCTTGGTTAAGATTTTGTTTCAGCATTTTATTTTTGATTGATTTTCTGAAAGATTTGCATGTTATAATGATTTTTTCTTTGTCTTACATCCTGCTCAAAGATTATAAACCTTGGTATGCCTTTAGATCATTGGTATTCTCTTTTTTTCTTGTTGAGTCCGACATCATAGAAAAAATTGTGTTATGAGTTTTAGATCCTATTTTTCTCATTTGCAAATCGTTTAAACTTTTGTCGATAGGTTTGGAATTTCACTTAAAGCGAAAAATGGATGTTTTTCTTGAGTTATTTCTGATTCAAGCAAAGAATTTCTTAGTTAGATCACAAATCTAAGTAAAACATCCTTAAAATAATTTGAAGCTTTAATTCAAATTTAGTCTTAGAATTTATTAGATCTCAAATAGTGTTTTTAGCTTTGAGTGCTTTTCTAGAAATTGTAGTGTCTTTTGAAGGAAAAGCTTAGTTTGCAATTTCAATCTTGAACAAAATGGATTTTTATTGAGCATAGATCATTTTGAGTTCTCATTGAAATTAGATTTATTTTCATTTATTATTGTTTGAAGGAAAGATTTGTTTTTAAAAGATTGCATTTCTCAACTCTTCCTTTAGCTAGAATTCATTGAAAGAAAACGGATTGTTTCTCATTATAGATGCATTTTTTAGTCTGATTTGAGTCGGGTCATTTCATATCATCACTTTCACTTTCACACCTATTGTCTTAAGAAACAAACTTATAAAATCAACGCTTAAATTAAAATTAACCTAGTAAATTTTATATTTCTAGGGCTCTTTTGACCAATATAGCTTAGGCTAGTGTCTTGGAGTAGGGAGTAATTAACTCTCCAAGACAGTTAAAACAAACAAGTAGTTAATCTTGCGGTAGGGAAAAATCCAATAGTCGCTTGTATGCTCTGGGAAGCTCCTCTTAAAGGAGTCAAGCACGAGGTCATATCTGAACCAGTGAGATAATCAATTATATCTCATTGGGAAAAATAGAAGATTTGCACATATTAACAACGGTAAACCTCGGATAGACCATTGTCGAGGAGCTTGGGGTCACTTGTCGGTATACCTTGGATTATGTCAAGGAGCCTTCAAGGGGATTGAGCTTTGTTACTCTGCCCTTGCACGTATTTCAGACTGTAGACTGTTCCCCCAGTTATATTACTTCCTCTTGGTAACCATAATGACCATAATCTTACATTTTTTTCCCCTAAGGTGATGGTGGTGGAAAGATCCCACTGTACCTAGAGTAGACATCTACTAGACTCACTTGGACTCTTCAGAGGGTTATCTTCACTCGAGATGGTTTAAGTGGTGAAAATTGCACCAGTCTGTTTCATTAAGCAGGTTCTCGGGGTAATTGTTCCAACCGCCCTCTCTGCATTAAATACTGTGATGTTGGATTTCATCACCAACTAGTGTTTTTAGTGTGGGAAGTTACTGTTTGTGTGTGGTTTGATCTCCTATATTTTTTAAGTGTGTGATTCATTTGTTTGTTTCCTTAGCGACTCTAGGAGTTTTCATTGAAATTTTCATTTGATTGCGTGTGATTAATACGTTTTAATCATGGCTGAATTACTAAGACAATCACGCAGACTTTAGGGGAAGCCCCCTGAATATACAACAAGCCAACTTGAAGGGCTACGAGCTCTAGTATCGCCTACTGAAAGTAGAATTAGATCAACAGAAGTAGAAGAGTCATCTATAGTTTTTCATGCAGATTATCAACTACAACAAAAAAGCATATTCAAGAGCCAATTTCAGTTTCCGAAGTTACTGGTAGTATTTCTCCTTCCAGTGAATTCGCTGAAGAACCTGAAATTTTTTAACCTGACACTGAACTTGCTATTTTGGAACCATATTCAGGATTTGTTACTCCAACTTCTAGTGATCCTGGTTCACCTAGGCTAAGACATATTATTACTGAAAATCTTCCTTCTAACCTCATTTCCATTGAAGAACTTGTCGGTTCGGACGAAGAAGTAACTCTTCTCGAAAACGAATAGACTTTGAATCTTAGGGAGCGTGAATCTATATTCTACAGTCCTTTTAGAAGTGACGCCTGGTATTTGTCATTCACAGATTTTTTAGAGCGGGATCTTAGTTTTTCACCACCCCGAATTCCTTTTCATCCTACATCAAGGGGTTATTATCCTTCATTAATCATGTCAAGTGAGTCATATATGTTTCCCAATCACCGAAAACATTTTTATACGGTGGTCCTTCTATTCCTTCAGGGTACCAGTCACTCTTTGGTACTTTCTCAGGAGAAACTCCTCAACCAACTGAACAAGTGTTATCAACTGGTGCGAATGGAATTAAAACTGAAATGTCGAACGCAGAGCAAATTTTTATGATGTGTGGTAATATTCCAAATCCTCAACCTCAAGGTAGTCAGTTACCACTTGGGGGGCAACCTGAAGGTAGTCAGTTACCGCCTGGGGGGAAACCTCAAGGTACTTAGTTACTTCTTGGGGGGCAACCTCAAGATATTTTTGCAACCAGGAAAAACTGTAGGACAGTATTATTTACCTAGAGAACAACCTCAAGGATAGTACATACCTCAAGGTTATCAACCTCAAGGACAATACATACCCCAAGGTCAACCCTAGACTCAGTATATTCCTCAGGGTCCTTATCAATCCCAGATTCAATATGTGCCTCAAGGTTATCAACCTCAAGGTCAGTACCCAACTCAAGGTTTCCAACCGCCTTTCGGTCAACCATTTTTACAAGGAGCTGGAAATTTACCACTTAATTATCAACCCTACATTCAACCAAACTATGGTCCTTCATATGTACAACCTTCTACGGGTCAATACCTCGGAATGAACATGGTGTGGAATCCATCGCAAGTTCAATAGACTATGCAACCTAAAGTGAAGTTACCTAATCAATCAGACAACCCTTAATTTCTGGTCCGATCCAGCAACCTGTTCAACCTACTGTTCAAATCCTTGCACCTAGTTCTGTTTAGCAGCCTGGGCCTAGTACACCTCAGACTCCTCCTCAAACTATTGTAACTACTGCAACCTCTGTTCAACCTACAACACCTGTTTCTGGAGTATTTGTAGCTCTGGTTTCTTCTATCCCTGCATCAGTGCAAATTCCTCAAGCCTCTGTACCATAGTTGGGACCTGCAAATCAGACTATAGCCCAGATGCCTACTGGACAAGCTAGTAGAAGTATGATTTTTTCTATTCAACCTTAGTTTACTTATCAACCGTACCAGGGACAGTATCAAATTTGTCAAGCTACGAAAAATCTAGCGCATCAATATCAACCATACCCTTGGTATACTTATCAAATACCTCAACAACCCCAATATGGTTCGGTTAATCCTGGTTACCCAGGAGGTTACACGATTCAAAATGCACATCTAATTCCAGGATATCCTGGTTATCCTCCTCCTGGCACTGGTTTGATCACTCAAGGTTTTCAAGACCCTAGCCATCAGTTGCCATTCATAGCAACTTTAGATTTACCGGATCTGTCATGCCTTACGAACGATCCCATTTTTTATCTTCCATATTGGTCGCCGATGCCTAACAAGTTTCCTAGTGATATTATGAAATTCGAAGGTAAGTCAGGAGAGGACCCATCTAATCACGTTATGACTTATCACCTCTGGTGCGCATCCAATTCACTAGTTGATGATTCTATTCGATTACATCTTTTTCAGAGAACTCTCATTGGTCTAGCTGCCAAATCGTATGTTGAGTTACTACGTGGCTCTTTTAATAATTTTAACGTGTTAGCTACAACTTTATTAACCCATTTTCAGTTGCCTTTCAGATACGACAATGGCACAAAATTACTCACTTCAGTAAAGCAGTCTACGTCTACGTAGATATCTGATCACATTCATGAATGGAGACGTAGAAGGCGTTTAGTGAAAGTCTTTATTCCTGATCAAATTTTGGCTGAATGGTTTATTAAATCGTTATTACCCAAAATTACTGAATATGTGGCCAAAGGAGGCGTTTTTAGGGAAGAGCAAGTTATTTCTTAGGCTCAGTACCTTGACCTTTTCTATACTCAGTCAGGTACTTTGTACGATAAAATCCCTAATCTACCAAGGCCTGGTCAGTTAACTGCAACTCCTGGCTCTCATGCCACTGATGGTGTAATTGGTTCTGTTAGTATGGGTTAGAGTAAGAAGAAGTCTTCCAAGACTACTCCTATCATCACTTTACACGATTCACCCAAAGGAGATTCTTCCCTAGAAACTTCTGCCGATATCCATGTTGTAGAGACATCTACAGCCAAATCTAAAAATGATGGTAAGAAGAAAGGTAAGAATAAAAAGAAGAAATATTCAAAAGAGAAAACTCATACAACTGAACCAACTGACGAAAAACGTAAACCTCGATATCCTTGTCTCATCTGTGACCAGGATCATTTTACAGAAGAGTGCCCGCATAGAGCTGAGGTATCAAAATTTGTTAAGGGTTCGCCTATACCTGCTATCTTGAAGGATCCCTTTCCCACTCAAGATAGTAACATGGTTGGATCTTCCTCTAATCCGGTTGAGGATATTTTCATGGTTGCGACGCAATCACAAGATTACAGTAGTAAAAATACTGGTAAAGAAGTAGAAACATCCAATTCTGCATTGACTAAATCTCCCTCAGTTTCTGATCCATTATAGATCGAGAAATAGAATCCTGACTTAGTGATTAAACTCCCTGAAAAAGGTGTACTTCGTAAATCAGCTTTTAATCCACATGCGAGAGATGCTTATAATTACAATATTGTTGAAGATTTGGGAATTTCCCCTTCAGCAATGTCAGCTTTGGAATTATTTCAATCATGCCCATCCCAAAGAAAATTATTTTTGTAAACCTTAGGAGTTGTAGATCTCCAATATTCAAACCTCATGATCTTCGATTTAGAAAATTTTACACTGCACCTACCTCATCAAATGGATTTTCAAATTCTATTAATAGTCAAGAACAAGGGTGTCTTTCGTACTGTTGTTGATGAAGGGGCTTCTACGTGTATAATGTCGATAAAATTTTGGAAATCACTTGGTTCTCCAACAATCAACCAATCACCAACTATTCTCAAAGCGTTTGATGGAAGAGGTTTTCAGCCATATGTTACTTTACAAGATCTACCAATAGAGGTCACAGGAAAAATGGTTAATCTAAATGTGGAAGTGGTTGATGCCCCTCTGGATTATAACCTTCTCCTGGGTTGCAGTTGGTCTTATGCTATGACTGTTGTTGTATCATCGATCTTTCGCCTCATCATGTTTCCTCATAAAGTAAATATCGTTAAGATAGATCAGCTCTCATATTATTCATCCGACCCAGCTTCTACTAATAGTATCCAACATATTGGAAACTTGACTATCCCTTATAAGGATGTCACAGTAGGTTTGATCAAAGATTCAGCTTTACTAGGAACTTTTTCCCTGCCTCCTCCTAACATACAAACTCCTATTGCTAATATCAATATGATTACATCAAGTACTATTTCCATTGATGATCCTTGGATAGTACCTTCAAAATCAGAATTGGATTCTTTAGAGGGCTCGATGCCTTTGAGTCCTTTTGAGCTAACATATCAGCAAGTACAGTCATTTTCTGATACCCCTTCAACCGAATTTGATCTAGTGAATGTGATCAATTAGGAGTCATTTTCAATATCGAGTTTAGCTTCGACACCAATTTCAGATCCTGCTCAACAATTTTTCCATACTGATGAGCATATTCGTGAATTCTTGTCGGTAGATGAATTACCATGGGAAGATCTACACCATAGGTCTTCATTTTTGCCTAATCTTGATCATTTTGAGAATGATTTTTCCTCCATTTTTACCACTGGTTACATCAAAGAACCTAAAAATCCTCTCTCTAATGCCGATTCTGAATTGAATTTAGAAAATATTTCTACGACAGTTCCTCTTGACATTTCAGTAAAACCTGGAATTGTTGAAAACATTCACATAGGTGCTTCTTGTACACCTAAAGAAATTCAAGCATTTAAGGCCCTGTTTTAGGAATTCCGTGACATCTTTGCCTGGTCATATGAAGAAATGCCAAGAATCAATTCGTCAATCATTGTACATGAAATTAAGACATACCCGGATGCCAAACCAGTCAACCAGAAATTACGTCAGATTCATCCAAGAAAAGTTGCCGCTATCAAGGCAAAAGTTGAAAAATTACTTCATGCAGGTTTTATTTATCCAATCCCATTAACGGACTGGGTATCTAATATTGTTTTGGTCAATAAAAAAAAAGAAAAATAATAGTATGTATCGATTATAGGGATATAAATTGAGCTTGTCCTAAAGACAATTATCCAACCCCTTACATCGATCGAATTATCGAAGATTGTGCTGGAAGTGAAATTTTCTCATTCATGGATGGATTTTCCGACTACAATCAAATAAACATACTCCCTATAGATCAAAATAAAACAAATTTCATTTTTCCATGGGGAGATTTTGCTTATCACAAATTACCTTTTGGCCTTAAGAATGCTGGAACCACATTTCAAAGGGCCATGTCTTATGCATTTCAGGAAATTAAGCATATTGTGCAACCCTACCTCGATGATTTTCCTACTCATTCTTCACGCAGAGCATATCATATTACTCATTTACGAGCCATCTTTATGTGATTTAGGCACTATAAGATTTGTTTGAATCCACACAAACGTGTTTTATGCGTAGAATCTGAACGATTATTGGGATTTATTGTCTCAAAGGCAGGCATTCGTGTCGACCCATCGAAGGTTGAGGCAATCATCAATTTACCTCCTCCTTCTACTCTTCACCAACTCCAAAGTTTGCAAAGGAAAGAAAACTTTCTACGTCGACTCATTCCTAACTATGCCGAGCTAACGAAAGGTTTTACTAGGTTGTTGAAACAAAACATTCCATTCTTTTGGGATGAGATCGCTGATCAATCTTTTGATGCTTTGAAAAACACGTTGAACCATGCACTGTTACTGCATCCTCCCAACTACAACCAAGATTACTTTTTGTACCTTGTCGCTTCTGATTCCACGATAGGGATGGTTTCAGTCCAGGAAGATGAATTCCATAATGAACATGTGATTTACTATCTTAGTCGAAATTTGCATCCAACTGAGATCAAACACTCACATGTTGAGAAATTGGCTTTGGCAGCTGTTCAAGTTGTCCAATGTTTTCATCACTACATACTTTTACGGAAAATGGCAGTGATCTCTGATTGCAACCCTATGATGTAAATTTTGACTAAACAATTGCTAGGGGGAAAATACTCCAAATGGATTGTTATCCTACAGGATTTTGATTTAGAGTTTGAAAAGTCAAAATCCAAGAAATCATTGATATTTGTTGAACTTATGTGTGATTTCCCACGCACTGAAATAGAAACTGTGGTGGAAGAACCAATCATGGATGAATCCTTGTTCCTTATTAGTACCATTGATCCATGTTATGGAGATATTATCATATATCTTCAAACCAATATTTTCGGCCTGAACTTTCACGGTCACAACAATGAAAAATTCATTTCTAGTCTCAAAAATATCACATTGTTGGCGACACACTTTATCGTCGCAGTGCGGATTCAGTTTTTCAATGTTGTATGACTCATGATGAAGCCGAAAAGGTTTTAAATGAATATCACTCCGGAGCATGTGGCGGTCATATGTTTGGGTACGCCACAGCCCAAAAGATATGTCGCACAAGATATTTCTGGTCGTCTATGTTCAAATATTGTATTTACATGGCCCAAAAATGTCATAATTGTCAAATATTCAATCGAAAAATGTGTGCACCACCTTCTCCTCTTCACCCCATAATTGATGTCGGTCATTTTGCAAAATGGGGCATCGATTTCATTACATGTAACCCTCACTAATCCGGGGGGCATGGGTACATTATTCTAGCAGTAGAATATTTTACCAAATGGGCCGAGGAGCTGCCTACATTTGTGGCAGATGGAAAAACTGCAGCTACTTTCGTATTCAATCATGTGATTGCTCGTTTCGGTGTACCCCAAGTGATAATTACTGATCATGGGAGCCATTTTCTAAATATCATGATGACCGAGTTAACAGACCAGCTTGGCTTGCGCCATAACAGTTCTACACCATATTATCCACATGAAAATGGTTTAGTTGAAGCAATTAATAAAGTTTTAGTCACCATGATCAAACGAATCATTGGAATTCATAAGTCAAATTGGCATACCGTGCTCTTTTCAACACTTTGGGTGTATCGAACCTCAACAAAAACAACGACAGGTTTTACCCCTTTTCAACTGGTTTATAGTTTAGAAGAAGTTTTACCCATTGAATGTGAGCTATTGTCACTCCAACTAGCCATAGAGTTATTACCAAATACTTCTAAAGAGGAGAAACATTTTTTATACTTGGCTCAATTAGATGGGAATCGGCGCACCGCTACATTAGCTACTGAGGCTCATGCGAAAAGAATGAAAGATCAGTATGAGACAAGTGTTACCCCTCGTAATTTTTCAAAAGGAGACCTAGCTTTGATTTATGATCAAGCCAACGATAAACTAGGGGCTAGGAAATTTGAACCCATGTGGCATGGTCCTTACATTGTCAAGCGACAGCTTGCAAAAGGGGCTTATGAATTGATTGATTTTGATGAAGCATATTTGGGTAAACCTAGAAATGGAATTCATCTGAAGAGATATAATGCTTGAATTCATGTGGATATCTTCTCTGTATATTAGTTACTTATTAGCTGGTGTGCTATAGATTAGAAATGTGTTCCTATCATAAGTGCGCTCTTACTATTATTCCCGCTTATCTAGATATTTTTGATATCGCAGATGTCGACGTCCTTTCAAATGTATATTGGTTTTGCTGATGGCGCTTGTCATAGTACACAGAATATCTCTTCCACAGCTTGGGTTATTTACTCACCCACTGACGAGTTAGTACCGATGCATGGGGTAAGTCTCGGTCAAACGACGAACAATATTGCCGAATATAGTGCAGTTATTGAATTATTATCAGAATCCATCTCATTTGGAATTCAGAGTTTGATCGTTAAGTTAGATTCTGAACTCGTTTTATTACAGCTAAATCGAGTATATGCCATTAGAAATACAATATTATTAGGATTATATTTAAGGGTTCATCTCTTGGAACGAGAATTAGATTATATTGAATATCAACACATTTCAAGAAATTTAAATACATTAGCAGATGCAATTGCTTCTAATGTTATAAATAGACATTTGCGATAACAAAGTAGCAAATCAAACATTCCATAAACATGATTGAACAGGTAAACTGAAATAATATATCATAGTATAAAAGTAGTGTTCAAAAAATATACATCGTCTTTGATCATAGGATCAAAATGCCTTATGATCGGAAAAAAGTGATACAAAAATGAGTCTACAAAGTCAATCAACCACTATCCGTGGTGATGATCACGATAATACACCGTTTCTCGTGCCACCCTAGTTAAAAACCTCCTGAATGGACCAAGAACACCTATGACATATCTCTGTAGTCAGAGCAGGATATCATCTATAGTAGTCTTAGGAATGTCTATAGTGAGTCGCTCCAAATGGTGCTCTAAGTTAGCTAGGATCTCTGCAGTCTAATCTTGTGGGGGTGGTGGTGCTATTGCTGCATCCCTTTGCCTTCGGTCAAAGGGGCGGAGAATGGCTAGTCGATTTGGACCCACATCTGCATTTGAAAAAAAAAATTATTAGTTTTGGACGAGTTTAAAACAAAATAAAAATTAGAAATTAAAACATGTCAAAAAAGATTTTTTACCTCATTCGTCCCACTGAGCTCCTGGAGGAAGGGGTATCTCTCAGTCGCCATGAAAGTCCATCCCAGCATAAGGAAAATCCTTTATAAAAAAAATTTGTACGTTCCAGCTAACGGAAATATGTAGAGGGAAATCTCACAATCTCCCCACCCTCACTGTGGCGGGCCATCAAAGTAACCCAATGAACCATCCTAAACTCTCAAGGCTGACCAGCATCGACAGGAATGTGTTGCGGGGCTAACATGGGGATCCTCTCTTGAGAAAAGGTGACTACAATGGAACCATATCCAAAGTTTTTTAGCTTCCCATTCTTTGCTCTGGTAAGTTGGCCTTTCACATTTTCCAACACTGCCTTGCACCAGTTGTATATGGTGCCTCGAAAGCAATCTACGGCTATGCACATCTGAGAACCAATGGCTACATGCAAAGTTGCACTTCTGCATATCTTGACGACTCTAAAAGTGATCACTTTCAACTCTGGATGGTTGATAGTCTTTATGTCAATCCGTTTGTCCCGGGAATTGGCCTCATCATTGCAAAACTCTAATTGGAGGCTGGCACATACTGGCCACGTGGCCTAGCCCCAAATAGAGATAATGGTTCACCTCTCCTAGACAATCTAATCAAAAATAGATGTCTTCCAGCTCAATCTTGAGCTAGTGACCTCCGATCACAAAACACTAGTCCTAGACATCCCATTTACCTACCATCCAAGTAAGAAGATCCACTTGAGGTCTCATGCCACTGATAGCCCAAAATTTGTAAAGCCCGCATGCTCATAAGGCTTGCAAATTAGGTTAATGATTTATTGTTGTTTCATCTGCCTCTTCGTGCTCCCGTTCATGCCAAATAAGCATTGTAGATGTCTTACAACAAGTAACATGAAGGATTAGAATCATTTTCAAGAAAAAACATTGGGTGATTTAGGAAGAAAATATGTTTTTAAATTTTCCACAGCGCCTCTGCACTTTATGCTCAGGAACACTACGTAGATACGCATGGGCCTTGTGTTAAAAGTGTGGGGCCCCACCATTTTTCTTTGTAGAAAAATTTCAAGGTTCGCAGGTACGTAATGCATTAGGTGCAGACCCCCGAGGGTGAATTTTTTGGCATATTTTTCTCCAAAAAATGAAATTTTGTCCCAAAATTAAAAATTGAATAGATGAAATGCAAGATAAGGAAGTTGTGAATTACCTAAAACAGACGGTTTTCTAATCTGATGATTGGTTTGCCAAAATCTTCTCCGAAGCGTTTTTTTCCCAGAGCTCTTAAAACTTCACTCCAATTTCAAACGGTAAAAATGAACTTGAAAAACTCCTTTTTATAAGTTTTTTTGAATATATGAATTTTAAATTTGTTTACTTTTCACTTTAAAAATCAGTTTTTCAAAATATCTTTATTATTGAAACAGGTATGTTTAAATTTTTGAGTTTTTGTGCAAAATAATGGATTTCTTAGGAAAAATGGTCATTTTTAACGAAGAGTAAACTTTTATCACTTTTTTGGGCTCTTTAAATTTTATGAAAAAGTGAAATCATGGAGTCCTCTTTTAAGCCCTTTTCAGACTCCCTAAAAATGAAAAGATCATCGAGTACTTGAATATTTGAACTCGTTAAAGTAAATGAACGGTCGTCGTTTTCAGTATAACTTTACCCCTTTTCCAAACTAAAATGGACTATTTATGAACAAGGTATACGTTGACTAATCATGGTCAATAGAGTTCTCTCTTGCATTATTTTATCCTTTTTCGGGCCTGAGGGACTAAATTTACGAAAAAGAACACCCACGGAGTCTTCTTAAGTTTTTCTTCTGACTCCCTAAAAATGAAAAACACTGAGTTTCTCCCATACTGGACTCGTTAAAATTTAACAATAAAGAACCTGTCAATTACAAATAGGAACAGACCACTCCTTCTTAGGGTTCGATTTTAAACTAAGTTGGACTCATCCGAAGGATGAGCTTATAAACAAGAAAATGTTATCCTCCTCAAGCTTGTTAAAAATAAAGAGGTACTTGCTAGAAATGGTGGGGGAAAAGAGAGAAAAATAGATTCGTTTGTTACACTTTGATTTGTAAAAGCATTACACCGCTCTTAGACACGACACTTTTTGTCGCACTTCTACCTGGGTTGGGAAATATTTTTCCTATCAGTTAATCAAACCACATTGAAAGTCTTCAGCCGGTTTCTGGGTATTAGCTTAGGGAAACTGCCACCAAACCATATGTAGTGTCATTATGTGTTCAAGAGGACAGTCAAACAAACCGTTCATCTGCAAACACTTATCTCCATTCGCGTTGACCATCCCTGAGTTAGTCCTTGCAAAAAAAAAATTTCTTCAAAACTTGATCGATGGTTCGTGTCGTGAGCTTGCTTACGAAGGATCGCTTTCTATTGACGATAGCTCATCATCTAGGAATTTGATCTAGAATCCATCAATACCTTGGAATCTGCATGCGTTAATGGCAACTTTCTCGCCTTCGACGACAGGTTACATCATTGACCTTCAATCGAATGATTTCGTGAAATGTTCGACTTCAAATCACATATTCGCATTTCGTGGATTGTACTGAGTAGTTTGAGAGCCATTGTCATTATTGGTGGTTTCTCTCACACTTGTTAACAGTTCACATAATTGACTGGTAATCAAGTGGTTTATACCATGTTCGACTTCAACACATTTAATCGCATGGATAGAATCATACTAGTTCAAGAAGCAAAAATCAAGACCCTAGATCCAATTTCCACCATCTAGGCTGTGAGGAGTTTTAATATTCATTATGCAGTAGACGATTCATTATAGATGGCTGCGTCCATACTGTGTCTACATGATTGATATGATATTAAAATAATTTCTGTATCAGAACAAGTTTAGTTAGTTTTTGATCTGAGCATGGGAATGCCTACCTCAGCGATGATATATATATATATATGTGTGTGTGTGTGTGTGTGTGTGTTACATTGAATGTTTTTACAAGGTTTCGACTGGGGTGTCCACAGGCTAATCCTTGAAATGATAAAAGCATATCACTCTTCAAATATTATCAGAATTCGCACTTTAGGGGGCAATTTGTTGCACTGAAATTTGTTACCATGATATTTTAGTACTCCCTTGAAGGTCTACAATATTAAAGTTCCCAAATTCAAGCCTCGAAACTAAGGGAAAAGCTCGTAAAACCCTTAAAACTCTGGTACCGCACTTTCTCCTAGTTTTTCCTGCGGTCCCGCACTTTTTGGCTATAAATCCTGCGTAGCCAAGTGCACTTTCTGCTTGTTAAAAGTGTGGACCCGTGTAAAATATCGGAAAAGGCACAAGTAAAATCTAGAGGCTTAGTTAAAGTCATTTTTATAAGCTTCTTTAAACATTCCTGTAGTGGGAAGTACGCTTCTTTCATGTTCATGCATCCCATTCAATAAGGAGCTAACCCCTTGATGTAAGAAACTAATCCCTTTGAAGGAGGACTCTATCCCTTCTTGTATGGAGTTGTAACATCCTCTTCTCCACTATAAAAATAGTCATAGGGCAGCCTCAAGGGGTGACCATTGATGGGAGGCGAAGTGCTGTTGAAACTTAGATCCTTTTAGCTGAGATTTCATGTGGGAAGGATTACATACTTGTATGTATCTCGGTTGGAAGAGTGTAAGGCTGATCTGAGTAAAGGAAACACCTGATCCGGACCCTAGGAGGACCTGTACAACATTAAGGCGAACACGGTTGTAAGGCTCTTCCTTATTTAAGTTCATACAAATAAATCGGTTTTTCTCAATAAGATGTCAATTGATTGTTTATTTTATGGATTCCTTGATCGCCATAATAGATATGATTTATGAATATATGCTATGCAGGTGCTATTTGATGTTTGTTTATTTTTTATTGTAGATCTTCAGAGATAACTCTTTCGGGCGACTGAAGGACTAGTACTACAAACAAGTGTTGGATCAAACGTAAGATCGTTAAAACCTTTATAGCATTTAATTATGAATCACAATATATCTAGAGAAAGATAGCTTTGTTTGTCCGTTTGTTTCTAGCTATCTGGGGGACACTTGGGAGGTCTGTCTTGTCCGCAAGAACGACTTATCCGTCCAACAATCCTCTTGAGGATAGTATCTGCTTCAACTACAGCTGTCTTGGTGTTGCATATAAATGAGCCCACCTTAGTCTTGATTTTAATTTGATATTTCATTTTACCTGAAACAAAATGTAACTCATCCATGTTGATCATTTTCCTAATATATTCTAGAGACAAAATTCTCATTGGAACATATTTAGGCAGCTTGTAAGGTGCCAATTCACAGTCATATACCCTGATCTCTATATAATTCTAGTAAGATTACCATTCACTTTTTTTACTTGATCACTCAAATGAAGAATACTTTTGATTTATAAACCAATCCTATGCTCATTCCGACAGCTTAAGAGTTGAGCAACTAGATGAATGAAATATTCAATAAAAACTGAAAATGAAAATTTAGTTAAAATTGACCTAACCAATGTAGTCCAATGTATGATTGATCGGTTAACACCTTGATTATCTATTTTGTGCAAGGTAATTGGTAACAAATCTCCCTGCTGAAAGAGGAACATATAAACTAGTACAAAGGTGTACTTGAACATGCCTTGAGTAGGTATATTCATCATCTACTCATGCATATTATTAGCCAAGAAATGACTATAATTATACATGAATGTTGGTTTACATTCCTTGGAGAAAATTGAAAATTAACCCAAAATAGATTCATTTAATGTTATATCAATTTGGTAGCCTAAAAAGCAAGAAATTAGAGAAATAATATGCATAGTTGCTTCTGGGAACATAGTGGATGGATAAGGAGGATTTCATTTTGGAAGTTCAACATCATCTGGAAGAAAAGTTTCGAAAATCTGAGCTCTTTGGGGAAAGGTAAGTTGATGATATAATTCCATGAGGGCGGCTTGGGAAAAATGGCTAAGGGAATCATTCCATGGGATTAACAACATTTGTTTTATGGTTTCAGGTGTAATGGAAATCAAAATGTCTCCATTCTAAAATTCTATGGTTCTCTTAAGAGGTTCATATCTAGTTTGACACCAAGTTAATAAATAGGGAAACTCGTGGGTTTGGGGAAAGGTAAACATGGGAAATAAGGTTTCCCAAATTTTGAATTCATCTTTCTTATCTAGATATTTTGGTGTTAACTAGATATGTAATTCGTACAATTGAAATTCACATTATGTATCTGTGATTTTAAACAACAGGTCGGCTAACGGGATATGTTCAAGATCTATGGTGGGGGAGGCATTTGGACCTTCTTTTGTCACTGATTTCTGGCCCTTCCCTTTTGGTACCATTTCTTTCAAGAGAGAACAAGAAAAGAGTTTTGTTCCTAAGTCTATGTTCAACCAAGATTATACAATTTGGTGAACTTTATTTCCTAGTCTAAATACATAAATTTAAATAGTTTGATCATGTTTAAACAGTATGATCGAAACCAAATTATTTTTGGGTTGTGACATTCTAACAAATTGCACACAAAAATATCTTCTATCTTTTTTTGAAACAAATCAATTTCATTTCTTTTATTGCTTCTATCTATACCCAGCATTCTCAAATCATTTTTCTTTTATTTTAGAAAGCATATAATCCTAAAAAAAAATTATATTGATTATTTTATTTTCACATTGAGTCCTAAATTTTTTTGGATTTTCATCTATTCATATTCAATCCTGACATTTTTTAATTTTCCAGTTTTCTTCTAAATTTTCTAACTTATCAAAACAAGACATGTTACAACATCGGTTCCAGCTGGGGACTGCTTCCTCCTGTAGGATGCGAAGAACTAAAAGATCCAACTGCCTTAGCCTCGGGATAATGGAGTGTTTGTTGAAAAACAAACATACTTTGAAAATGAAACAAGTCGGTAAATATACAATGATGAATGTGCGAAAACTATTCTGCTCTTCAGTACTAAATGTAGTGCTTCAAATATCTTCTATTGACTAGAAATGAATAAAATTTTCCTTCCAAGTTCTGCAAGATAAAATTGTTATTACCCTTAACTTCTGCAATGCTAAAAGGTCCAAACCAGAGGTTTTCAAGCTTTCCATGTTTTCCTTTATCTTCCCTCCTAGCATCCCATCTTAACACCAAATCTCCTTCTCTGAAATATTTTTCTCTATATTTTCTATCAAAAATACTTTTCATTTTGTTCTAGTATTTCCTAATTTTATACAATATTTCATCCCTATTTTCATTAATTTAAATGATCTGATTGATCCCCCTAGAAAAATCGTTAGGTTCTTCATTTACTTCTTGCAAAAATTTCAAAACAGGGAAAGCTAGATTTGTAGGAAAGTTGCTTCATTTACCATAAACCAATTGAAATGGAGATTTTCCTGTAGATATTTTTGGAGATGTCCAGTTAGCCCAAACTACATAAATGAGATGATTGTCCCAACTCTTTTTATGATCTTCTAATGTCCTCTTGATAACTGTAACCAAACTCTTGTTTGAAGACTCTCCTAGTCCATTTCCCTGTGGATAGTAAGGAGTAGAATGATGCAATGGAATTTGATATTTTTAACAACATTCAATAATTTTAACACTGCATTATCTATAACTATCTATTGGGGGCATACAAACCTAGATAGAATATTTTCTTCAATAAACTTGATGACTACAATGTTTGTCGAATTTCCAACTGGAATGGTTTCTATTCATTTGGTAAAGTAATATGTTGTAGTTAGTATCCATCTATGTTGGTTGCTTGATGCTGGATGAATTTCCCAAATGAAATCCAATCCCCACTTTAATAATGATCTGAAAGGATCTTCGCACGTGAAATAGCTTTTCCTCATGTCGATTTTAGGTTGGTGACAAAGTGTTTAAGTGGGTGAAATTGAGCTCATGCATTTAATTATGCATTTTATGAGCCCCTAGTAATGCCATGCTTTATTATTCACTTTTGATATAAATGATTAATATTTGTTAGAGAAAATTTGTCTCACATATTATTCATTTAATGTAATTATAGAAATTGGTTTTTATGTGAGAAACCACCTCACACTAATTCTCTATTTTTCTCAAGTATAGGTTGAGAGAATCAAGGGCATGGTTGAACATTCTTTAGGTGGTTTTGAGACATTTCCAAATTATGAGCCTGAGATTGTTGGAGATCATACTTTCAACGATCTTGTTTTTCCTTCCTTGTAAATAGGCCCTACATTTGTGGGTCTTATGATTAATTCTCTTTGTTGGAGAGTGGGTGAGGGAAAACTATATATAGTCCTTATGTGACCCATGAGAAAGGGAGAAGAAATGAGAGAATACTTAGCCATGGAGAGCCATAGTTCTTGGCTAATGCTCGGCCATATATCTTGAATGTAAGAAATCTTGGAGATCTTACTCTGAATAAAGATAGAATATTTTCATTCCAATTGAAGAAAATCTAGAGATGTAGCCCCAGAGAGATGGAGGGGTGAACTCCGTTACTAATTGGTTGTCTCTCTCTTACTTACGTGTTTGTGCTTCTTGATATGTTATGTTCATTTATTTATGTTTATGTGTTTATGCACTATCATCAATGGACTAACATGCTCATTTAATTATAATCCATAGTCAATTACAATATCTTCATACCGTACACAATGGTTAGAGTAGTACTCGACCTGTAATCGAATTATGTGGTATCCCAGTAGGTGACTTCTTTGCAAAATCAACAGAGGAGCAAAGTACACTAAAAGAATGAAATAGTTGCAAGAGATAAATGACAACATTCAAGCCGAAAATGTAGAATTGTGAAGACTATTGCAGGTAGCTGAAAAGGATAAGCAGGAGCTTCAAGAGATGCTACGAGCCAAAGAGGAGTTATTGGCTAAGTTACAGAAGGTTGAGAATATGGATGCTACATCTCAAACCAAGGTATATGATGTTACTTCATGTTCTGTTATCTCTCAATATGAAACTAATGTTGGCATGAAGATCCTCACAAAGATGGGGTATAAAGGACGTGGACTTGGCATAAATGGCCAAGGATTCACCCATCCAATGGAGGTTGTACCAAGAAAATAATTTGCAGGATCGAGTTATGGACAAGAAAATAAAGGAGAATGCTTGAAGGTAGCTGAAGCAAAATTTGTGTCTTCATCACCTGATACCATGAAGGGATTCAAGCCACCTAGTCCCTGCCATTTTAAGGAAAAGTCAGGAAGTTATAACCGTCATTAAAATTCTTCTTTGACATATAAGAGAAATGATTTCTTCCATAGATATTCTAACCATGATGTAATTAAGCATTACACAAAGGAAGAGTGGGTTAAGAAGACAAATGTGTCCACGAGAAGTGAAACCAAGAAGAATGAGAACCTTTTGAATCCTCCTATCATGAAGACATAGTTTAATGGGAAACAACATAATTTCTGTAGTTTCTACAAGATCAGTGGCCATTGGGAGAAGAAGTGATGGAATTTTCCCCTTGAAATTCACCACAAATCAAGCAGGAAGCTTCTAAAAGGGCCTGTGAAGAAGGAGGCTCCATCCACCATTCGAACAACACACTTACAAGAAGAAAGTTCTTGGTGTCAGTTTGGTAAGCATTTCATGATGTTTCATCCTTCTCCATCTCAAAAATCCGAGTACACACAAATTTTTTGGGCCCTATTTTTTTCTAAACAATTAGTATTGTGGCCTCGTCAGAGAGGAGATCGTAGAAGCAGAAGCCTTTAGTGAGTGAAACTAGACTCCTACTGCCCGAGAAGCACTAGGGTGGTGAAGATGGTGTGCATGAAAGATTCAATGGCGCCTCCTTCTCTGATGCGACGTTCAATATTTCGACTACAAGGTGGGAGCGGGGATTATGGCTCTGCCTACTACTATGAAGGTCTTGGGATTGATCCTCAACAGTCTCCCCGTTATCTTTATTTGAATGTTGATATATGCTTCAATTGACATTATCTTAAGGACTCACAAATCCAGGGCAGTGTCTTCCAATGGTGTCCTCATGGGAGATGCCTTTGGAAAAATTGGGAAGATTTCATTGCAGATCTGCATTATTATTAATAATTTGGGCATTCTTATTGTCTATATGATTATCATAGGGGATGTGTTATTTGAACATCCTCAAATCGCGTGCATCATGCAAGAATAATTGAATAATGGTTTGGATTTCATTGGTCGAATGGACGTGTTATGATCCTAGTTCTCATCGTAGTCCTTATTTTGGCTCCATCGGTGCCTTTCAAGAGAGTGGATTCTTTGAAAATCACTTCTGCATTCTATACCTAAAAGCACACATTTTCATTCGGAAATCATCTGATAATTTTGATATTAAACGCACAGGTAGGCATTAGATTTGACTATATTTATTTTCATTGCTTACAGTAAATTTGACCTCAGAGATGTGGTTTTCTCAGTGAAAATAAATCAATTTGTTCTACTTAATAGCCCTATCCCTAGAAATTGAAGGGGGAACTTTTATTATGGGGGATTTAACTTATTTTCACCTTCCAAGTGCACATGTTAGTGGGAGCATAATATGCCAAAGGGTGGAATTTTTATTTTTCCCACCATTAGTGATATTTGTTTATGTACACATTATGTAAAAGGGGGTTCTAAAATTTTGTACTTTTCCCGTTGTGCACATATTTGGCACATTAAATTTCTTTGTAATTTCCATGCAAAAGGGCGATAGTTGCCATCATATTTTGGCATAAAAAAACAAAAAAAAATGGCATGTAAATTTATGAATGCCATGTAGAAGGCCATAGTTTCCATGAAAGTCATGATGTAAGAGATGATTATGAAGCATTGTAAAAGGCTTTTTTTAGCCACTCTTATGTGAGGGAGAGTAAGAGGCATATTATTTCACATTAAGCCTTGTTGGCTTCTTTGTAATAAAGTTGAATGAGGCAATTTTCCTATGCCATTTTGGCATGTAAACTTTACCAATGAACTCTTGGCAAGTGTTTCAAAAGCTGTAAACAGATATGATTCACTACAGGTTGCAGCTTTAGGCATATGTGGAATTTTTCATTCTGACTCTAAAGGATCAAGGTGAAGGAATCTTGAAGGGATGTGCCTTTTCATACATTCATGTTGCAGCTTTAGGCAGATGCGGGCGTTGCATCCTAATTCTGAAGTACGTTGGGTGAAGGAGTCTTTAAGGGATGTGCCTTTTTTAGGAATTTGCATTGCAATAATTGTAGGTGTTGGCTTTTCATCCCAATTCCGAAGTATGATTGTTGAAGGAGTCTTCAAGGGATGTGCCTCTCCAGACATTTGTGTTGCATCAGTTGCAAGTGTTAGCATTACGTTCTGATTCTAAAGTATGTCAAGTGAAGGAGTCATGTGGGAATGTGCCTTTCAAAGACATTTTCATACATTTGATGATGGATTGAAGCTGATACTTTTAGAGACCAAAAATTTCTTTATGGGGAGGTGTGATCCAAAAGGATCTTCGCACGTGAAAGAGCTTTGTGCCATGTCGACTTGAAGTTGGTGAAAAAGTGTTTAAGTGGGTGAAATTATGCTCATGAATTTAACTATGTATTTTATGAGCCATTATTAATCCCATGCACTATTATTCACTTTTGATATAAATGATTAATATTTGTGAGAGAAAATTTGTCTCACATATTATTCATTTAATGTAATTAGGGAATTTTTTTTTTTTATGTGAGAAACTACCTTCTCTATTTTTCTCAATTGCAGGTTGAGAGAATCGAGGGCTTGGTTGAAGAGTCTTTAGGTGGTGTTGAGACTTTTCCCAATTATGAGCTTGAGATTGTTTGAGATCCTAATTTCAAGGATCTTGTTTTTCCTTCCTTGTAATTAGGCCCTACATTTATGGGTCTTGTAATTAATTCTCTTTGTTGGAGAGTAGGTGAGTGAAAACCATATATATTCCTTATCTGAGCCATGAGAAGGGGAGAAGAAATGAGAGAATAGTTAGCCATGTAGTGCCATAGTTCTTGGATAATGCTATGCCATAGAGCTTGAACATAAGAAAGCTTGGAGAGGTTACATTGAAGAAGGAATATAGAAGATATGCATTCCAATTGAAGCAGATCTGGAGATGTAACCCGAGAGAGATGGAGGGGTGAACTCCATTACCAATTGGTTGTCTATCTCTTACTTACGTGTTTGTGATTCTTGATATGTTAAGTTCGTTTATTTATGTTTATGTGTTTATACACTATAATCGATGGACTAAAATTCTCATTTAAACTTGTATAATCCATAGTCAATTAAAAGATATTCATACCATACACGATGGTTAGAGTAGTACTCGACCCGTGATCGGATCAAAGAAAGGTGTTGAAACTAGTACTAGAACCAAAGGAAGTGTTGCTAATTTTTGCTTTCTAGCAAACATTTGACATTGAATAAAGCTCCTAACTTTTTCTCCTACTTGTGAAAAGATGTAGGGCCAATAGAATCTTGCTCTCAATATTTTATATGTTGTATCTTTGTAGACATAGTGTCCTCCAAAAATATCAGTGTGAAACTATTAAACGATCCCTTCTGTTCACTTTCCTCTCAAGGATATTGAGAGGATATTGCCAATATAAATTTTTATTGATGACACAATACTTTATGGCCTTTAGCTTTAATGTCTTACATTGATTTTTTGAAAATTGAGGACACTAGGTTTATAAGTGAATGTACAATAGCAGAGTACCATTCTGACAATAAGAATTTCTCATCAATATAAACAGGAACTGTTTGAATTGATGATGAAATTTTGTTGTGGATTCTTCCCTTCTAATTCTTGGGAAGGTTCTTGTGGATTCTCCCCTTCTGCGTTTAGAGAAGGTTCTTGTGGATTCTCCCCTTCTGCTTTTAGAGAAGGTTCTTATGGATTCTCCCCTTCTGATTTTAGAGAAGGTTATTATGGATTCTTCTTTGTTGATATTTCAAAAATAGAATTTATCCCCAAAACCTTATAATTGGATTCAGCTAAAATTTTAGCCAAATCATGACCCTTTACTAGTTTTTTAGTTTTGATACTAAGATCAAATTCAAGTATTTGGGTAATCCATATTCCTCTTCTCCCATCAGTGTTAGGTTGAGTTAACATAGTTTTAAAAACACTGTTGGGAACATAAGAAGTAATGGATGAATGAAGCACATAGATTTTGAAAGCCTTTAAAGCTTGGACTAAGGAATAAGATTGTTTTTCAATAATGTCATATTTAAGTTCAATGCCTCTCATGACCTTGTTGAAAAAGGAAATAGGTTGGTCATATCCATATCCATTATTTTCAAAAAGGACAACAACTAAAATGGTTTCAAAGGAAAAGGAAAATATGCTAAATGGTTCAAAATAATTAGGGTTGGCTAAAGTTGGGGCTTTAGAATTGGCCTTTTCAATCTGGTCAAAAGAATATCTCGCTAGTATTGTCCATTTAGCTTCATGATCTTTCCTCAACATATCAGTGATATACTTAACTAGCATAGTTAGGTATGAATCTCCTTAGGAAATTAATCTTTCCAAGAAAAGATTGGATCTCCTTTTTGTTCCTTGGAAATGTAATTTCTTGAATGGATGAAACTATTTTGGGATCAATTACCACTAATTCCTTAGAAATGATTTGGCCGAGAAATTTCCCTTCTTTGATGGAAAAGAAAGACTTCTTGGGATTGAGTGATATCCCAAATTATCTACACCTGTCAAAAACCTTCATCAAGTGTTTTAAATGTTTCTGATCAGAGTTAGAAAAACCATAAGATCATCAAGATATATAACAAAAAAATTGTTTGTCTTACCTAGAAAAGCTAAATCCATATCTCTCTGAAATGTTGCTCCGACATTAGTTAATCCAAAGGGAGTCCTGGCATACATAAATGTACCCCAAGGAGTGGTGAAGGCAGTATTCTCTCTATCCTCTGGGCTCACCATTATCTGGTTGTATCTAGAGAATATATCTAGCATAGAAATTATATTTTCACCTGAAATTTTTTGAAGAAACTGATCCATTTTGGGTAATGGATAGTTATTCTTCAAGGATGACTTATTTAAGTTCCTGAAATCTACACATATTCTGATTTCACCGTTCCTATTTATAACATGAACTAAATTTTCTACCCAATCCAAATATCTTAAATGAACTATGATCTAAGAATCAAGTAACTTCTTAAGTTATTTCTTATTGGTAGGGAGCAAGACTGGATTGATTCTCCTTAATTTTTTTTTTTAAGTTTTTCTTCAGGTTTTAAAGGATTTTTTTTCTCAATGCGGATTGTATCATAGGTTTTTAATTCAGCATAAGACCAAGAAAAAACATCTTTGTAATATTTAAGAAGATTCAAATATTTAGTTTTTACTTCCTGACATAGAGATGCAGAGATTTTAATGTTCTTGATTTCTTCAGGGGTTCCAATATTAGATTCTTCAATATCTTCCTCAGGTGAATTTTATAGTGGATTCTTGGAAACATCATTTTGTTCAAATAATTTTTCTAGAGGGACTAGACCTTTGGGAATGAAGTTGTTAGACAACTAAATGATATTGTGGTCAACCATTTTTTAATTTAATTCACAAGTTTGATTTTCCTTATTAAGTTGATTAATATATGACTGATCTTCTTCAATTTGAAAAACAAAAATTCATCAATAACCTGTAGAAAATATTTCAAATATTCATCAACCTAAAATATTTTCCAATATTTAAGATTGTCATGAATTTTGAATTAATTAGTTGAAACAGCTAAGGAGTCTGCATGCATATTTTGATTTCTTGGGATATTTGTAATGTTAAATGAATGAAATAAGTTTTCCACAGAAACGTAGACCTCATTTTTGTAAGATCTAAGTCTAGGATGCTTTGTTTGAAAAATATTCCTAACTTGTTCGACTATGAGTTCTGAGTCACTGAATACACTTAATTATGCTCTTTAAGGCTTCTAGCTAACTCTAATCCTAGAATAAAGGCTTCATATTCTGCTACATTATTGGTAACATCCAATTCAAGTTTACATGATTGAGTTATATTTTATTTTTTTTGGGAAATAAGAACAACACTAGCTCTAGCTCCTTGTTTTGAACAAGATCCATCAAAATATAGTTTCCAAATATCAATTTTGACATTTTTTCTACAACGTCTTCAATTTTAAGTTGAGAATTCTGAAAATTAGTTGAAGATAGTCGAAAACATAAATATCTTTGTCAACTGCATAAATAGGATGATTTATTGCTTGATCTTATTTTCAAACAATATTAATGAAACTAACCTCCCTATATAAGCTAATGTGTTCACCCCCATATACAGGAATAATGGCGAAAGAAATGTCCATTTGAAGGCTTCATCCTAGCTTGGCACAACAAGACCTTGATAAAAGCATTCCAAACTTAGGAGGGATATGAGTGACCACTGTGTCTAGAACCAAACTCTTCACAGGTATTTGGGCTAAAGTTACCACTAAGTCTTTTATGATTCCTAGACATGGTACCTTTTTGGAATCAAAGGTAAGTAGATCATGGTAAGATCGAGTAATTTCCAAATTAAGTTGATTCATAATAACCTTTGTATGGGAGGCTCTAGAATATAACATGTAGTTATATAATAAGGAATCGTGTACTTTCAAAGTAACATAGAAAGGTGCATTATTTCATCAATCATGTATGAACTGGGACTAGATACTATTGAGGGTTTCTCATCTTGTAGGCTAATTGCATCCCCTTCAGCATCCACACTTTAATTTTGAATCCATTTTGTAACTTGATTTTTATATTCACGATTCTTTGAAAGTTCTGATAATAAAATGGGAATCTTAAATCTTTCTAATTCCCTTTCAACATTGAAAGTAGTTGAAACAATTTTTTCAATTGAAGTTGTATCACTTGGCTGATTTAATGGTTGAATTGTTGTTGTTT
Source organism: Pinus albicaulis (assembly GCA_034641835.2). NCBI lineage: Eukaryota > Viridiplantae > Streptophyta > Pinopsida > Pinales > Pinaceae > Pinus > Pinus albicaulis. The sequence goes on along the minus strand of CM076570.1, from coordinate 231,723,931 downwards.
TGGTTTCAGAAGATATTATTTGAGGTTCAACTATAACATGATTTTAGGAGGCCTTCCAGGCCCTGCTCTTGGTCTTAAATCATGCCTTCTATTTAGCTTTGCAATTAATAATTTAGAGAAGGCTTCATATTTAGACACTTGTGAATTTTCTTGATCTTCTTGAGAAGATCATTTTTGAGGAAGAGAGACAATGAAATTTTGAACAGTTGAATTATCAATAAAATTGATATCTTCGGTGATCATAAGGGTACTGTCATCGGGTTGTTTATCATCAATCAACAAAGGAGATGGAATTTTTTGATCATTTTTGGGCCTTTGAAGAATTTAAAGCCGAGGGGATTTCTTAAATTAAGCTTGAGTTTGTGGTCTGGCAACAGTTTGCTGAACTGTTCTAGGTTGAGTTTCAATTTTTGAAATCTTATTAGAAAGGTTCCAATGTAATGACATTATTTTATCAATCTTTTGATCTTTGTTTTTAGACTTGGAAGAAGAACCCTCTTGGATGCCTTTCATTTTCCTCTGTGCCTTTTAAGCTTTAACTTTAAGTTTAGATGAAGCTCATCTATTAGCTTCAACTTCAATGGAATTGGTTTTCATGTCTTCTAAATTATGATATTTTCTTTCTCTAAGAATGACTCCAAAGTCATATTCCAAAGCTTTGGAAAAAACTAACCTTTGCTACTGCTACTGGTGGTTTACAATCAAAATGAATTTTATGATAGGGTTTATTAAACCTTTTTATGAAATCAACCACTAGTTCACTATAGTTTCTTTTGAGTTCTTCAAATTATGTTAGAAAATATACACGATCCTTTTTAACCCCCCTTTGGTTTTTAAATATGGTAGTTAATTCATCCCGACTTCGAATAGTGTGTTCCCTTAATTTCATAAACCATATCCTAACATTTCCTTCCAGGGATTGAAGAAACAATCTCATATATAAATTTTCATATTTGACATTCATGTTATGAGAAAAGTCTAAGAAAACTGCTAAATGACCTTCAACAGATAAACCAATTTCTCCATTAAACCTTGGAAGGTGTTTCAATTATCCATGAATAAAATTATTTAGTATATTTGGAAGTTGTAAATCAACATATATTGCTTGAACAATAGGCTAAAAAGCAGCCATACCTTGTAATGATCATGAAGAGGAATCAATAGTGGTTGTTGTAGAAGATGATTAGGAAGAAGTTGAAGGTGAAGGTGAAGATAGAGGGGTAAAGTATGTGTATGAGGAAACGAATATGAATGTCTTCTTAAAGATTTCAAAGGTGTTCTAATGATAAATTTATGAACCTTTGTTTCTCCTTATTTAGGTCTAAATAAAGGATCTGAATATAAGGAAAAAATATCTTCTCGTTGAGCAGAAGTAGATGGAAAAGAATAAGAAGTTGGACAAATGAAATAAATAGGTTTAAATTTAAGTAAGTGAAAATTCAAATCATGCTCTGATTTTGGAGATTCAGATGGTACTTCAGGTATTTTGTATGATTCTAATGAATGAACTAAAAGAGTTTACTGAAAATCAACTCCTTGAGAGATAAGTTAATGTACCCTAGGTGGTATATGTTCTGAATTTAAAGGGATTGGTCCAAATCTAAAAGGATCAAGGATTGAAGTATATTCTAGTTGAGGTGGTACAAAAGAAGATGAAGGGGCTTCATGTATTCTTCCTAAAGAGGCTTGTCTTACCAGCCTCTCTATATATCACAAAGGTAAGACAATTGGAATATCAGAGTAGGATCTGGTAGTGTCTTGAGGGAGCCAATTTTGGGTTCTGTGAATTCGCCAGGTGAAATATTATAGCCTACTAGTCCTTTATTCACCCTTAAAGGAATAGCTATATCGTTGTCCCAGGGAAAATAGATCAATTTTTGTATCCCTGGAAATGACACCAATCTGATGTTGTCGTCTGAGATAATTATAGGTTAATTAATTATGCCAAAGAATATAAAATATTTTGTTGTTTTTAAAGGATTTTTTGGATGACCAATATTGTGAGAAAATTACAGGAATATTTTTTAAGCTTTCAATAATATTGAGTATTAAGAAAGGGTTGTCCTTTTACTTCAAAACAATGATTTGATTTTTTTTAGGTGAAAGGAAAAAAATGTAAGAAACTATGATCTACTAAATATTCAAATTGAATCCTTAGTTTATCAAAAGAAAGAAAGGTTGACAAACATTGTTTACAACTTAACAATATATATCTAGCCTTATGAAGATGACTGTCAATTAATACATGTAGAGGTACTTATACAGATCAATAGTCTAATAAATCAATCTCTAAAATAGATGATACCTTCATAGGATTTAAGATAGACTGGTATTAAGTTTTATGAGACCTATTTATATCCATAAAACTTAAATATATGTGGAAAAGAAAAATGAAACGCAAAATGGAAATAATTACAAGGAGGAAGGTTGTTTGAAATAAATCCAGAATCCTTTCATTAATGATCAATGATCTCAGCTCATACAATTCTTCTTTACAAGTTCTCATCCAAGCGTGCAACCCTTGATAACTAGAATGGAGAGTTATTTATACAAAATTCTATCTTCTAGAAGCATCTAAACAGATTACAAAAGTAGTATCAACATATAGGAATAAAAAAAATGTTGAGTAGAGCTGGTGTTGTCTTCAAGTAATTGGTTTATGATGTGGCCCCCAAATGTGTTGCTTTGCTGGCATCCATTGGAGATGGAATTTACTCGATATTTTCACATAAGTGATCCCATATTTCTTGACTAGGTATTTCAAGTTTAATAGATCTTCTATAAACTTCATCCACTTCGATATATCTTTCAAAAGCAGGCTTATTGATAAAAATATGTTTGATTTCATTTTTTACTATTAAATCAAACTCTAAAGCCTCCAGAACATCCTTTACTGTTAGATGACCTTTAATCCCTACAAATTTTGCTTTATCAATTGCAATTGTATAAATATTTTTGCAATACTCCTCCAAACTGATTAACCTGTTATTTGGTTCTACTAATGCTGGCAATCCTCTTTGATTCAATAGGTTCAAATTTATATGAAACCTCTAGATAATATTGTCCAAAGTTTGGCAATTCGTTTCCAACTGTGTTAACAAATTATTTTTCTTGATAACCTTTTTAATTTCTTAAATAGTTTTTGTTATGTCTATAATATGAATATGTTCTAATTCAGCTCTATTATTTGAATTTAATACCTTAATTATATCTGAAGCTTCAACTAGTTTTTGTTTAAGTGTTGCTTTTTCCCGCTCAATGATTGTTATACATTTAGTGATTAATTCTCCCCACTCAAAGATAATTGGTATAGAGGGCCATACTTCAGTCATATCCTGAATTATTTCTATCCAAATGCTTTCCTTGGCTTGGGAAAAGTGTCTTCCATAAATACTTCACTTTCTAATTTATAAAATTTCTGCGTTAACTTGTGGGTTTTCTGCATTTCTTCCATATAGAGAGTTTCATTCTTTAATTTCTATGCTTCTAGATTCTTGAATTTCTCCTGCAGTTTTTCATTTTCCTACTTTTGAAGAGACAAATCCTAAATAAGTTTTTTTGTGTCACCTGCTATTGATGTAGACTCTGATGTTGTTGATTAAGAACTTGGTGTTGTTCCTACAACTGTGATGGGTAAAACTGAAATTGGAATTATAACCATATGAGTAGATTTCTCTTTCTCTTTCAGTATAAATTCAATATTTATTCCATATTCTTAATTTGAATGTTCTGTTCAATGATAATCTTGAGCATTTCATCTCTGTTTTTCTCACTTTCCTCTATCTCCTTAGTTTGGGGATCCTTTTTAGAATGAAATTTGAGTTGTTTTCGAAGAGCTTCAATGTTTTCATTATTCTTCTTGATAATTTCTTCTACAACTTTGACATATTTAAGATCATATAAAATTTTAATCACTAAAACTTCTAGTGATTTGAGTTTACTCTCTTTGGCTAAAGAGGAAAGCTTCTCAATCTTCAATTGTGACTAGACATTTGAAAGGGTTGCTCTCAATTTTGATAATGCCATGGCAATGTTAGTAATTGTAGAGAAAATAATTTCTCCTGATTGTATGTGCATATCCATTTGGTCAATAAGATGAACCTGATTGGAATAAAAAGAAAATATGGTATTTTTGTAATCAGAAGGGGATTTTGGAATATGGACTTGGGCTTGTAATAAATTCATCTGTATCCTTCCCTTTTCATTGTTGAATGTTGTCAACAACGTGTGTTGTGATGTGGAGTTCTATTTCCAAAATTGACTATATACATTTTCCTTTAGAGCTTCATTCTTCTGCTTAATTTCTAATAATTTAGAGAAAATATTAGGCTCACCTTGTTCACTTCATCCTGCTAACTGTATAATATCCATTGGCTCCTGTGAAACTAAAGAGGAGGATGGAGTGTTAGGATCATTTCCCTCTAATGTTGTAGAAATTTGTGCATCACCTAAATCAATAATTGTTGTCTCCTTTTTACTTTGATTAGTTGAGATGGTGAAATATGTCTTCTGCATCTTTTGTTGGATGATGAATTCATTTGCAATGCTTGCTAAAGATTATTGTTCTTCTTTAGGCATCTTTTCCTTATTTCCTTTAGAAATGGGAGTTTGAAGAGAGGGGGCGTAAATAATCTGCTCCTCTGCTTCCTGCAATATGTTTTCTTCCCACTAATCTCAGTTCATGTCTTTTTCAATTTCTGGCCTAGAAGTGTGATTGTAAGGCAGTGTCTTTAGCTCCACCCTCAATTTAGAGATGATATTGAATGGATCATATGGCCAAGTAAAACATCGCTGAAAATTCATCCTCTTGAGGATATTATCTGCTTCAACTCCTATTTTCCTAGTGTTGCATATGAATGAGCCCACCTTAGTATTGATTTTAAATTGAGATTTCCTTTTATGTGAAACAAAATGTAACTCATCCATGTTGATCATTTTCCTAATATATTCCGGAAAGAAAATTATCATTGAAACATATTTAGGAAGCTTGTAAGGTGCCAATTCACAACCATATACCCTAATCTCTATATAATTCTGGTAAAGGTAAGAGTCACATGTTTTTACTTGATCACTCAGTTGAAGAATCCTTTTGATATCTGAACCAGTACTAGGCTCATTCTGACTGCTTATGAGCTGAGCAAATGGATGAATGAAAGAGTCAATAAAATCTGGATATGAAAATTCAGTTGAAATTGCCTAACCAATGAATTCCAATGTATGACTGATTGGTTAACACCTTTATTAGATTATTTATGCAAGGTAATTGTTAAGAAATCTCCCTGCTGAAAAAGAAACATATAAATCCATACATAGGTGTACTTGAACATGCCTTGAGTAGTTAGATTCATCTTCTGCTCATGAATATTATCAGCGAGGAACTAACTATAATTATACATGAATTATGGTTGAATTTCCTTGGAGAAAATTGAAAAGTAACCCAAAATAGGTTCATATATTGTTCTATCAATTTGGTAGCCTAAAAAGCAGGAAATTAGAGAAATAATATGCCTGGTTGCTTCTAGGAACATACTGGATGGATAAGGAGGATTTATTTTTGGAATTTCAACATTATCTGGAAGAAAAGATTTGAAAATCTGAGCTCTTTGGGGAAAGGTAATTTTATGATATAATTCCATGAGGGAAGCTTGGGAAAAATGGCTAAGGGAATCATTCTGTGGTATTAGAAACATTTGGTTTATGGTTTCAAGTGTAATGGAAATCAGAATTTCTCCATTCTGAGCTACTATGGTTCTCTTAAGAGGGTCATATCTAGTAAGTGACTAAATCAAGAAACTCATGGGTTTGGGGAAAGGTAAACATGGGCAATAAGGTTTCCCAAAGTTTGACTTCATCTTTCTTATCTAGATATTTTTATTTTAACCAGAGATGTAATTCATAAAATTCAAATTCATATTCTGTGTTTGTTATTTTAAGAAATTGTTCGACTAATGGGATATGGTCAAGATATATGGTGGTGCAGACATTTGGATCTTCTTCTGTCACTGATTTTCATCCCTTCCCATTTGGTGCCATTCCTTCCAACATAAAACAATAAAATAGTTTTCTCTAATAAAATTATACCTTTAGAGAGTGATCTATGAAAATACTTATAGGCCTATGAATAAATTGGTCGACAAGGGCAATAGACAGCGAAGCCCAAAATGAACTATCTCTTTTAACCATGTGTTAGAAAAAATGAAAAATTGAATCAAAGAGTGGTGCGAGGAAGGTAGATGTTTTTTTATACATGAATGGGTTACTGTTATGTTGGATGACTGTTTGGATAACAAGAGGTAGATGGTTTAATGATGCGAGGATAACGGTAAGGCAATGGATAATGGTAAGGGAGTGGAGAATAGTATGGTGGAATGTAATAGAAAGTTACAGGTGGCCGGACGTAATTGGAATTGGGAAATGAACGTTGGTGGGAAGTGATATGAATGTTGGAAGGATAAGTGGTTTTCGAACAGGGTAGATGATGGTAAGTGGTATGGAGCATGGGGGTGTGAAATGATAGGGAGGTGACACGTTGCAAGGTGCCCACCATATATGAAACCACTTTTTGCATCCTGCCCTTTCTGTTAATGAGAAACGAAGAAAGGGGGTGTGAAATATCTTCCCCGTTGTTGATCTCAGCGGGGAAAATGACGACCATCAAGATCTGCATTGGAGATAGTGAAAATGAAGAAAAGGTTTTGTCATATTGAAAAATTTATGATAAATGGTAACATGTGATTTATTTACAAAAATAATTAATCAGTTATGAAGCGATTAACCCTTAATAAAACATAATTTAATCAGAATATATTTGTGGCGCATTTAGTCTAGTTGCTAATTATTTTTCCTAAGTCTGTCTTCAACCAAGGTTATACAATTTGGTGAACTTTATTTCCTAGTCTGAATACATAAATTTAAATATTTTGATCATCTTTAAACAATATGATCAAAAACAAATTATTTTTGGGTTGTGTCATCTTAACAAGTTGCACAAAAAATTCTCTTTTTTCATTATTTGAAACAAAGCAATTTCATTTCTTTTATTACTTCTATCTATACCTGGCATTTTAAAATCCTATTGCTTTTATTTTTTAAGACATCTAATCTTAAAAAAAATTTGTATTGATTATTTTATTTTCACATTGATTCTGAACATTTTTTGGATTTTCATCTATTCATATTGAATCCTAACATTTTTTAATTTTCCATTTTTCTTCTAAAATTTCTAACTTATCAAAACAAGAATTTTACAACACAAGTCATTAAGAATATAAATCAGGCATTGAAAGAGAAAGTAGATTTTGTACTAGAAACTTGATAAGGAGAGTTCAACCCATTTCCATAAATGACCATCAATGTTTGGTGGTCTTGCCAAAAATGATAAAGGGGGGTATTGTTGGGAATAGTGTTGTCATTGATTTTAAAGGAGCTACAATGGTTTGGTTTTCAATGAAGGATATTTCTTGGCATAAAATTTCCATTGATGACACCCAATTTTATTTCAATGATATAAAAAACGATACAACATTTTGGATTTCAAAGAAAGGAAACATTTGGTTATAATTTTATCATTTAAAACAAGGTATGTTTCCTTCAAACATCATTAAGCATTTTATTGACACAGTAGTGATGTCACATTTCATTGAAAGATCATTGAGCAGTTGATTAACACATTAGTTATTTCAAGAAGATAAGGAAGACTAAATATTATTGATTTTTTTTATCTTTTTATGATCAAATTAATATATAGACAATATGGATGGATAGTACTTTCCGAGAGATTTTCAGCATTATATTACACTTGGTCAAACTTCTATAGAATGAGAAGATAAGCCAATTTGATAGTGTCATTTGTGAAAATGGAAAAAACACCAAATTTCTTAACAAAATACCAAATTCAATAAAATTAATGCATCCTCAGGACAGATCTTTGCATTCATACAAAATCGACAATTGTTGGAGGAAAAATGTGTGTGATTTTAATGACGTTATATTCCATTCAAATTCATGAAGATCCCATGGTTATGGATTATTTTTTGTAGGCAAATCATGGATTTGATTTATAATTGCATGAAATTTAATGGAGGTCACACCCCCCTTCCCCACCCCCATGACTTCCACATGGATTTTTTACATCCAATAAAATGGCAACAAGTGGCACGTGCTAGGCATACCCTTTCATTGTATGATAAGTGGGCCCCTAGACACAAATGATTAATGGTATGACCCTATTACATGGATGCATAGGTGGCAACACCATATTGGTCAAAGGTCATAGCAGAGTGACAAGTGGCAACACAATGAGAAGTGGTAGCACAATATTATTACATGGGTGATGATGTGGACATACACACCACTAATGATGTGGAATATGGTGGATGATGTGGAAAAAGACAAAGATTCCACATGGCATGCCCAATTAGCATTTTTATTTGGATAATAAGGCCAGACATGGGTGAGGCATGACACTACTCATAGATTTCCATGTGGCATTGATGACATCATACTAACAACAACACAATTTTAACTATGGACCCCTAAGGATTAGGTAACATAGTATGGTCATATGAAAGTTTGAGGATTGGCGCATATCAATGCCAGCCCTACACGTGTATATATATGCAATCCGATGTCATGGAATAAAATAAGTTGTGGGTTGCATTGTGGAATAAGTGGACGGCGTGCCCTTGTGGTTTGAATGAGGTGTTACAGTCCTAGGAAGGAGGAAGTCATAAGGTCGATATTGTCTTATGATTTACATTGTTGTGGTTTTACATGGCTCTCTTATATGAGGTTGGCACAATTGTATGGATCACATTGTTGTGGTTGGCAAAGTTGGAACAATTTTGGTCTGACATAGAAACACATTGCATGGTTGTAATTGTTGTGATTTTATGTCACTCTTTGTTACAAGGTTGGCTGAATTGTGATATTGGAAATATTTTGGTTGGTGAAGTTGGTGTAGTTTTGGTCTGACCTAGATCTATATTTCATGGTTGGTACTATTTTGATTTCATGTGGTTCTCTATTATGTGGTTGGTGCAGTTGGCATAGTTTTGGTATGACCTAGCTTTTTGTTGCATGGTTAGCACTATTGTGGTTTGATGTGGCTCTCTATTTTGAGGTTGGCGCAATTTTTGTTTAACATTTTCGTGGTTTGATGTTGGCCTTTGTTACGATGTTGGAATTTTTTTGTCTAACATAGCTCTATATGTCATGCTTGGCATAGTTCTGGTATAATGTGACTCTATGTTATGAAGTTGGCATATTTTTGGTATGATATTATTTTGTTTTGACGTGGCTCTCTATTATGAACTCTAATTTATGGTTGGTACAATTTTAGTTTAGCATATCTCTCTATTGTGAAATCTATTAGTTGGCACTATTATACACAATGCTTTGGTTTGGCACTCAGTTGTAAGGGTGATTCTTGCCTCTACTTATCGTTTCGGTTATATGGATTGGCACAATTAAAACATCTTTTCTTGGATGGATTAAGCAAGGAACATGGTAGCATAGTTGGTATTGGGTCATGTTGTGCCACAAGAGGTCATAGGTTCGAGTTTTATTGGGTTCACCTAGATTTTTATTTTTGCCTTAGGAGTTCATTCTATCAAACCTTTTGACAAACTAAAAGAGTGCATTTTGTTGAACACGCACCAAAAAAAGTGCATTTTGTAGACAACTAACCATAAAGGTGGATTTTATTGAATTTTTAACTTTTTATAAGTTTTATGGGTTATTTTGAGTCCCAAATTATTTTTTCAAAAGGGGAAAGTGGAAATAATTTTCTTGTAATCCCAAAGGGGGACATGAAATGTCAAGAAGACAAGTTTTTTAGGAGAATAAGTTGAATTTAACTTATCATTTTCAAAGAAATTTGGGCCATATGAACAGGTTAAGTATTGATACAAGAAATGAAGAAATGGCTACTAATGATTACTGTAAAACTAGTTGAAGTTACATTGATATGATCAGAATTGTGGGGAAAATTTATTGATTCTTGAGTTTGTGGATCCAATTTGAAATATTTTGAAAAGTGGTTCACTAGATTTTGAAGGAGGTGGGTACCTCCATCAAATGTTGGTTCCTCGACGAGATTGGAGCCTCTATAAATTTTGTGCTTTCATATTATAGAGGTTGGTGGTCGAATTAGGTTGGATCCTACAACAAGTTGGTGATATCATATTTCAAAGGTTGGTGCCTGAATTAGTTTGGAGCCTATAGCAAGTTGGTGCTTACATATTTCAAAGGTTGGTACCTCAATAAGGTTGTAACCTATAACAAGTTGGCTCTTTCATACGTTTGGGAGTCGGTGCCTCAATCAGGTTGTAGCCTTTGTTAGTATCAGTCTTTACATCATGTCATCAGTTATCAATGGGCTCTTATCATGTCCTATTACTTTCTCATAGTCAAATTTTTTTCATTTCATTAGATATTCAAGAAAAAATTTGGTCATTTGGGTATTATTTTTAGGACTCTTTTCTACTACTTCCAAAAATTTTATATGCTTGTCCATGTCACCACTTAGCTGAGTGTATCATAATTCATAGATTATTATCATAATTTCAGTAATATCCATTATGGCTTCATTCATTTTAGTGTCTCTGTTAGGTCATTAGGTTTTCAAAGTCCCCAAAATTTCCATTTCATGCATAAAATCCGACAATGGGAGGAGTGGTAATAAAGAAAGTTTCTTCAATAAATTTTGATTTCAAAAAATGTAATTTCATGTTTCTATATGCAACAAGCACTTAATGTTACTAAATTTGCAGTTCAAGTTTTGAAAAAGTTCAAAGTTCCAAAGAGATTCAATCTTCCAAAGAATCCACAAAAAGTTGAAGGTTACAAATTCCAAAGGTTACAAAATTCAAAAGAATGAAATTCATGCTTGGAAAAGACATGTGGGGCTCATCATCAGTCAAAGGGAGTCATTCCATTTTTATAAAAGGACCAAAAAGACACAAGATCATTTCATTTGCACTCTTATTACCTCTCATCATCGAGCTCCTCCTGCATTTGGCAAGAAAACATGGGTTTTTCACCTCAAATTTGGAAAAATTGGCTGGCGCTATGCATATACACATTGCGCTGAGTTTCTGGAGGAAGGCGTTGCGTGTAGGAAGACTGCACTGTGCATGCGGTAGGTTTTCCCAAATTTGCAAATTGGCCACTAAAATTAGTTTTCCAAGTTTCCACTCAGGATTTTTTCACCTCTAAGCTCCATAATAAGGAATTTCACTCATATTTATGCCCTCTCATGCTTTTCATACCAAGAAATTGATCAAGATCTTAGTCTTCTAGGGTTTACCACAATTTCATGGTGTTGGTCTTCAAAAGGATGGATTGATGCTTTAAACCCTAGCTTCATTGTCCCTACACCTCTGTTTGCAACTTACGCATCAACTCCATCCATCGCAAATCTATTTCCCATCATTTTTATTATCTTCCCTATAAACCCTAGCCCTATTGTACCAATTTGGGCAATTTCCCTAGCTAGGACTGTGTTTAAATTTCCTAGCGCATTTCCCTCACTCATTTCCCTTCATTTCACTTGATAAAGATCCCTAAGACCCTTGGCCATCTCCCTAAAGTTTCCTACTGTCATATACCTTCCCTACCTCCCTCATTTCATCCCTTTACTTCTTTTCATTGTTTTTTCCCTCCTATCATCTAGGGTTTCAATCATGGAAGCAGATTCTTCACCATCAGAGAAAAGAAAACACAATAAAGGGGGGAAGATACTAAGGAATTAGCCCACAAATTGTAGTGAAATCACTTCTTCACCATTCCTTATAAAATTCTTTGAAGATGTCAAAATCTTAGGGCTTTGTCAAAGAGTGGAGAAAGTAGGTTTCCATGGGCAGCTTAGCGATTTGTTTGCCACCAATTTGAAGGGAGAAAAGGCCACCATTTCAGGGATTGATTTCACATTTTCAGTAGATGAAATATTTCTTGATACAGGAATACCAAATCATGGTGAATATTGGTTCAAAGGCATGAACCTAGACCTTGAGCAGTACAAACCCTACATAAAATCACAGTACAAAGAGGATTATACACATATTTTCCCATTCATATACTTGTTGGAAAGGTATGCACCATTTATTAAGGTTGTAATGAAAATGTTCACATGTGAAGGTAGGTTTTCCAGATTGTACCAATATCACATTATACTTCTCATGCACTTCACAGTAATGAAATCTCTCAATTTATGAAATTTCTTGTATAGAAGTGTGATCAAGATGTCTGAAAAAGGTGCAAGTCAAAAACAAAGAACATTACCCTATATTCTTTCACCACAGCTTGGTGAAGATCATAGTTCTCCATCAGTTGGCGGAGAAGAACATGACATTGGATACCTTCATCGAGGCAGCCTTGCCAATGGACACAATGAATACACCAACTCAGAAAGAAAAACATATCACCTACCATGTTAGCACAACCTATGGATGTTGGATCATCAATAAAACTTTCTGAAGTGTCAAAGAGGCCTAGGCCTGAGGTTAATCACACCTATTAGAGAGGAAAGAGGCTATTTTTTCTCCTCAATTTAAGGAAGGGACCAAGCCTACTTCACCAGAACAGGGATCACCATTAGCACAGCATGAGACATCCATGCATGATGAGGAGGAACATGATTTTGACCTAGTAGAATTGGAAGCTACTGATGAACATTAGAGCATAGAGAGGGTTATCAAGGACAAGGATACATAAATCAAAGAGCTCCAAGACAACTTGGCAAGGAAAAACTTTGTCATTTCATTTCTAGAGAAAGAAAACTAGCAGCTAAAGGAAAAATAGTTGGTTTTGGCAAAAAGGCAGTTTGAGGGAATCAAAGATGATCAGAAAGTCAAAGTAGTGGTTGATCATGATTAACATAATCAACATTTACAATAGGTGAAGAGGAAGAGACCAAGTACCATGGGTCTCAAAAAGGCATTGCAGAAAGAAAGAGAACAAGACCCTACATATGAAGAACTCAGTCTTGAAGAAAAAATTGCAAATGAGATCAATGAGGACAGGGAGTTTTGGCTTGAGAAGGTAAAAATCCACTTGGGGAAGCTCCTTGACAATGGAAACATGGAAAATCAGATATTGAGGCACATGTCTAACCATTACCACACAAGAAACAAAATTTGCAATGTCAAGGTTACACAATTACACGATAAGCTCAAGGAAACACTAATCGACCAAAATGAGAAGGGTAAGTTAGATATTCTTGACGATGCCTCTATAATAGCATTACATGCCTCAATTTCCACTTCAAGACCATTTTTTGGAATATTTGGAGCAATTTATTTTTTTGGTGAAATTTGGTGTAAATTTTCAAAATTCAGAAATTTCACTAGGTCCAGAAGCGCAATGCCTTAGCGCTATGATTTTTCCTCAGGGATCAAAATTATAAATGGTTGAAATTTATAGATAGTTGATGGCCTCCTATAAAAACCAATTTTCTCATATTTTTTATTCAGGGTTCATATTTTGAGAAAAATGACAAAAAGGGGTCAGAAATCAACATTCTACCCCTCTTTTTGACTGGCACTACACTTCTGGAGACACCTTGGGAGAATGAGTTTTTGAAGGCCTTCCTTTGGGTCATTTTAAAAAATTCAAGATGTTATGGAAACTCGATAGAAAAGGCTAGTTTACCATTCTTTTATATTTCAATTTTGACTTTAGGAAGGTGCCTAAAAATTGCCTCCAAGATGGTGTTGCGCTTTTGGAATTTTATGAGATTTTAATTAAAATTTTCACTGCGTAATTTTCTCCAATTTCTAGTTTGAATTTTGTAAAAGTCAAAAGGTGAAAGTAGATGAATTTAAAATTCAAAAATTAAATTTAAATGGTAAAAATGGATTTTAATATGTCCCTTATCATCCATTTATTGCTTTGAGGATATCTCTCTTGATCGTTAGATAAAGGAGGAATTTTTTAAGTAACCTCCCTAGTGTGTAGCAGACTTTGGATAGATGCATGTATTTTAATTTCTTGTTGGAAATTCAACCTCCAAGGGAGGATTTAGAACTCAGTGGCTATATGAGGCCAATTGTAATCATTTTCAAAGGTTGGATGTTGTGGAATTTAGCTTGGAACACTCGTGTATTTTGTGATTTTGGCAAGAAGTAATAAACAGAGTTTGCAGCTATTGTGGTGAGATTCATGTGTACGTGTTTTAGCAGTGTTTCTTCTTCTGTATTCATATTTTTGAATGTATTGTACCTTCCATTTCCATTTTCATGTGTTATGTGATTGATTTCTAATTTTGATAAGCAAAATTAATTGATTCAATGCTCTGTTTTGGAGAAGATTTCACATTTATGTTCATTTTCTTCCAATATAAACAAATTCATGAAATTCATGCTCATTTTTAAGCCCTATAAATCTACCATATTCACCAAGATACCTCTAAATTTCTAAAGTGCATGCCTACCTTTCCATATTACATCTCCGCAAATCTGATTTTCAGAGCCCTCACCTTGTTTTTCCTAGAACTAATTCAACATCCAATACAACCTTTCAAAATCAATTCAAACCCTAATATACAAACCTAGCCTAATATATTTCATGATCGAGTCAAATTGGTTGTGATTTCATTGAGAAAGACCTCTCAACCTATTAGAGCTAGCTACTAGGTCAAAGTGGTTTGTGGTTATCTTGTTGGTCTCCTTCTCAACCTTCAGAGAATCGGTGGAGTGCTAGCAACCTCTAACATGTTGTTTCTTTCATATATTTAGGGATCGATGCCTCCAATAGGTTGTTACCTCAAAATATATTTTTGGGGTTACTGTCTGCAAATTTATTTTGGGGGTTAGTGCCTGCAATAGGTTGGTTCCTGCAAACTAATGTAAATAAATATTGAAAAATGATGAAAACTAATGTGTTGATGTGATGATATTTTTTATTGATGAAATGTTATGTATACACTTATGATCAATTATGAAATTGGTTAAGTTTGTTAAATTCTCCATTACACTGATTCAACCCTCCCCCTCCTAGTGTAATCATTATTATAACATATGTACCATGGAGTCTCTTTATAACCACATTTTAGTTTACAATATCTCATACGCTTCGTGTATCAACGTACCCATCTTACATTCATAATATTTTACCTCCAAATTCTCAGTTGGTTTAATAACATGTCTTAACAATCCTTTGTCTAAGTAACTACTCGTTCCATGTGGAATTTTTTCATTCCCTTCTAGGTCAATCTTGCACATTATTCTTTGACAAGGGAATTCATAATTCCAACCATTAGACCACTTGTTTCCCACATTGGTGTCAGTCTCTATCAGTCAGTCACATTATATTAAGATTATTCCCTCCCATCAACACAAGGGCATAGGGTCATATGTAACTAGATCAACCATAGATATGGTATTAGTCCTATTTTTGTTATAAGAACATGTATATGGGAGTATGTGTTTCATTGTATCACTTTCTAACCCATCGATGTTAGTACAATGATGTACTATGTATTTATTTTCTCAAATCCACTATGTTGTGAACATCATTATTATTTACAATAAGTTATCTTGTTGGGTATGGGTAGGCCTCCCTCCCCTCATTGAGATCATGTACACCACTTGGAGACTATTGTTTAATGAGTGGTAACCACTTCCTCCAAATATGGTTTGGATCCTTGCAGCAATGGCCCTTTCCTTCTCTCCCCGTGACCACCACCTCTGTCTAATGAAAGAAAAATATAATGTATTTTAGTCATACGATCTGTTCCTAACACATACATTTGGGGGGAATCTATTATTAGAAAAAAAAAGTGATCACCTAGCCAAAATCATCAGCTGGATTGAAATACGACATGTTAGTATGGGATTTACACATTAAAACCCACTTTCATTGAAGGAAAAAACCTAAGGAACCTTTTTTCCTAAGTTATTTCCCTTAATTAACCCACTTACATGAGGATAACAGAAATTGTTAATTTTATGTTATTGTCATAATTGTGTCGAGAGGTGCTTTATAACCTAATATCAGAGAGATGTTGTCACATAAAGTTACATTTAAAAATAATAATTAAACTTAACAAATCAAAAATAGTAATAAAAATAAATAAATGTTGGTCATAATTGAAATACTTCAATTTGCACATTAATTTTCCATAAATTTATATAGAAATATGAAGTAACCGAATGTATTAAAAAAAAAAACCTTTTAGTATGAAGAAAAAATGTGATTTCTTCACTAATGAGTAAAACATATTATTTACTTGTCTCTACTAAGAAGAAATTTAATTTCTTCAATACTTATTACGAAGATGAAAATAAATAGTATTCATAATATTAAATGATATGTAAATCATTCAACATTCAATTTACATGTGATATTAAAAAATAAAATATATTAATAACAAAAAATATTCTATAAAATATTTCAATGTCCATGTTAAATAACATAATTTTATATGTACTTTATATAGAGAAAAATAAATTAATTCAAATTAAAATTTCTCTTATATTTTCAATTTCCATAACAAGGGAGATATGTAATTTATTTTATCTCTAATATGGAGTTAGATATATAAGATTCTAAAAATGTGTTGATAACAAATTGAAGTTTAATGTAGGTTATAAATAAAATATTACAGTGCCCATGAGTAAAATATTTTAACATGAAACATATAAAGAGAGAGAGATTGAGAGAATCCTTATTCCATTAATAGGTCCTTTCTAATTCAATGTATTAGACATTTTTGTAATTCTTTCAATGCTGAATATCCACTTGATCTATAATATTTAGAAAATATTAATAATAATAATAATTAAATGTAATGTGGAGAACGTGAATTATAAATAAAATACTTCAATGTCAACTACATATATATTATACGAGTCTAGATCCATCTTAATTTTAGA
The DNA here is from genome assembly GCA_034641835.2 of Pinus albicaulis. Lineage (NCBI taxonomy): Eukaryota > Viridiplantae > Streptophyta > Pinopsida > Pinales > Pinaceae > Pinus > Pinus albicaulis. The sequence goes on along the minus strand of CM076570.1, from coordinate 231,707,057 downwards.
TCTACCAAGTGCTGAGATGGATCAAATATCTTTTTACTATATAAGATGTTTTCATCTTAAGGGATTTGATCCCATATATATATATTTACTATATAATATGTTTGCATCTCAAGGGAATTGATCCCTCTAGATGCTTGGTATATCCGTAGTTAAGATAGATCTAGGTTGGTTTAAACCATTTAGGAGAAACTAATTTAATATATTTTCATTCCCATTATTGTTTCCATTATAATAATTCAATAAATCATTTATTTATTGATTATTTCTTAACATTTTAAACATTCTCATAAAATAATTTATTAAATAGTTATTTATGAATGATTTCTAACATATTTTACCCTCTCACATAGAGATAATTTAATAAACTCATTGTTTGTTAATTATTTCTAACTATTTTACATTGTCTTTATTAGTTAACTAAATAAATAATTTTTTGAGTTACTTAACTAAAGGTCATTAACCATTATTTTTAACCTTTTATCTCACAAATAATAATAAAATACCAAATTAGCTACATCTTGATTTGGTCCAACAATATTTTATTATATATAGCTATAATTTTACTATAAATATAGATATTTTCCTCCTTATTTGTGATGATCCATTTCCATCACTCAACTTATGATCCTACAACTTTCAAGTGTTCTATATGAGAAGTTCTCTACCATTTTTCTATCTTTCTATTTTTAGAATTTTCCTTTTGTAGAGAGAGAATCACACGCTGCAATAAGGATTATATATGAACCCTTATGAGGAGCAGTTTCTTTGAATCACATTTAACAAGATCTTCTTACCACGTGGCAAATTAATAATTTTGGCTATCAAAATTTATTGGGGTATTTCATATATTATATGGTTTCTTATTTTTAACCTTTATTTTATGGTTTTGTTCTAGCATATCCTCCATATTTCTGAGAAGATATATGAATGTGTGACGCTCTTAGGGTTTACATATAAATCATGATAATTTCTTGTTGGGATAATTTCAAACCATAAAATAGGTCTTCTTACTAACGCTTAACCCTTATGTTGAAAAAATTCAACAATGTTGAAAAGTAGAAGTCTTCCAAACACTTTTTGAATTGAAGTTGTAGTTGCAGCTATTTACTTTTACACTGTAAGACATTCCCTTTTGTAAACAACTTCCTTAGTTGCCTCTGTATATTGGTCTCTGCACTATCAGATGGAATGTTAGACAATTGAAAATTTCTAGACCATCAGATTAATAGTTAATAATTACCAAAAAAAAATTAATAATGATATTGTTTTTTGCTAAATGAGTTCGTGATGGTTTCTCCCTAAGAAAGTGTCTCTTGCTTTATTTGTTCATCATTCCTTCCAAACTTGTGGTAAATTTTTCATTGAGAGTTTCGTCACTCGATGATAACTGTAGTACACTCAATACTCGATGCAGAGAAATAATCTACATCGGTCTCCAAATCCCCGGAACATAACTTGAAAAATATTTCAGCGGCCAGCCTGCAATCACAAAATACAAAATTATTTCATTTCGTATAGGAAAATCCAAACCTTCGCTTGTTGGGGATAACCAGTAGTTTATACTGAAACAAAAAAGAACTTGAAACTTTTTTTACATATTAAATTTCAGTAATTCAATCCATTTTCAGTTTTTAGCAAAAAAATTCCCACAAAACTGGAACAAAATTATTTTTTCAAAGTACTTGAAAGAGACTTCGTAAACAACCAACAATTTAAGATTATGGAAATTCATGGAAATGATGACACTAATTTGTATCACCATCTTGCTAAAGCCAATCATATATACTTTAAATGTATTTAAATATTCAATTATTGGTTAAAATTTATTTTTATGTCATAAAACGTTCCTCTTTGGAAACAACTCCCGTAGATGCTAGGGTATCCATGTATGAGCCATTGGATCAAACGTTAGACGATTGAAATCTTTTAGGCCATTAGATCCACAAGTAAAAATGTATTTAATTTTTCATACATCCAAATATACATAGTTTTTCTTGTTCTATATTATATTTCTTACAACTATTTTATTATTCCAAAAATAAGTGGTTTCTTTTGTTATATAATATTTATGTTACAACTATTTTATTATTCATGAGTAGTATTTATTAATATATACAAAAATTAAATTAATAATGAAATTTTTTAAAATGTGTGATCTTTTTTAAATTTCCAAATTATTTCACAAGACATGATTTATCTTGAGCAATAATGATGAATGTTCATAATTCTCATAATTACTTCATTGTAATAGTTTGTAACTACATAATAGTTTGTAACTACATACATACTCTTTCCGATATATAGTTTGTAAAAAAAAACTATATGCATATCTTTAATTACCTAGTTGTAGCTAAAAACACTTACATGTTTTTTACTTTATAATCATAAACAATTTTCATATTATATGATGTCAAACTTACTCAACTTTTATGCTAAAATTTTAAACAAAGTATTAATTAAAAATTTTAAAATATGTGATTTTTTTTAAATTTCCAAATTATTTCACATGACATGATGTATCTTGAGAAGTAATGATGAATGTTCATAATTCACATAATTACTTAATTATAATAGTTTGTCACTACATACATACTCTATAGGATTTTTTTTGTTAATGAATATCAAATTTCTTCTGTTAAAAAAACTATATACATATATTTAATTACCTAATTGTAGATAAAAAATATTACATATTTTTTACTTTATAATCATAAACAATTTTCGTATTATATGATGTCAAACTTACTCAAATTTTTATTCTGAAATCTTAAAGAAAGTTTTTCACTACATAATTTTAGCTTCTATAATTTTTTTATTTCTCAATTCCAAACAAAGTTTACAAAAGAAAAAACCCACTCATTCCTTACTGTAGATTATAGTTGTACAAAATTGACACTATGTGATTAACAATAGAGTAAGTTGAGACAACCCTAAGGGGTATTTTCTAGAATTTTTATCATAACCTTTCCCTCCATCCAATATATAATGTGGAGTCTTCTAAAGAGAGAGTATATTCTAGTTTATAACTTGATCCACAATCAAAGAAAATGGCTAGGGATTTCACAAGTTATTATCTTATAACTTGATCCACAATAAAAAAAAATGGCTAGGGATGTCACAAGTTATCATTCGCACCGTGATTTATTGATATTCTCAGTTGAAATGGATCCTATTAGATGCATGGTGGCAAGAGACATTATTGAGATTGATATTTTTCAATTTTCCAGGGGTTGATGTCACATTTCTTGATACCAACTCATTTACCTTCACCTCTTTGGAATTTCTAATGCCCAATAATTGAACTATATTTCTTATATATTTGTTCTTTAAAAATATATTTAACAATTAAGCTTGTGCTATGATAGACATACCTTCAAAAATATTTTTGATCATCCAATTTACTTTATCTTGAATTTTTCGTTGATGAATTAGTGACCTCATTTCTTAAATTTTAATTGATTCTATATTATATAGAAAATTACCATCAAAGATAATTTCTTGCAACTTCCAATTAATGTCCATGTTTTACTACGTGTGGTATGATCATGTTGTAGGTAAGATGTTGTCCCAGCATAAAAAATATAAATTTTTAATTTTTAATTTGAACTTGACATGTACATTGAAAAAAAATTTAAATATTAAAATGGTGACTTCATTTGTGTGCTCGATATTCTCATTGACAAATTTATCTACATCTCTCATTTCCTCATAATTTCTAGGTACATCCACATCTCTTTCAAGCTCTCTATTTTGTACTTGTACATATTCATTCTCTCTATTTTGTACCTTCACATTCCTTTATGCTCTCTATTTCCCTTTAATTCTCTTCTCTTTTATAGTATATTATCATTTTTTTTTGTTTAAAATAAATACATTTTATAATATATTTTATATATATATATATATATATATATATATTTTAATGACTAAAATTTTGAACTAAAAATTCTAAGTAGGTGCACGGTTTTTTATATTGATGCATCACACTATACTACATTTGGAGGTAAGGAACACTAGCACCCCTTCACTTAATGTGCTATAGTGTGTTAAATCTTTATGAAATTCACCAAATCCATTGAGCTCCAACTTAGCCTTGTTTTCCCCCCAAAAAAAATATTATTATCGTTAAATATATATCTTAAAAATATACAATTATAATTATATAATTATAAAATAATATTTTTAAAAATTAATGTATAAAATTGATTGTGATATGGTCATTTTTAATGATATAACTAGAAAATGTAGTATCCCCCTTTGTTTAATGGTTCAATTAAGATTAACATTCGTAGGTTGTCATGGGGAGCTTTTTTAATTTTCATGTTAATTACCTTTTAAACTCTAGGCAGTTCTTAATATTGCCTTTGTTTTGAATAAATGGAACTCAATTATATATTTAAAAAAGGATTAGGAAAGAGAATTTTAGGATTATAAAATTTTTGTTTGTCCAACATGACAATGTGAATGTTTATTTACCTAAAGTTGGCTCCCATGTTCAATACCTCCCCATGGGATTTGAAATTAATAGGTAATGGAAATTGAACAACATATAAAACAATAATTTATACATAAAAAAAAACAATTCTATATATTATATTATTTCTCACTTCAATAATATTTCAATTTGGAATTCAATTCTTTATTAATAAAGATGTTTTACTTAGTAGGGAGTACAATAATTTTGTAATCAAATAATAGGAGACAAATATCCACAATATAATTTATTTGAATAAATAGATGTGTGTAATTTTTTTAAATAAGAAACTAGATTTGTAATTATAAAATATAAAACTATAACTTAAATTTGTGAATTTACTTTGTATTTTCTTTTTCTTATGTATATAGAGAAATATTAAACCAAACCAAGTTTTGGGTTAGGAAAATAAACCATAACATAAAGAACAATATATCCTTCCAAAAATGTCTCCATATTAAAATGACATTCAATTTCTTGTATACCAATACTATCCTTCTTCATATACAATTTCTGACAAGCATGCAATTGGAACTCACATATGTAGATGAACTTGGAGTAAAAAAAAAAAATTGTTAATAAAAATTCACTTTATTTACATCTATGCTAGATAGATTGTAACTGAATGTATTTAAAATATCTTATTTGAGTTACATGCTCATTTCATGCTTGTTTGAGAGGATTAATAACCACCAAAGAATTTTCACGGTCAATTTCCTATTTTAATATCTATAACAAATTTTTTATGTATGTGAACTGATTATGTTGGTTTATATATATGTTTTCACCCCCAATTGTCTATTTCAATATCTATAACAAAATTTTCTGGGTGATAACTCTGATTATCAATATCTTTGAAACCTCCACGACATGCTTCCATGGAAGCAAAATTTACCTTTAATGTCCTCACTACGGCTTCTCTCTAACATCTTATTTATTCTCTCTAACATCTTATTTATTCTAGACTACTCTTTCTTATGCTATTACCTTATGACTTTTCTTTTGCAACATTTAGTGCTATTGATAGTTTATTTGATTCTAGAAACATATAATGTGTACTAGTTTTTTTTTACTGTATTTCGTAAGTTGATATTGACCCATTTTTGTTACAGTTGTAAAATTTTAAAATTTTAAGATTTAACGCTGTAAATTTTAAGAAAAATATCGTGAGAGGGAATGCGTGATCTCGTAAACAACAACCTTTATCTATAGTTTCTATAATATTCCAATCATTAGGTAAGGAGGACGAGTCGAAGGAATGTCAGCGTCAACAGATTTTGCCTGCCACCATTCTTTAAAAATTTGGTCGTTTATTTCAGTGGAGGATTTTAGTCGATATCACCCTGTAAAATAGCTTATTCAGGGTGATTTGTCCAACATTGTTTATCACTCATCCCCCCTCTTCAATCATTATACCTTTCATTTTGGGAGAAGTTTAAAGCATAGGTTTTAACTGTGTGTGGATTATATAAAAAGGCGTCTTGGATATTTTTATTTATTTTTATTGCAGTGTGATTGTAATGTATAGTGTAGGTAAAATTGATTTAGGTATTTATACATTAGGTCAGCTCTACAAAATAAATTAAATAGTTGATAAAGTGTCATTAATTTAAAATAAGTATTAAATTTTTATTTAATTATGTGATTAAAATTTTAAAAAATTTAAAAACTAATTAAATTATAATTTTATTTTAAATTATTATCATTATTATTACTATTAATTATAAAATATAATTAATATATAAGTTGAACATATCTTGTCAAAAAATCTCAGAACAAAAGTTTGAACTATTAAAATTGATCTCCGTATTAATATTGTTCAGATGACATATGTTCATTTGACAATTTAATTAGACAAAATGAAATAACTACTTTGGAAATAAATCTCAACTTTTGATTTTTGTAAGTGGTATGAATATTATAAAATATTATATTGAATTTATATCCATACCATCAACCTAATAATTATTGATAATTAAATTAAAATAATTAACATCAATATAAATTAAATAATTTAAAATTATTATTTAAAAAATAAGTATATAACTTGATTTAACATGGCTTTTAAAATAAAGTTGAAAACATATAACTTGAAAAAGTAAAGTCCTCATACTCTACATTTTGTTAAAATCAATTTTGGCAAAATGAATTGTAATAGAATGAAATTTCCATAGTTAATCATATTAGTAGAACTCTATATAGGATTTGTATCCTATCCAACTCACTCCACAAATCATCAAGGACTAGAGAGTAAATAATTTTTTATTATCAATTCCATGATAATGGGTGGAGTATTGACCCAAAACTTTGTATAGGATAAAAATCCTATAGTCAGTTCGATCAACAAAAAAAGGCATTTAATTTATATGGCTGCACTAATTATCATCTAAATAGTGCTATTAAAATTGTATTTTTGAATGTATGAATCACTTAATAATTATTGATAATTAAATTGAAATTATTTACCTAAATATAAATTAAAAAATTAAAAAATTGTATTTCACAAGTAATTTTATAACTTGATTCAATGATAACTATTTAAAAAAAAGTTGAAAAGTTATAACTTGAAAATATAAATATTTTACATTTGTAACTTTCTTTCTTTTTTACAATTTTGGCCATGTGATTTGATGATGAAGTGTTTCAATGTTTATCATGGATTCATGCCTATCAAAATTTTCAAGTCATTAAATTTATAAATTTATATGGTTGCATTAGTTTTCATTTAAATATTGTTATTTAAATTGTATTTTTGAATGCATTAACTTCTTGAAAAACATTTAAAATACTTGGTCATTTCAAAATTTTAATTCAATATTAATAATTATTAAGTGGATGGTAGGATTTACAATGTTTTGCAATAGTATTAATAAATTTTATTAGATATATTTATTTCCAAAGTAGTTATGCATTTTTTTTTCTTTTTAATTAAAAAAATATTATATGAAAGTATCATATGAAATGAGTTATGAGTTTTAGGGCATGTGGTATTAACAAGTCATGGTACTATAGCAAACTCTATGTATAGATTAAGAATCTTCATGATAAAGTGAGTTAAATCCCTATATATATATATATATATATATATATATATATATATAACTTTTAATAATAATAATAATAATAATAATAATGGATCATGAAATAAGTGTTTTCATCTTTATTATGGATTGATGCATATCTGTATTTCTCTAACTGTTACTTTACACTATTAGATGGAATGTTAGATAGGTTCTTGATGACTTAATAGTTTCTTGATGGTTTCTACTGAATAAATTTTATCCCAAAAAAGTTTCTCTTGCTATATTTTTTCATCATTCCTTCGAGACTTGTGATAAATTTTTCATTCAAAAGTTTAGTCACTACACCCCACATATATAATCTACACCAATGGCCAAATCCCCATAACAAAACTCGACGAAGATTTCAACGACCATCATGCAATCACAAAACACAAAATAATTTCATTTCATATAAGGAAATCCAACCCTTCACTTGTTGAAGATATCCGCTTGTTTATACAAACAAAAAATTTGAAAACTTTTTATTGAGGTAAATAAATTTAAACTTATTCGATTTCAGTGATTCAATCCATTTTCTGTGTTTACCACAAAATATCGTTTTGGGAAATGGACCTTTTAAGGAAACCAACAATCAATGTTGTTGAACAAGTTGTTGCATGTAAAGATAATTAAGACCGCTTAAATTTTGTTTAGTATTTTAAGAAAATTATAACACATTTTTCAGTATTCAATCTAAAAACTCTAGTATTTAATTTTTTTAAAACAATATGGGAGATTGGTGTTTTAAGGAAAATGCCAAGCTCTCCCGCATGCGAAGTTGTCGAATGCAAAGGTAATTAACAGTTGTTGAATGCCAAGGTAATTAGCGGTTCTTAAATACTAATTTATGTATGATTTATTTAGTGACTTAGTTATGATTTATTTAGTAACAAATTTAAAATCAATTTTTAGTGTTCAATCCATGTTTAGTGTTCAGGCTCATAAGAAGCTATTTGAGGACCGATTCTTCCAATCAACATCATACTGAGCTACCACTTATGGTAACTCTTTATATTGCACAACTCGTCAATGATATCATTATTTCTCTGAAACTTTAACTTTAAATTGCTAATTTCTTTTTTAATATATTAATTTAGACAAATTAAAAGAATTGAAACTATATTTAAAAAATATAAAAAAATTTAAGCATATGAATAAAATTTCCTTATATTTTAAGTATAATATAATTTTTATATAAATATAATTCTTTGAAACTTTAAACTATCCTTTTGGCTTTCCAATACATTAATTTGGCGAAATTAAATTCATCGAAACTGGATTTATAAGAAATATAACATAAATGTTAATATAGATATAATCCTTTAAAACATTAAACTGTTTTTTCTTTTTCTTTTTTTATAATAATTTATCTACATATTTTTAATTAATATTATTTTTATATAAATATAAAAAATAGATCATTTTCAATTTAAATTAATTATAGAACTCATAGTATTGATAAATATAATTATTATAAAGTGCACATAAATAATGGTTTAAAACTTTATTTTTTATAATATGTTTTTTTTTTATAATTATTTAATGATTTGATATTTATTAGTTTTATATTTTATTATATATATTTTAAAATACTATGATATTTTTTTACTTCTTAAAAAAAATTATTTGAAAACAACTTTACAAGATATCACTGTGTCACTGTTTATACCATTAAATCAAATCTTAAACTATTAAAATATTTTAAACCATTAAATCCACTACCTCCTTTATTTGTGCTCTTCTAAGTGCTTAAATAACTCACTGAGCCTACTAATGTCTCTAAGCAGTGAAATAAAATACGGCTCATGTGTCTCTGTAATTACAGGTGGGACTATTTATGCTGCTTTGAATACAACGCAAGTCTATAGACTGTAAGCAGAGGTAGTATATTTGCCTTTTGTGAAGAAACTTGTTTTTCCCTTCACGTTTGCAGTGTTAAATATTCTAACAAATGCAAAGATATATCAATTTCATAGTAATGCTGCATTATTTTAGAAGGCTTGTAAAAGAGCACACAGATAAGCGATTTGGGAGTGGCGGAAGATCCTATCCCTTTGTTTATATGGTCAGAATTAATCTCGAATTTTCGTCTAGATGCCTTGACTTTTTGCAAGTGTCTTTAAATTATTTTCCTCTTATAAATCTTTATTGTGTTTTCATTGTTGGTGCAGGCCCTGGTTCCTCCTCGTGTGAGTGAACTCCAGTGTCTAAAGCAGGCAAAAAAAACACACTTGATGTATGATTCTCTGGACGTGGAATAGAGGGAGATCAAATGTCATAATTATTAGTAGCATTGTAGGTTTTAACGATTCAGAATTCATGTTCCTTATGCATTGTTATAAAGACTCAATAAAATGGGGCACGGAACTATCTGAAAGCATAATGCCTTTCTTTTCAAGTCTTAACCAAGAATGTGTCTACCGTAGTTTGACGACTTCATGGTTTGAGAAGCTATCATTTTCTTTTTAATTAGATCCTGATAGATTGTTATAAAGACTAAATAAAATGGGGCACGGAACTATCGGAAAGCATAATGCCTTTCTTTTCAAGTCTTAACCAAGAATGTTGTGTTTACCCTAGTTTGATGACTTTATGGTTTGAGAAGCTATCATTTTCTTTTTAATTTCTAATTAAAAAGAATCTTTCGTCTTTAAATTCCTGCACATAGTTATGATGAACTGTTACAACTTTTGGACAATGGATTAGGCAAGAAAAATGAAAAAAATTTAACTTTGGCTTCTGCAAAAAAGGCAAAATTTTAGCATTTTTTTCTTTTTCTTTTGATATCCCAGACTTTACTCTTCAATGTGAAGGATTTTTATTTATAATTATTGTGGTGGCATGCCGTCTACGCATCTCAAGTAAATTCGCATATTCTCATATTTTTCCCGCAAATACTTGGATAACCCGGATGATATTTGAGTAAATTATTTACCTCAAAATATCGTTATCTTTTCTTTGGTGATCATTGGAATCAGAGTTGGAATTTGACGCGAATTTCTTCCGTCACGGGGTGTTTTGCCCATTTTTGACATTTAAAACTTTTTCATAACATTTTACTCTGATGTGTTGTGAAATTTATAAAACATATTTTTGACTGGTTGTTAATTTTCAAAAATGCTTTTAATGCTATAAAGTTTTATTTCATCTGCATTGGGTGGGACATCTCAACATTGTGGAAATTATTTCACTTAGCCTGTTCTGGATTTACCTTTTTGAAGCTAGGTAAACTATAACTCAACTAATAATGTACTTCTTGACCATTTGCACGCTGGTTGGATCATCACTCACAAAGATTCATAACATCCATCTATGCACAGAGCATGGAGTAGGTGAGTATTAATGTTGTCTCTCCTAGCGCCTCTTTCATATACTAACTCATATTATAAAATACACCAGCCTAGATCCATCTAACTCTGGATCTATCATGCCCCGAGAGGGATCAAATTTCTAGAGGTGCAAATCTATTTTTTGAGTGCAAAACTTGAGGAAAGGTTTGCATCTCCAGAGATATGATCCCTCTCGGCGCATGATAGATCTAGAGTTAGATGGATCCAGGCTGGTTCCAGTCGGAGGCATCAACGTCACATTTTTCAGATTATTAAAATTTTTGTATATTTTTGAGATGTAAGATGGATATTGGTTGGTTTCATTCGTGTTCTGCCAAGGAAAATCTATCAAAGATATGATTAATTTTATCAATAATATGTAAATATATGAAATATTAATATAATCATTTTAAATATGCTAAATATTTCTGAGATTAACTTGGTCATTTTAATTTTAAATTTTCTTAGTTACCTCAGTTAGTTGAGATGATAATTATTGTTAATAACTATAATGATGAAAAATGATGAAACAAACTATTTTCTTCTACTATTCTTATTTCCTCTCTTGTTAGTTTTGTTATCTTTTCATATCGATTATATGAAAAAGAAAATTTAAATCGTAAACCATTTAAATCTTTAGCTCGATCTATTGTAGTAAACATGATACCTTGTCTCTCTTGCTCTCCAATATTAATAGCTTAAATTACTATAACACAAAAATCAATCTTCATTGTTAATAACTCTTTGTGCTTACACTAAAATCAATGCATATTGTTAATCTAATCACTTTAAAATTAATGTACCGTCATATATCCAATTACATTAAATCATAAATCAACATATACATTGAAATCAATACATTTAATGCAAGCAATCAAATAAGATTAGAAAATAACTTCTACATTGAAATCAATGCACCTAATGCAATCAACCAAGTAAGATTAGAAACCAACATCTACACTGAAATCAATGCATTTACTCAAAGCAATCAAATAGGATTAGAAATCGCCATCTACACCAAAATCAATGCATTTAGCGCAAACAATCAAATAGTATTAGGAATAATCTACATTGAAATCAATGCATCTAGTGCAAGCAATCAAATATAAATATAAATTGACATCTAAATTGAAATCAACACATCCAGTGCAAGCAATCAAATGGTATTAGGAATCATCACCTACACTGAAATCAATGCATCTAGTGCAAGTAATCATATATCATTAGAAATAAATATCTACACTAAAATCGATGCATCTAGTGAAAATAATCAAATAGGATTATAAATCACCATCTCCACTTAAATCAGTCCATCTAGTGCAAGAAATATTCTTCCCTTTCTTCACCCTCCATCCATATCTATATCCCCATCCATCTCTTTTTTTTATCTCTATTTCACCCCCCTAAACACACATGCTCTCGCACTCCATATTTATCATTCTCTTTGTCAATCACCCTCTCTCCCCATCTCTCTCTTCTTCCCTCTCTTCCCCTTCTCTCCCTCTCCCCCGCTAATATCTCTCTTTCCTCCTTTGTCCCCTCTCTCTCTCTCTCTCTCCATCTTCCTTATCACTCACTCTCTCTCTCTCTCTAGGAACCAACATCTACACTGAAATCAATGCATTTAGTGCAAACAATCAAATAGGATTAGAAATCATCTACATTGAAATTAAGTCATCTAGTGCAAGTAATCAAATATAATTATAAATCAACATCTAAATTGAAATCAACACATTCAGTGCAAGAAATCAAATTGTATTAGAAATCACCACCAACACTGAAATCAATGCATCTAGTGCAAGTAATCAAATATCATTAGAAATAAATATCTACACTAAAATCGATGCATCTAGTGCAAATAATCAAATAGGATTAGAAATCACCATATCCACTTATATCAATCCATATAGTGTGAGAAATATTCCTCCCTCTCTCCACCCTCCATCCATATCTATATCCCCCTCCATCTATTCTTTTTTGTCTCTCTATCTCACCCCCCTAAACACACGCGCTCTCGTACTCCATATATATCAATCTCTTTTTCAATGACCCCTCTCCCCATCTCTCTCTTCTTCCCTCTCTTCACCTTCCATCTATATCTCTATCTTCCCCTTCTCTCCCTCTCCCCCATTAATATCTCTCTTTCCTCCTTTTGTCCTCTCTCCCCCTCTCTCTCTCTCTAGAAACCAACATCTACACTGAAATCAATGCATTTACTCAAATAAATCAAATAGGATTAGAAATCGCCATGTACATTGAAATCAATGTATTTAGTGCAAACAATCAAATATGATTAGAAATCATCTACATTGAAACCAATTCATCTAGTGCAAGTAATCAAATATAATTATAAATCGACATCTAACTTGAAATCAACAAATTCAGTGCAAGCAATCAAATTGTATTAGAAATCACCACCTACACTGAAATCAATGCATCTAGTGCAAGTAATCAAATTTCATTAGAAATAAATATCTACACTAAAATCGATGCATATAGTGAAAATAACAAAATAGGATTATAAATCACCATCTCCACTTATATCAATCCATCTAGTGTGAAAAATATTCTTCCCTCTCTCCACCCTCCATCCATATCTATATCCCCCTCCATCTCTTCTTTTTTGTCTCTCTATCTCACCCCCCCTAAACACACACACTCTCACAATCGATATATATCAATCTCTTTGTCAATCCCCTCCTCTCCCAATATCTCTTTTCTTCCCTCTCTTCACCTTCCACCTATATCTCTCTCTTCCCCCTCTCTCCCTCTCCCCCGCTAATATCTTTCTTTCCTCATTTTTTCCTCTCTCCCTCTCTCTCCATCTGCCTTATCACTCACTCACTCTCTCTCTCTCAATATTTCTCTCTATATTTCTTTCTTCTTACCTCTCTCCCCCTCCCCCTCCAAGTCTATCTCTCTTTCCCTCCCTCTCTCCACTCTCTCACATCCTCTCTTTCCCTTTCTCTTTGATCTCTCTCTCCCTCTCTCTCTCTCTTCACCCACCAGCTATGTTACTATATCCCTCCCTCTCTCCTTATATCTCCTTCTCCCCCCTTATCTCCATCTCTCCTTATTTGTCTCTTTATCTCATCCCCGAACATACACGTTCTCTCTCTGTCTCTCCCTTCTCACTCCTCCTCTCTCTCCACTTCTCACTCTCTAGATTTCTTATTTCCTACATCTCTCCCCCTCCAACTCCATATCTCTTATCGATCCCTCTCTCCTCCTTGTTGAGATTTTCTGTTTTGAATAGAATAGGCAAAAATCTCAGTAGGTGACAAAAATTAGGAATTTGTTGCTAGATTAACTCCAGTTTGTTGGGAGGGAGTTAATGCATGCTAAATTTGAGTTGAGAGGATCTATGAGGCTGTTAGATTCTCCTGCTATATAACAGGTCTCCATACGTTTGTTTTGGAGAGAGTGTGTGAGAATTGTAATCTCCTGTTTGAATTAATAAAGACTGCCAATGCCCTGTTGTGTGGACGTAGCCCAGGAGGTTTGGGTGAACCACGGTAAAATCACTGTGTCTCCTTGTGCATGATTTATTTGCTGCGTATTTAATTGTTTTGCTGTGCATGATCTCCAACAATTGGTATCAGAGCGTGTTGGAAGAGCGCGCAGTGGTTTTGCTGCATGGAGGTGCGTATGCTGTCTGCGTGACTGCGCTAAATAAACCTGCGTGTTGACTGGTGGTTGCTGGTGCTGCGTGGAGTTCCGAAGTGTTGAACTGGCCGCGTTGAACAGGCGTTGAAGCCAGAACGTTGAACGGTGGTCTAACACAGAACATTGGAGCATTGAACGCCATGAAGTGTGTCGGTCTGCTGCGTGTGACCTTGGCGATTGCCGTGGACCGGTCAGCCGACTTTGAAAGGTTGAACAGCGTTGGCGTTGATGAAATGTGAGTGAATTGTCCATGTTAAAGTCGATTGGAAAGTTGACAGCCGTATGGTTCATTCAAATCGATTTTTCGGTGCAATGTTTTAAAACAAAACAGTGTTGTGCGTTGAAATATAACGCTGGTTTATGCGTTGAAAAACGATTTTAAAGCCATTTAATTTTTTGACAGAGTCGTATGCCAATTTTTTTTTTTAAGGTTCATTCAAATCGGGTTTTAAAACAGAACATAAATCTGTCAAAATTAAATGAACAGTGTTTAGTTGGCAGCATTGACAGTATTGGAATGCTCACGTTTGAAGTGGAACTGCATTGAAATATTTTTCTTGACTGAAATTGTCAAGTAGCGGTCATGGTTTTATGGTGGAGCTTTAAGATTTTGCAGGACTGAGCCGGGAGCACAGCAAATGGTGATAAAAAGGAGTAACTAACCGCTTTAATATATAAATCGATTTATTAAAATGTTTTTTGAAAAATCGATATGCAAATCGATTATATTGAAAATCGATTGCCATTTTTTATTTGGTATTTCAAAATGGAGTTTATGTAAAGTTTTAAAATCGACTTGAGTGGTGGCATTTTATTTTAATCGATTTGTTATATGCCATAAATCGATTTGAAGTTTGTCAAATCAATTTGACTTTTAAAATTGATTTGGAAAATTGATTTGGATGGTAATGTTTTTTTTTTTAAATCGATTTGAAATTTGATAATGTAAATTACCATTTGCATATGGTAGTTTAACTGAAGACATTTTTAAAGGCAAAGGTCAAGGACAATTTTTTTTTTAAAAGGCATTTTTTAATTAAAAGAGGCATTCTTTATTTTGAAAATTGGTTCTGGAGATTACTGTGTTTTTTGCTGAAACAAGATGGCGAAAATTCAAAATGCCCAGTTTGAAATTGAGAAATTCAATGGCAAGAACAACTTCGAGATCTGGAAGCTTAAGATGCACGATATGCTGGTTCAACAAGGCGTGGCAAAAGCACTGTTGGGGAGGAGCAAAAGGCCTTCTTCCATGACAGAGGATGAATGGGTTGAGTTGGATGACAGAGCTCTGAGCGCAATTCGGTTATGCCTGGCAGATGACGTTCTGTTCAACATTGTGTCAGAGAAGACCGCCGCAGGCTTGTGGATAAAGCTCGAGAAGCTCTACATGACGAAGTCCTTGACAAATCGGATTCTCCTGAAGCGTCAGCTGTACAGTTTGCGGATGAAGGAAGGTACCTCGGTTACTGACCATCTGAATGTTTTCAATACTCTATTGGTACAATTACAAAGTCTAGATGTAAAATTTGATTCAGAGGATAAGGCAATAACTCTATTGTGTACATTGCCTGAATTGTGGGATCACTTTGTTACTTCCATAAGCTTCAGTAATGCAGCTGTCCTTGAGTTTGATGATGTGGTTGGAGCCATGTTGTCTGAGGAGACGAGGAAGAAGTCGAATGCTGACACCTCTACATCAGAGGCAATGATGGCTAGAGGTCGTTCTAGAGAAAGACGCTCTGGTAAGCGCAGCGATTCGCGTTCAAAGTCGAAAGGGAAGAAGAGCAAAGTAAAGTGCTGGTTTTGTGGCAAATCGGGGCATTTGAAGAAGGACTGTTGGAAGAGACAGTAAACAGAGAAGAAAGGAGACTCTTCGACAGAAAAGAAGGAAGAAAACACGACAGATATAGGTTCGGCATCTGGTTCAGGTATGAGCGACAAAGTGTTATCAGTTAATTTTTCAAATCATGATCAACATTGGTTGTTAGATTCCGGTGCATCAAACCACATGTGTATTCATAGAGAATGGTTTAAGACGTATAGATCAGTTAATGATGGAGTCGTGTACATGGGTAATGATGTCACATCTAATATTGTGGGAATAGGAAGTATATAACTGCAAATGTTTGATGGCACAACTAGAATATTAATTGATGTGAGACATGTTCCGGACTTAAGAAAAAATCTAATTTCACTGGGTGCACTTGACACAAATGGATATAAAACTGTCATTCAAGGTGGAGTTATGAAAATCTATAAAGGTATTTTACTAGTAATGAAAGCTAAGAAAGTAGGAAATCTATTTCAATTAGAAGGAAGAACAGGGTCAGATTTTGTGTCTACGGTGTCTGAACATGACAGTAGTTCCATTCACTTATGGCATCAAAGATTAGGGCATATGAGTGAAAGAGGGTTGAAAATTTTGGCTGATCGCAAGTTACTTCCTAATCTAAGGTCTGGAAAGTTAGATTTCTGTAAGCATTGCTTGTTTGGAAAACAAAGTAAATAAAAATTTAAAACAGGCAAACATACTAGTAAAGGCATACTTGATTATATTCATTCAGATGTTTGGGGTCCAGCCCCTACAGCGTCATATGGTGGCTCGTTATATTTTGTGTCGTTCATTGATGATTTTTCTAGGAAGGTGTGGGTCTACATGTTGAAAAGGAAGTCTGATGTTTTTTCAGTTTTCAAACAGTTTAGAGCATTGGTAGAAAAAAACACTGGTAGAACAATAAAATGTTTAAGAACTGACAATGGTGGCGAGTTTACTTCCAAGGAGTTTGACGACTAATACGAGATCCGGATCGAGAAGCCTTGACTGCAATTCTACTCCTCGGCAAAATGGAGTTGCTGAACGCATGAAACGGACTCTTCTAGAGAGAGCAAGGAGTATCTTTGAGTAACTCACAGGGTTGCGAAGGAATTCCAGCAGGCCCAGGCAGTGGCAACAGCTTATTATGTGATAAACCGATCTCCATCGACGGCAATAGACTGCAAGATTCCGCAAGAGGTATGGAAAGGACACCCTTGTGACTATTCTAAACTCAGAGTGTTTGGTTGTGATGCATATGCTCTAGTGCCTAAACATCGGCGAACTAAGTTAGATCCAAAGTCTAAAAGGTATATCTTTGTTGGGTATGGTGTTGGAACAAAGGGATATAGATTGTGGGATCCTACTACCCGCAAAATCATCATCAACAGAGATGTAAAGTTCGATGAATCCTCTCTTGTACGATTAGATGTAGATAGAAGATTGAAACAGGAGGATGTATTTGATTTTCAGCACATTCAGTTTGACAACACTTCTAATGATAGTCATGATGACCATAGTTCAGATACTAGTCATGAACAGGTTTCAGAATCAGATTATGAACAGGGTTCAGATGTAGGTCATGAACAGGTCTCAGATGGTGATCGAGAAGAAGTTCCTACAGATGGTAGTCAGCCAATTGTGGAAGCACCAGAAACATCCTTAAGGAGGTCTACAAGAATCAAACGGCCACCGAGAAGGTATGATGATTATGTTACTTCAGTTGCTTTGACCGCTAACGATGATGAACCTCTGTGCTATCAGGAAGCAATAGAAGGTTCGAAAAGTGACAAGTGGAAAGCAGCCATGAAGGAAGAAATGATGGCCTTGAGTAAGAATGGCACGTGGGATCTAGTTGAGCTTCCGAAAGACAGGAAAACTGTGGGGTGTAAATGGGTTTACAAGCTGAAACGGGGTGTGAATGATACGGAGGACAGGTACAAAGCGCGACTGGTTGCAAAAGGGTTTTCTCAGAAAGCAGGCATAGATTTTCATGAGATTTTTTCACCAGTTGTTAAAATAGTTTCAATTCGAATTGTGTTAGCTTTAGTTGCTTTATTTGATTTAGAGTTACAACAACTAGATGTTAAGACTGCTTTTCTACATGGAGATCTAGATGAGGAAATTTATATGGAACAACCGGAAGGGTTTGTTCAGCATCGCAATAAGAAATTTGTCTGCAGGCTCAAGAAGTCATTATATGGCCTGAAGCAGTCGCCTCGGCAGTGGTATAAGAAGTTTGATTCTTTCATGTTGAGTCATAAATATGTTAGAAGTGAATATGATCATTGTGTGTATTTCAAGCAATTGAAAAATGGCATGTTCATTATCTTAGTGTTGTATGTTGACGATATGCTTTTAGCAAGCAAAAGCATTGATGAAATCAACAGGTTGAAGACTCAGATGGCAAGGACATTCGATATGAAAGATCTAGGAGTAGCAAGACAGATTTTGGGCATGGAGATTTTCAGAGACAGGAGTAATGGTAAGCTGTGGCTATCACAACAGAAGTATGTTGAGAAGATACTTTTGAGATTTGGTATGAATAATGTGAAGCCTGTGTCAGTCCCTTTCGCTTCCCATTTCAAGCTTTCTTCGGGTTTATGTCCTAATACAGATGAAGAAAAGGATTATATGTCTCAAATTCCATATGCCAATGTAGTAGGATGTTTAATGTATGCGATGGTTTGTACTCGACCAGATATTTCACATGCAGTTGGGGTTGTCAGCAGGTACATGGCAAATCCGGGTAAAGAACACTGGTCAGCAGTGAAATGGGTGCTTCGGTACTTGAAAGGCACAAGTAGTTATTGTATTACTTACAATAAGAGTAGTGAATTTGTTTGCGGATATGTTGATTCCGATTTTGCAGGTGATTTGGATAAGAGAAGGTCAACTTCAGAGTACGTCTTTACTCTTGCAGGTGGAGCTATCAGCTGGATGTCAAAGCTACAGAACATTGTTGCTTTATCCACTACTGAAGCAGAATACATTGCTGCTTCGCATGCTTGCAAAGAGGCGGTTTGGTTGAAAGGTTTGCTTGGTGAATTTGGTAGGTTGCAGGACAACATCAAGTTACTTTGTGATAGTCAAAGTGAAATACATTTGGCTAAGAATCCGGCCTATCATAGTAAATCAAAGCATATTCCAATTAAGTACCATTTTGTAAGACAGGTTATTACTGAAAGGGGAGTCTCTCTTGAAAAGGTGCATACAAAGGAAAACTGTGCAGACATGTTCACGAAACCAGTTTTGTTGGAGAAGCTGCGTTGGTGTTTGGCTTCTCATGGCTTGCAGAAGAGATAAAATAATAATAACAGGGCATCAGGCTAATTGTTGTCAAGGTGGAGATTGTTGAGATTTTCTGTTTTGAATAGAATAGGCAAAAATCTCAGTAGGTGACAAAAATTAGGAATTTGTTGCTAGATTAACTCCAGTTTGTTGGGAGGGAGTTAATGCATGCTAAATTTGAGTTGAGAGGATTTATGAGGCTGTTAGATTCTCCTGCTATATAACAAGTCTCCATACGTTTGTTTTGGAGAGAGCGTGTGAGAATTGTAATCTCCTGTTTGAATTAATAAAGACTGCCAATGCCCTGTTGTGTGGACGTAGCCCAGGAGGTTTGGGTGAACCACGGTAAAATCACTGTGTTGGACGTAGCCCAGGAGGTTTGGGTGAACCACGGTAAAATCACTGTGTCTTCTTGTGCATGATTTATTTGCTGCGTATTTAATTGTTTTGCTGTGCATGATCTCCAACACTCCTCTATCTCAAGTCCTCTCTCTCTCGTCCTTCCTCTCTCTCTCTCTCTCTCCCACCTCTCTCTCTCTCTTTTCCCTCCAATCCTCTCTCTTCCCCCATATCTCTCTCTCTCTCTCTAATCCTCTCTCTTCCCCCATCCCTTTCTTTCTCTCTCTCTTTCCAACCCTCTCTCTCTCCAACTACATTACTATATCCGTCCCTCTCTCCTTCTCACTTCTTCTCTCCCCCCTTCTTTCCATACATCTGACTTTGTCTCTTTATCTCACCCCTAAACATACACACTCTCTCTCCATCTCTCCCTTATCACTCTCTCTCTCTATTTCTTCTTAGTTATGTAAACTAATGAACATAAATATTCGTAAATATAAAGTAGATTATGGAGTAAATATGAAAAGAGGTTTTATTTACTTACCATACCTCTTGTTTATTTATATTTTTATTTATTTACCATACACCTTTTCTTTACTATGGTACTTGGCCCATAGGTTTGTTCTATAATTATATTTTTATTTATAATCCTATTTGATATATTGTTATTTATTTACCTTACCTCTTTATGTCTCTTTTATATTTATTTATTTACCATACCTCTTTATACCTATTTTATATTTATTTATTTATTTATCATACTTTTTTATACTTTTTTTTATATTTATTTATTTACCCATGGTATTTGGCCCATGGTATCAATATTAATTTGTCCCATGGTATTCGTCCCATAGGCTTCATCTAAATAAAACTTATTTTTAAAGTTTTTTTAAATATAAAAAGGTTTATGGAATAAATATAGAAATAATTTTTATTTATTTACCATACATCTAGTTTATATTTTTTTTATTTTTTTTTATTTACCATAGCTCTGGAGTAAGTATAAATTCATTTTACAAATATTTAATTAAAAGAAATATTAAAAGATTTCGGATTTTGATTGTTTGTGTTGAGTTAACTCTTTTCCTTTGATTTAGGAAATTGTATTAACTTTAGTAAAGAGCAAAAAGGTTTAAAATTTTACTTGATTTGAAAATTCAATGGGGTAATTTTTTTTGTTAAAGGTAAATTTATAATCCATTCGAATTCACGTATATAATTTACTATCCATTCACATTATATAAATAATACATAATTGTATTAGAAATTGATACATATTCTAGCACAACGCTATTTTTATTTTTTATTTTTTTATTTTGATTTAAAACTTAAGCCTACATTTTGTATGAGAAAGTGACCCACATGACGTCAGGATTAAATTGGGGTGTAGATGCGCCTCTCAGCACAATAACTGATATCCTAAAATAATTATGTATTTTATGTTACTTACCCTCCAACTTGCAATTGAGTTTGAATTTGGGCGATTCTCCCTAGTCCTCCAAAAATATAAACTTCACAAATGTTTCCCTGTGACTTCGAAATCTCAAGTTAAAAAAATCACCCCGCCATTGAATGAAATAATTTGAAATCAAGGTCTTACAAGTACATCTCGCATTTACCTCTTCATCCATCTGCACTCTCCTCACTCATGCCTACTTAGCTTCATCACGCACAGTACAGTAAGTGCAAGAGTACACAAGTATTGCTAAAATGTAAATGGACTTCTAACAACAATTTATTCACCTTGATCTTGCAGCCATTAATTCTTCTTTGAGAGAGAAATAAGAATATATGAGGAATAATGAGAACATTCGTCCATTCTCTTCTGGAACAAAATGAAGCTTCAGAAACACGAAACTGAATTATTTTCGACTTGAAGTAAAATTGTGTTACTCCTTCCATTGAAGCCAATAAGTGAGTGTCAGTGAGGAGAGCCTGGGATAATTTACCCACCAAGAGAATTCACATGATGGTATCGAGATGCAGAGAACATTAGAAGGCACAATGGAACATTGATTTCCTCTCCATCAGTTTTTTTCCACAAATATTTCATTTCAATCCATTGTATCCATTCCAACAGAAAATTCTACACTATATGTGCTTTCTCTTTCTGTCTTTATATATGTCTTTACTGATCATAAGTCACAATATATGTTTTGTTTCTCAATTTTTTTCGATCTTTGAACTTGGGAGGTGGTGGTCACATGTTTTTTAAAATGAGGAAAAGAGTACTTGTATATTGGCAGTCACGTGTTTTTAAAACGAGAAAAAGTATATTTGTATATTATATTATAGACATATCAGTATGATTGGACGCTCTAACAGTTAATTATAAATTATATTTTTATAGGTTTAAAATCAAAATGTATGTAAATTACATAAATTTACCACCGAATTGTAAAATACACTTTATAAATTCTTTAAAAATTAAGACATAATTATTTGATGATAATTATTTTATTTATTCATTGAAAAATAAATATAAAAGATATTTGTAATTATTTTTACAAATTTTTTAATTTTATAACAGTATAAATCTTATTTTATTTATTATATATTTTTTAATATTTAAATATATTTCTTTTAAACTAATATTTAAATTTATTTTTTATGAAATTAATTTAATAATGTGAAAATCCATGCATGTGCTAAGGTGCATTATAAGTAATATAATAATAATTAAATCAGTTTTAGAGTTATCTGAATCCTGGATCTATCAAATATTTTTAGTAGGTCAAATTACATAAAAATAAAAATAAATTAAACTAAGTACTTCCATTCAATAATTGATTAAAATATATATCATAATACAATGATGTGTTAGCTCTAATGACATGCTTAGTTAATGTATATCCAGTTATCTTGTCTTTTGGTGAAGACAATATTTGTAGTCTGTTTCCAAGGACATCAACATCATTTGATTTCTAAAAAATCACTATATAATGTAAAGATAATGTGCCTCTACTCTACTTTATGGTATATTTTAGTCTAAAATCAGCAACATCATTCTTTACTTAACCCAACCTACAAAAAATCATTATATGT
The DNA here is from genome assembly GCA_034641835.2 of Pinus albicaulis. NCBI lineage: Eukaryota > Viridiplantae > Streptophyta > Pinopsida > Pinales > Pinaceae > Pinus > Pinus albicaulis. The sequence continues at coordinate 231,684,038 of CM076570.1, read as the reverse complement.
TGTAGAGTTTCTTTACTTCTCCTCTACTCTTAGTCAAAGGGGTTTTTTAATTTAAAATCAAATCGTCATTCTTCTAATTTGTTTTAAGTCTAAAATTATAACAAGATTAACAATGTATGCCCTATTGTATGGTTGACTATGTATAATTTATTTGAACAAAACTTACAATCAAGTACTTTTAATCTTTGACAATTGATTTTAATCTTAACTTGATTGTTAATTTAATTATTGAAAAATTTTAAGATAAAAAATAGATTTCAAAATAGAAAATATGTTATCATTATTAATTATTAATTATAAAGAAACAATAAAATTCAGGATTCAATAAGCCATTTATGTATTACTCTTATTTTATTTTTTCATAGATGTGGTTTTTTAAAAATAACTATTATTATTATTGAAGCAAATAAAATTGAAGGTTAATTTATTATCATCACTTTTGTTGAAGGGCAAAAAATCCAAAAAAATTGACGAGTAAAGAGGAATCCAAATTCCAACTCTGATTGGAGTCTGTATATGTGGTCATGTGTACCTGCGACGCTTATGTGGCTGGTTCCTCCATGAGAAGTATTAAAATCCAAAAGGTTTGACACGTAAAGAGGAATCCAAATTCCAAATATGTGGTCGTGTGTGCATGTCACTCTAATGTATGTGGTTGGTAGTCTATTGTAACAACCACGCTTTATTTCTCATCATTTTTTTTTCTAATTTATATTTCAATTATATGCTTTCTAGTTTATTATGGAAGAAATTAAATGTGTTGTGGTGCAGACATGTTGATTTAACTAAATTACATAAAATAAAATTGAAAATAAATTAACAATTAAGATAAAATTATATTTACTATTTAATTTCAGATTTCAAGAGCTCATGGTTTTCTCAATAATGTTCTTATGTAAAAGTGTATATATATAACCAATTTAGATTTATTAATTCCCAATTTACCAAGAAACTAAAAAAATCCAATTTCTTTTCGCTCTAAAAAACCAAGTTTGTAATGTAAATTCAGTTAAAATAAAAAGAAATTAAAACAAATGTAAATTTACAATAAATTTTATTTTATTTTTTATCTCTTTCCTTTTTATTATTCCATACAAACTTTTTGTTTTTAAATAAATTGAATGTAAAGAAAGAAGTCTCGCGTATTTCAATGATTTTTCCAAACTGTCATATTTTTAAATAAATTGATTAGGAACCGAAAAACGTGAGGTTTTTGTGAAGAATTTTTCAAATCCAAGCTGTAATTTCTGAAAAATATAAGTGCATTGGGGTTCGTTGATAGATATCTCCATGGGGTTTTAGGTGGAGGTATCTCTGTGGGGTTTTAGGTAGAGTTAGTCATTTTGGATGGCGCGATATCTATGATATCTAATTTTTCTAACTCTATTGCAAAGATTTATGCTATTAATTTTTCTTTTAGTTCAGATTTATGATTAGATGTTCTGGTTTATATCTTTAGGATTCATATTGCTTTATGGATATTTCTTTTTATACTTAGCGGTTTTTTTTTATACTCATCGGTTCTCTTAGAGGCCTTGTGGTCCGGACTTAAACTAGATTGATATTTTAAGGGTAAGTCTTGTTGTGCAAATTTTATTAAACAATTCACAACCTTTTTGTTTCATATTTGTGATATTATTTAATTGAATTTAGCTTAGTTCAATTAAATCAATTTATAGTAATAGTGCGTCAAGTAAGTTATTTTCGATAATTGAAATTTGTGATATTTGTGATATTATTCGATTGAATTTATCCTCATTCAATTAAATTATTTTTTTTAGTAATAACACATCAAGTAATTTTACCTTAGTAACAAAAGCATTGAAATCGGGCTAATGAATTTTAAATGTCTTTTTAAACAATCTATAACAGTTCATAGATAAAAACAATATTACTCTCAAAGATCACATTGAATTTCAGAGTAGAAAACAATCTTAGTCTCAAAGATCACATTGAGTTTTAGAGTATCTTTCGAAGTAGCTAGATTAGTAATTTGACAACAAATGTAACTATCGCTTCCACTTCTATCATGGCCATTACAAAACCAGTTGTTCAATCAAGAAATGGAAATGGATCATGAACCTTGTAGGCATCCTATCCTCGCATGAATTTCTCGCTTCAGAGGATTCTGATGAGCAATATCAATAATGCACCCTCTCTCTTAAACCACTATAGTATATTACATCATTTGGGAGTTATATCGTCCAACGATACCTGCTTTATGCTAATCACGACATATTTCCACACTTGATATGTGTCATTCCGCAAAGGATCTTGAACTTAATTCAGAATTAGGAGATCGCCGGCCATATTTCTGTACATATAAAAATACACTACTCAAATATCAGGGTAAGTGCAAGACTATTTATTGAAAGTATTTTAGTCACATGATGCAATTATCCCACAACTCTACAATAGAGAGACCAACATGGAACGAAAAACTTAAAATCGATGCGATCACTTTCATGGGAAGTTCATGAACATTTTTATTTTCTTATATAATGGACTTTTACCCACATCTGGAGATCACACAAGGATGGTATTCTTTTTTTTTTCTTTTCATAATAAAGTTTTTTGGGTGAAGCAATTCAATTTTACCGTTTTTATCTCTCTATAATTTATAAGATTGGCAAGACTAAACTATAAAGGACAACATCAAACCACTTTGGAGCCTAGGGTCTGGCTCTCCTAGACTCACAGAGGGATATCTCTACAAGATTTAGCTTTGTTTTTTAAAGTTTTCTGATATTAGGCTAGTTAAATTGGTTGTGAGAATTGTTTTTGATTGATAGTTTTGGTTGGATTTAAGGGATATCTTTAAACTATTTCCATTGGGCTATGGAGTAAAACAGGTTGGGTGTATGCATCAATTTTCCAGAGCAATTACAAGGATAGCTAGTTGTATATACTGGTTCTTTATAACAAAGTGAAATATGGAATGGAGAAAAGTGATTTGAGTAGTGGTTTAAAAGCAGTTAAGTATTCTTAAACCGGACATCGAGGAAAAACAATTAAATTGTAATCTCAACTAGACTTAAGGTGCTCTATGTAGCTAATCTTAATCTTCAGATTTCTATTTTACAATTTATAAAATGAAACATTGACAGAAGAAACAGTGGGAAACATTAAACATAGTAAAAGAAAAACATCACCACGACAATACAACACATGAATCTTGCAAAATGGTATTTATATTAATGCTCCAGCTCCAAAATTACATATGCTCCAATAAAAACGCTTATAATCTAGGGTCCAACTCCTAATATTGAATAAAAATGCTATATTTAAACTAACTCCTACTGATTTTCATATCAACAAAGGAAATCTTCTATTTATTACAATGATAACTAATTTTTGACAATTGTGACCACTGTGTGGACATGTTAAAATAGTTTTGACAGACAGCTAAAATTTCCATAAAGTCATTATTGAGTGCTGTAGTGGATTGATGTGCTTGCAAATATGAGGCTGATGTATTTTACTGATACACTGGGTCTGTTGAATTGAATGATGAGAAGAGTTGGTTGTTCCCATGTCATGTTGAGTTTTCACCCTTCTTGATAGTCATATAACTTTTCCCATTCCTCTGGATTCAAAATTTTATTTTGATCAACTTTTTGTAGATTTCATCAGTTTATGTGTACTTCATGAATGTCAACTTTAGTTGGAAATTGTGCTTGATTTCATGTCGTATGAAGATGTCATTGTTGAGAACTTCATAGAAATCCTCCCTATCATAGTGTTATTCATATTGGCATGCTTGGATGCATCCTTTGAAATCTCTATGAGCTTCTTTACATAATCTGGTTTAGCCATAATATTGTCATGTATCAAAAATCAAGAAGGCAATCATTTTTTTGTTCAGACATTCAATCATGTTGAAGAATCTGATTACTCTAATCTGAAGCTGATGACACTTATCTTCCACCCATGTAACTAAACTCTTATTGTTTAATACTTTCTTAACCTCAAGTATGGTTGCAGTCATGTCCTCTACTCCAAGACGCTCCAATTAAAAATTTCTTTTGGAGTTTAAAAATTTGATGATATTGTTAGCAGTTGTAGGTTTATGTCCAAGTTCCTCATTTTCCTTTTCTATTGCAACCCTTACTAGATCAATTAGATCTCTCTACTCAAATTTTATCTGTGTGGATGGCAAAATCTCATTCATGGAATAAATTATATTTAACCGAATGATTTCTTTGACTCTTCCTACCATATTCCCAATTGAATACTCTTAAAGAGACTTTTGTAGACTCTCTGTCAATTTCTTGCTGATATGCAACTATGTAGAATGTGTTGAATCCTTCCTTTTCATCTGGTATTGTAAGGCATTGACTTGGTCTTGTATCTTTTTTATTTCAGCTGTCTGAAAATACATAATTTCCATAGCCTTAGCTAATTTCTCAGTGCCTGATGTACCTGTAGCTGTGGTTGCTTCTGAATGTATGAAAGCAAGAGGGATTGCTTGTAATGGAATCATGGCCTTCGCTGCTTCTTTTGTTGCTTCCTTTACTGCCTCTTTTACTTCTTTTTGTTTCTCTTTTATCAACTTCTCCATCTCATTTTCCATTTTCTTGATCTATTCAGCTTGTTCAATGATCAGCTTCATCAATTCAGCCTTCTGTGTCTCATTTTATTCTATATCCTTTGTTAGGGGATCTTTCATTGTCGGAATCTTAAGCTGCTTCCTCAAGGTAGCTATATATGCATTCTTCTTTCTTACAATTGCTTCCACCACTTTTATATTTTTTGGGTCATACCCAATTTGTATTACTAAATCCTCCAGAGATTTAATCCTTGTATCTTTGGCCATGGAGGAATTTTTCTCCATTTTAAGCTGTGATTTCGCATTAGATAATGAAACCTGTAACTTCTATAGCTTCATGGCTGTAGTGGTCAATGTGGACGAGATCATTTCTCCCATCTGCTTATGCATCTCCATTTGGTCTATTGGATGAATAATTTTCACATCAAACTCAAAAGAAGTTTGCTTGTAGTCTACTGCGATTTTGGGCTGAGGGATATGTGCTTCCAAGAAATCCATTTTCATTCTTCCCTTCTCAGAGTCAAAGGCTAATAAAATCATGCTCTGTGAACTACTTGTCTATTTCCAGAACTGATTGCAGGTGTTGGTTTTAAGTATCTCATTCTTTTTTTTGATCTCCTTGAATGTTTCATAAATATTCTCCTCCTTTTCCCTTGCAGTTGAAGTAGATGTAGGATTCTACTAACTCTTCTATTGAAATGGAATGGTGGCAGAAGATGTTGAGAAAATGGTCTGGCGACCTACTAGAGAATAGCTCGGTGCATCCCTAATTGTAATAACTGTTTGTTGATCCCTTTCACTACTCTGGTCTATGTCCATGTGGAATCTGGCTCTCTTCATGTATTTGATCTTGAATTATTTGGTGGATGTGTCAATATCCATGTTAGCTTGATCATCTCTTGTCCTCTTGCTTCCTATCTCTTTCTCTGGTTCCTTTCCCTTGTCTTCTTTAGCCGCTATTGTTATGTTAGCCCTCACCTAATACCACAAAAAGAAAAAATCAAGATAAATGCCAAGAGATTAAGTTGGCTAAGTAAAGGCAAGGAAATATAATATGCAAATTCCCCTCGCCCCCTCATGGTAAAAGCGCGGACAAGAGGACTGACGGTGTCGCACAGATAATACAGATGGGACTGCAATCATATGTTGGATAAAAAAAAGGGGTATTACCACGTGGAAGGATTCCAGGAGTACCAAGGATGGTAGGAGGAAGTCTGAGGCTTGCCCCCTGGAACGTATGATGTCAGGGGGGGGCGAAACGAGACCTGAGCACTCCATTGGGTGATGAAGCATCACAGTAAGGCTTCACGGGCTCCCGTCGGAATTTTTCAGTGGACCTAGCAAGGAGGACATGTGGCACCATCAAAGCAAAAGGTAAGGTAAGTTATGGAATGCCGGTACATGACCAGTACTGGTATTAACCCGATGCATGGCTCACACCTACCCGGCTCCTAATAGCCAACAACCTAATACCACGCGCCCCATTTTCGACGACCTTATGACGTCAGCCCTATATTTGTCACCTTAACCTTGTTTTCCATAAATCTAGGCCTGTTTAACCCTATTTTACACCCATTTTGGTAAAATACTTGTTTTATTTACCAATTGGTTGAACAACGAGGTTTGAACTCCAGTACTAGGTCGTTTTCAACCCCCGCTTCGCTTTCCCTCTTGGGTATTCCTCACTGGTTACAGTTATTTAGTCGCTATCCCACCTCATTGTTTTCCTTCGATTTTACTTTTCAAGATGGTCATGGAGAGAGCCAAGCCCATAAATTTTGAACCTAAAACCCCACAAGGCCGCAAGGTCAGGGCAGTCCCTGGACCTAAACCTTTCACTGACACTCAAGCCCACATTCGCGACCCTCTATACCCTTTTAGTGTCTCCAGTGTCTGACCTGACCTATTAGAAAGTCATGTGAATAGCTAGGACCGGTTTAGAGTCATTCAGTTAGGCCTATATTATCAAATTTCTTCGCCCACCTATCCAGTTGTGGAGTTCATATGTTGGGTCAGAGATGCCTATTATGAGCATAGGAATGTATTTCTATCGACTTAGGGAAATAATATCTTCCGTATTTCTCCCGAACTCATTAAGGAAGCCCTTTGTTTCCCCCACAGTCAGAGTTATGTTGAGTTCACAGAATTGTCCCTTTCCCGTTAGTTTTCCAAGTTTCCTTGGAGGCAGCAGAGTGAGTTCCTCTCTTTTATTTCGGATTCCCATCTTACATCTATTCCGTCGATGGATATGGTGCCCTTGACCACATTCAGAGAAAATATCAATCCCATTCTCGCTCTCATTTCAGGGTTATTAGGTCTCAGGGAGGTCAAATGGGTGTCTAAAGAATGCATAGCTCTCTTTTGGCTAATGCGTTAGCAGTGTGTCATCCTAGATATCCCCACTTTCTTGGCTTCGACCATTCAAACCCAGTTTTAGGAGTTACCCTCTTTGAGGGCTTTCCGGTTCTGTTCGCTAGTGTTTTATCTTTTCATATTTGAACATGCTGACAAGTTCGAAGCTTTAGGCCTCGAAAAGCTTTCGAGAGCGAACGCCCAGCCAAGAACGGTATTTGAGTGGAATGTATTAGTGCGTCCATAGCCTAACAGGAGGGGCTATACAAAATTATTTAATGAGTTCATGTCCATAGCCTACTCCATAATTCATGACAGCCCTCCACCCAGGATTTTTCCCGAGCAAAAGGACTAACTGCATTTCGACGATGAGGAGAGCATAGGGGATTGGTACCTTTTTTACAACTACACTGAGATCAGGGTCTATGGTGCATATGTACTCCCTACCTCCTGTCGGTGTTTCCTGCTATGCAGATTTTCACCCTTGACTACATCCGCCAAACCCTAAAAGCGGACCAGTTCCACTTTGTCCCTGCGAAGAAAGTCTACATCCTCAAGCTCCCTACCACCATTATCCCCTTCACCATGAACTCAAGGCACACCCTCTCAACAGTGGAAACACTGCTACAAGGGATGGATTTAATACAGGGGAAGGCTTGGCCCTATGACCCGAAAGGAATCCTTTCAAATAGGAAAAGGAAGTTTAAGTCCACTCCATATGTTCATGAGACTAGGCCCTTCCTTGAGTGGGGAGCTAACCTTGATACAAATTTTGGGCTGCAAAAGGAAGGGGCGACACTACTTCAATGAGTACAGAGAGAAGAGGCAAGCTGAAGAGGCCGACATTTTAGGGGAGCAAGAAGAGATGGATATCGGTGAGGGATCTCATCCCTCCAAAAAACAGAGAACAGATGATGCAAAGATGATTTGGGAGAATCTCCCGCAAGAGGAATTAGTCCGGTATGGGGAGCCTGACAAGGGCAAGGATGGCTTCATGATAAATTACGATGGCACTTCCTCTTCAGAAATCTCTGGGATATCACAAGCCCTTTCGGTTAACAGGGTCGAAGTAAGGGAGGAAATTGGAAATAGGAACAAGACTGTAAGGGAGAAGCTCCAAATGAAATTGGTCGATTTTGTAGATAAATATCATACTCGGCTCACCTCGTAACTTGATATGTACAAGCATAAGTTGATAATAGCTATCACAGAGGCAGTGCTAGATCCTACGACTGATGGAATTAGATACCGAGCTTTGGAGGTTGCGGTAAATCTGGCAAAGGTCCCTCTGACAAACAAGTTGGATTTACACTAATGCATAGGATATATGTTAAGAGACGAAGTAGTAAATCTTGCGCTTGCACTATGGAAGCTGGAAGAAAATGACAAGTTGGTTGTAGCTTTGCAGGAAGACTTGGAAAAGGGGAAAGGGGAGAAGCTGGAACAGGAAAAATTCATCACGGAATTGACCAACCGGATGAAAGGTAATTCAAACATCCTGGAAGCCAGGCCTCAGTTGGACTAACATTATATTAGAGGTAAAGCAGTGATGGAAGTATGTCACCTTGATGGATAATAAAAAGATCGCAGTCCAGTTGTTCAAAGAAAAGTTGCAGGAAGGTCAGGCAGAAGTAGGGGAAAAGGTGGCTATGGCCAATAAGTATATCACTTACCTAAACGGATTAGACTTTGAAGAGCTAGCCACCCAAGGAATCAAGGACCATTTCAAGGGAGTGATGGAAGTCAGAAGAGTAATCAAGAAGGAGATTGCACGTGCCAGTGCATTGAGTGGACTAGAACAGGTTGCCAAGGGAGTGGAAATGTTTGATCAGGAGTGGAATGAGTTGGTGAAGGTAGGTCTCCCGTCATTTTGGGAGCCTGTAATGGCTACATTCTCAAAACTAACAGATTATGAACATAATTTTACCACAGCTATGAACCAGACCGATCTCCCTTATGAGAAAACTACTTGCTTGAAAGCTGAAACCATAATTTCCGCTTTAGGTAAGGAAACTTCCCTCCTCTGTTAGATTAAGCAGTGTGTGGCCATCAACGTGGATTACTCCAAGTTGACCAATATTCATGCCTTAGTTGAAATATTTGCCACTATGCCTCCACCAGGGGTGACTATATGGCAGAAATAAAGCAAGTATGTTAACATCCCAGTCACCACACTGTCTCACCAGACTTCCCCTATTCCTAGACATAAAGAAGGGTCTTCCACATCATCAGCATTTCTGAATCAGTCGGTAGTAGCTTCACCTCGTCGCCCCAAAAATTTATATTCATGATCTGGCTTAGGTGGAATTTTTACTTTCTTTTCTTTTACATTGTAATATCGAGTGAAATCGTCATTTCACCCTATGCATTTTATTTTATGTTTAGTTGTTATGCTTTTAGTTGGCATTTGTGTTAAGGCCATTATGTAAATGATGAGAGTCGGTATTTCCTCATCATCAGTTTTTGTTTTTGATAGCGAATTCAAACAGAAAGATACTTCTGAAGGCGAATATCTGTCAAAATATATTTTGGTAATTCGGAGCTCAAGGTTATAAAGGAGAGGACCCAAAGCTAAAACAGGGTTCCAGATTTTTTAGAGCAAAGGCTGTTGATATTGAGTCATCCTTTTTTTTAATATTTTGAGACTATTTTCATTAGGATATGTCGAAGAATCCCGTTGGGAATTGGAAGCGAAAAATTTCTACAATGTAAGTGGATTCCTAATGAGATAAGTTTGCAGTTTGTACTTTCTTCAGTTTAATATAATGCAAATGTCCACTGCATTTTGATCTATTCGTCTTATATCACAAGCTCTTGGAATGCGAGTGCTAATTGTTTAGATGTGAATTTATCTTTGCAAAGTACTCATATCTATTAAGTTGCTTCACTTTAAATATGGCTCGAAGCGTGATACCCTATTCATACTTTACACTTCATTCATATCCTCTCTTCTGACATTGGCATGGGTAGATTCTTATGGTGAAATAAGCCTACTTGTTGTTAGTGTTTCCTTCTATGTTCTACCGCTGTTCCCACACTTAGTTATTTCTATATCTGCTAACTCATTTCATGTTCGACCCTCTTCATAAGCAGTTGAATTCGAATCTGTCTTCGATGTACACTTTGTGATCTTTACTTTTAACATACAGATGTTGCTATTGTCTATCGTCTATCTCTGGTGTCTTGGTCCCACACCAAAAAACATTAAATCCCTTTCATAACAAGAGGCCCCGCATTACCAATTCTAAACAATATTCCTTGATCACCTCTTGGTTTAAGATTTCCTAGGCACTGGTCCTTAACAACTTAGGACTGTATCTAGGAGCTACAAAATCTTTTTGGCACTGTTGTCGGGGAAAAAATTTGAATATATTATCCCTGGGTACGAAAAAATCATATTCACCCTTCAAAATTAGGTGAGCATGAAGGGTTAAGAGTTGTATATTCCTCAACTTGGCGACTCCACAGTCTTTCAAAGTTTAAAATTCATTTGTAGTCATGGCTTACCAAAAGCCCCACCTAAGATTGGATACCTCTCAGTTAAGAACACCCTCCGTATCTGACCCAGAGAAAATTTTATTCGAATGAATCTAGAAGGAAAAGCAGCCTACACATATTGACATACCTAGATTCTCCCTACAAGACTCTCTGTCCTCCTCCCAGCAAGCTCAAGTCCAAGGCCCTGGATCTACTGCTAGAGTGCTTGAATACCCACCAAACAACATTTCCCTTGAACAATCAGAGGTAAAAGATAAGGCACAGTTTGTAGATACATCAAGATTTGTCTTACATCCTACCCTAGAAGCTGAAGAAATAAATCAAGTGACTATCCCTCAGATCCCACTTGCCCAAGCAAATTCACAGACCACCGTTCAACATATTCCCATTGTCACTCAGCAAAACCCTCCTCTAGCTCCACCCTCTCTCATGGCTATTCCTGGCTTCTTGTTAAATAAATATGCCCCCCTGGCATTACCTCAGATCTTAAACGACATGCCCCAAGACTAAATGAAGCACTTTCCCTGGTTTATCGGGGAAGAAATCAGTGTTGCACAAAAGCATTTGGAAGATTTTTGTGCCTTTGCAGAGAATTTCAATGTAGAACAGTTGGATGTAGTTCTAAGGCTATTCATCCAATCTTTGGATGGATAAGCTCAGAAGTGGTTCAAGACCCTTGGGGACCACACCATCACTAACTGGGAAGAGATGGAAAATGCTTTTACCCGAAAGTGGGGAGAGAAAAGAGACCATGGCTATTGTCTCATAGAGTTCAACACATTGAAGAAAAGACATAATGAATACATAGCAGCGTTTATAAAGAGATTTAATAAGTTATACACAAACCTACCGGATGATATGAAAGTCCCCTCAAACGGCCACAAAGGTAGTGTTCGTGGGAGCTTTTGAATCTGAGTTTGGTTTCACCCTAAGGGAGAGAAAATCTGATTCTCTTGACCAAGCTCAGACAGATGCCTTGGAGGTAGAGGCTAACTTCGCTTCTACAGGGAAGTCGAAATGAATATTAGCCCATGATTTTAGGCGAAAGGGTAAAGAAGAAGCCTCTTCTTCAAGTCAAGAAAGAGAGGTATCATATTATAAATCGAGGAAATGGACAAAATAATTAAGAATATTTCGAACAAGCTGGTGAAACTAGATCTTGAAGCAAAGAATACCTCATCCAGGTCGTCTTAGTCTTCTCCTAATAGAGGGTATAATCCGCAACATAGGAAACCACCTCTGCAGATCCTACAAAGGGACATAAAAGAGCAACAATATCACATACAGCCCCCCTTATATTTGGAAGGGCAAATGGAGGGCTTTATTGAAGATGTCCCTAATGGGCAAGATGACCAGTACCTGGCCTATTCAGAAAGTGAAGAGTAAGAACTTCCCCCTCGAGAAGAAGAGGAGGAAGAAAAGGCGAACTCTGCTGAAGATCCTGACATTGATGATTATTGTAGACAATTCGTGGATTCTATGCAAGCTCAATTCCACAGGAAGTATGACCTTAGGTCTTCCAGGAAAAGAACGTGAACTCTAGATCAGGAAGAAGACTCACCTCTGAAGGAGTCGATCTCTGATAAGGTTGATAACAGAGGTAAAAAAACCGTTGAAGAGACATCAGGTCAGAAAGGTACTCCTCTATCCTCATTTAAGTCCATACCTGATCCTTTTGCAAATCCTAAGTATATTCCTACTGATGAAAAACCTCCTATATTCCATAAAAAACAAAAGAGACCACTGCAGAAAAGTGATCCAGGTGGATATTGGTTGCCACCTGCCTATTCCACTTGGGCCCCCACCATTGTCTCTTTCAGTTTTTCAGTTTCGGCATAACTTACTATTTTTAGCAGTTTTTCGGGTCCTGAACTTCCAGAGCCGTTTTGAGGCCCTAAACGATGTTTTTTGGGCATCGCACCTCCAACGAATATGATTATGTTCTGTAATATGATATTCATGGTGAAATTTGTAGTCCTTGGATAAAGCTTTCTAATGATGTATCTTTTGCGTCAAACGGAGATAGTATGCCAAAGTTACATCCCTGGGAAGTTGAAACACCAATTTACCCAAACGGGGCCCATAGTTTTGGTGATTCATCTCCTAGGGTTAGGTTTTTGGATGTTTAGGGTTCTCCATTGTTTTTCAATAATAAATAGGCCCTTGAGCCTCATTGTAACTCAGTTCAGAGTCCTGTAGCAGCCACATCTCTTCTCAGAGATAGCTACCAGCACCCTAGCTAGTTTTATTTCCATTCTGTCTGTAAGCAAATTTCAGTTCTTTGATATTAATGAAATGAAGTGTTATTTCTGCTACATCTCTATATTTATGGTTATATGTTCATTCTGTTGCATTCCTGCATAAATCCGGATCAGTGGTATCAGAGCGGTCTAATTTTTCTCGATCCTTCTTTGCATGTCCCCAACGAGGTCAGGGTATAAGGAGCTAGGGCTTGATCTGGTGGAACCTTTGCAAGATTAGCCTCACAAACCTCGACGGACGCCCATGGGGGACAAAAAGAAAGATGAGGGAGAAGGAGATGCTATCAAAATATTGCTCGAGGAGGTCCTCAAAAAATAAAGAAACGCGATTATGGATAACTTTTCTCAGATCCTTCAACGACTGCCCACCGGCGGCGCATCTGCATCCAGCAGCCACTCTCGAGGTGCGACTCCTTTTAAGGTACAAGTAAATTTTGACATTCCCATTTGAGGGTCAAATAGACGCAGATGCCATAGATAGATGGTTGAATCTATTAGAAGGATATTTCTCTGTTCACGACTTTTCAGACCGGGAGAAGATTATTTTTGCACTCCTCAAAGCTACCCCCCATGTTAAGGACTGGTGGGAAACCTACTGTGAGAACAAGGACCAGACAGAATCCTCTCTATTCTCGGTCGTACCAACTTGGAATTCTTTCCGAGACGTTGTCAAGGAACAGTACTATCCTGTGGGGAGCTATGAGGACAAGTACATACAATGGACCACGGTGCGAGAACAAAGGGATCAAAATGTGCATGAGCTGCCAAATCTGTTCCATACCCTGCGCACAAAGTTGTGTATCAAGGATTCAGAGAAACATTTGGTGCTAAAGTATCGTAGTTGTCTGCACAGATACATTCAAGAGGAAATGTAGTTCCTCGACATCTCCTTGCTTGGTACGGCATACCGGTATGCTACCAAGATTGAGCATAAATTCAAACAGAAGAAGCGAGACTTTGGATCTGCGAATCAAAAGCAAGGGAAAGGTGCTTCCAAATCGCAGAAAAAAGGACAGAGCCAAGGCATGGTGGCTAAATACTACCTGTCAAAGCCACAAGAAAAGAACAGCACCGCAAAGCCAAATAAGGACACAGGAAAGTGGTGTGAGTTCCATAAGAGCTCCACTCACAACACAAGTGAGTGTCGGGCCAAGCAGTCGCTAGTGGCTGAGATGAGGGCTTCTGAGTCAGATGCATGCTCTAACTCCGAATCAGAACCTGAAAAGGCAAATGAAAAAGGGAAACAGATTATTGATGCGGAGCCCAATGCCACTGTTGCCACTACAAATATCCAGAAGGAGGAACCGGAAGATCCAGAGGAGCAGGAACGTCTCTTCCACTCCCAAATGTGGGTAAAGGGCTCCCCTGTACAGCTCATTGTCGAAAATGGGAGCCAAAAGAACCTCATTTCAACAAACGCCGTGAAGCGGTTGGGCTTGCCGACCACAGTTCACCCACATCCATACACCATTGGGTGGCTTCACCAAGGATGAGATCTCCGCGTCAGCCAGCAGTGTCGCCTTCCCTATAGCATCAAGCCCTTCATGGATGAGGTATTATGTGATGTTGCTCCTATTGATGTTTCTGATGTATTATTAGGACAACCATACTTGTGGAAGCGTCATGCTGTGTATGAGTCTCAACCTCGTGCTGTTATTGTTACTTTGGGAAATAAGCTGTACAGGATACCAGAGGTACCACCTCCTGCTGCTATCTCTTTGGTTACTGCAAAACAATGCAGTAAGCTCATTTCCCAAACCAGGAAATTCGTTTTCCTGATGATCCGCCCCTAGGGCAAGAAGAAGACTGTGGCCACGACCTCCAGACAGGGCCCCTCTGCACGAAAACAACAAATGGATAAGGTCGTGGAGGAGTACGGGGACATCTTCACCTCACCCACAGGGGTTCCTCTGCACTGCCAGGTCAAGCACCCGATTGATCTGACCCTAGGTGCGCCACTACCCAATGGACCGATCTATCGACGCTCTGTTCTGGAAAATGATGAAATCAAGAGGCAGATTCAGGAGCTGTTGCAGAAAGGTCACATCAGACCAAGTTCATCACCCTGTGGGAGCCCGATCGTGTTGGTACAGAAGAAGGATGGGACGTGGAGACTCTGTATTGACTATCGGGCGCTGAACAAGATCACTGTCCGGAATAGGTACCCAATCCCACGGATTGATGACCTTCTGGACCAACTCAAAGGTGAAAAATATTTCAACAAGATCGACCTGAAGTTTGGGTATCACCAGGTACCAATTGAACCCTCCGATGTGTGGAAGACTACCTTCAAAGCCAAGGAAGGCCTTTTCGAATGGCTGGTCATGCCTTTCGGGTTGACGAATGCTCCCGCCACCTTCATGAGGATGATGGACAACATCTTGCGGCCATTCACCAACTCATTTGTAGTGGTGTACTTGGATGACATTCTGATCTTCATCCAGACTTGGGAAGAGCACCTTCACCACATCCGACAAGTCCTCCAAACACTGCGGCAACACAAGTTGTGTGCCAATTTGGAGAAGTGCACGTTTGACATGACCCAGGTTCAATATCTGGGATACATTATTGATGAAAGGGGGGTGCATGTGGATCCAGCCAAGATCCATGTCATTCAGGATTGGCCAGCCCCAACCACTATAACAAAGCTCCGCAACTTTCTAGGTCTTGCTAATTTCTACCATAGATTCATGTTGGGATTCTCTTATATCACTTGGCCCTTGAGTCAAGTCACCAAGGGAGGAGCAAGAGCAAAATTATTTTGGTCGGAACCTCAACAGAAGGCATTCATAGAATTGAAAAATCGCCTCTGTTCTGCCCCAGTGCTCACATTACCAGACTTGCAATAGCCGTTTGAGATCGAGACAGATGCCTCAGACTATGCTATTGGGGTATTTCTTACTCAACAGGGACATCCAGTGGCATATCACAGTGATACATTGTCTGAGATAGTTCGCAAGTATCCCACCTATGAAAAAGAAATGTATTCCATTGTGCAAGCCTGTCGACAATGGAAGCATTACATTTTTGGGAAGAAAACAATCAGCCACACAGACCACCGGCCCCTACAGTTCATACAGACATAAGGGAAGTTGCAGAATGATTGCCATCAGAAGTGGTCCACATATCTGCAACAGTTTCATTTGAACATCAAGTACAAGAAGGGTAGCACCAATAATGTTGTAGACTGCCTTAGCCAACCATTGATCATGGTGCTCACCACCGTGCTCAAATCTTGTGGGCACGAGACTTCTGATTGGCCGCTTCTCTATGAGAGTGACCCAGAATTCGACCACACTTACAAGGCATTCTTGGGGGGTACGCAAGTTCCAAATTTTCACCTCCAAGATGCACTTTTATGTCACCTGGGACACCTTTGTGTTCCTTCAAGCGATCGTGCCAAGATGATATGGGAAGCACACTACAGTCGAGTCGCTGGGCATTTCGGGGTCGAGAAAACAGTAGCAATACTACAGAAGTATTTCTATTGGCCGAACCTTCGAAAGGATGTCGACAAGCACATCAGATCCTGCACTGCTTGTGCCATTGCCAAACCGGCCATCAAGAAGCAAGGCCTATATACTCCACTACCTACCCCTAGTCGACCGTGGGAATCCATCTCCATGGATTACATGTCGGGCCTGCCTTCTACTAAGAATGGAAATGACTATGTTTTCGTGGTCGTTGACAGATTCTCGAAGATGGCCATCATGGCGGCCTGTAAGAAGAATATCACAGCAGAAGCCACTGCTAAACTCTTCTTTGAACGAGTGTGGGTGCACTTTGGGATCCCACAGTCTATCATATCATATCGAGATAGTAGGTTCCTCAGCACATTTTGGTCCAGCCTCTGGTCAATGTTGGACACAAAGCTCACCAAGTCCACAGCTTTCCATCCCCAAACAGATGGCCAGACAGAGGTCGTCAACAGAATGATTGTACACATTCTGCGCATGTACAATTCAAAGCATCCACTCACATGGGACGAGAGCCTCCCTTATGTACAACATAGTTATAACCGGGCTCTCCACAGTTCAATTGGCCATAGCCCCTTTCAGGTGGGCTTGGGATTCCAGCCACTATGTCCCATTGACGTAGCCATGCCATTTGCAGCTGCTCAGGCCGATTCAGCTCATGTCCAGTCTGAAGTTGACAAAGCAAGTAGCTTCATTGAGTGCATTCAACACATCCGCCAACAGGTTCATGATATATTGGACAGAGCCAATGCGAAGTACAAGCAACGCCATGATCAACACCGGGTGCCACACAACTTCTAGGTGGGCGACAAAGTATGGCTACATTTGCAGAAGGAGCGCCTCACTGGACCCCACCGCAAGCTTCGCCCGCTCCGATACGGGCCGTACACCATCACCAAGGCTGTAGGGAACAATGCCTTTGAGCTTAGTATTCCTCCATTCCTTGGTTTGCACCCAGTCTTCAATGTGGATCGCCTTCGTCCTTACTTCCCACCTCTATTGGACACCTCGGACATTGCAGAACAACTCACACCAACAGAGTTAAATCCAGACTGCATGGAATAGGCCACCATAGATTGTATCATGGACATGCAAATCAAGAACACTCGCCAGCAGAAGATCCAACTATATCGGGTTGTCAAAGCTGGCCAACTCCTGCACCAAGGAAAGTGGTTCACCAGGGACCAAGTTCAGCAGAAATTTCCTCATCTCATGGAGAAACTTAACGCAATGGGGACCATTGCTTCCTAAGGGGGGAGGAATGATCCAGGTGGATATTGGTGGCCACCCGCCTATTCCACTTGGGCCCCCACCATTGTCTCTTTCAGTTTTTCAGTTTTGGCATAAGTTACTATTTTTAGCAGTTTTTCGGGTCCTGAACTTCCGCAGCCGTTTTGAGGCCCTAAACGACGTCTTTTGGGTATTAAATTTGTTGTGATTTTGATCATCAAAATCGTCACAAAAGTTGTAGTCCTCGGATAGAGCTTTCTAATGATGTATCATGTGCGTCAAACGGAGATAGTATGCCAAAGTTACGTCCCTGGGAAGTTGAAACACCAATTTATCCAAACGGGGCCCATAGTTTTGGCGCTTCATCTCCTAGGGTTAGGTTTTTGGATGTTTAGGGTTCTCCATTGTTTCTCAATAATAAATAGGCCCTCGAGCCTCATTGTAACTCAGTTCAGAGGCCTGTAGCCGCCACATCTCTCCTCAGAGATAGCTACCAGCGCCCTAGCTAGTTTTATTTCCATTTTGTCTATAAGCAAATTTTAGTTCTTTGATATTAATGAAATGAAGTGTTATTTCCGTTGCATCTCTGTATTTATGGTTATATGTTCATTCTGTTGCATTCCTGCATAAATCCGGATCAAAAAGGGACCTACCACGTTTAATCTCCAAAAAGATCTAGAGAAAGTTATGATCCTTGTGCCTCTAGTTGAACTTCTGAAGCAACCCTATTACAAAGCTCAAGTCTCCCAATTCATGATCTTCCATGGAGTAGCTCCACTTCCAGACAGTCTTAACCTTCAAGAGGAAAGACCTATGGTAGTTTTTTGTCCCCACATAGAAGAATTGGACTCTGCAACCCCACCTTTTTATGTGTCCTTAGTCATTCACGATCTTTTTCTGCACAACTGTATGTTTGATTCAGGAGCCTCCCATAACTTGTTACCTCTTTCAGCCATGGAGAAATTAGGATTGCAGATTACTCGACCATATAAATACCTCTATTCTTTTGAATCTAAAAGAGTTAAATTCCTCGGGATGATTAAGGATCTGGTGGTGAATTTGGCATAGATCCCAGCCAAGAGTGTAGTTATGGATATAATGGTCATTGATATCCGAGCTCGGTTCTGAATGCTTCTGTCTAGATCATGGGGTACTAAAATTGGAGGGTCAATCAAGCTTGATCTCACTTATGCCACCATCCCAGTCTTCGGGGGGAAAGAAAGGAGAATGTACCGGGAGTCAAGATTCGTAAATATGGTGACCAAGTGCGATGGCTCAGTGAATTCCCCGATCTATAGCAAAGAGGGAGATTTTTCCTGTCTAATTCTCGAAGAGGACCAAGAGTTCTTACAGGAAACTACATATGACCTACTCAAACTGGAACAATCTTCCAGTCGCAATGAAAGGGGCCTGTGGACCTTACGCTTCGATGGAGCCAATTCCTAGGAAGGAAATGGAGCAGGAGTTCTCTTGATATCCCCTAATGAACAATTGGTCCCTTTCTCTTTCAAATTTGAGTATGAAGCCACTAAAAACGTGGAAGAGTACACGGCCTTTCTTTTGGGATTGCAAACTACCAAGAATATGAACATTCAAAGTCTTAAAGTTTTTTGAGATTCGGAGTTGGTGGTGAGGCAGATAAAGAATCAGTGCCAAGCCAAACATCCTCGGCTATGAGCATATAGAAATGAAGTATGGGACCTAGTAGAAACTTTTTTCCTAAAATTCAACATAAAATTTATGTCAAGGGATCAAAATAGGATGGCTAATTCTCTTGCTCTGGTAGCATGTAATTTCCATCCACCTCAGAACCCACTCCTAAGATATGAAGTGGAGGTGCGTTATCGCCCCTTTATCCCAGACAACGTCAAACACTGGCAGGTGTTTGAAGATGAGGAATAGATGAAATTTTTCATGCAAACTATAGGAGAGTTCTCAAACCTGTTCATTGATATTGGAGAAGAAGAAGAGATCGGAGAGCCACCCTAAAATAAATGGCAAGAGATGGTGGCTGGTCATAAGGTATTGCAATTGAAAGGAAACATGATTCCTAGGGGCCTAGTACCTTTGGAGAGATTGTTCGACAAGAACGATGTTCCTATTAGCCCAAATAAAATGACTCAGGAAACCCAGGTATAAGACGTCAATATTGGAATAGAACGGGACCCTAAGATTGTAAAATTATCTAAAGGACTCCGGGCGGAGCACAAAGAGAAATATTTGTAGTTGTTCCATTATTATAGGGATGTTTTCACTTGTTCTTACCAAGACCTGAAAAATTTTTATATCAGTATCATCCAGCATAAGATCCCTTTGAGAGGAGATGCCAAACCACATAAGCAAAAATTAAGGTAGATTAACCCTTTGCTGCTTCCTTCCATCAAGAAGGAAATCAAAAAGTTGCCAAAGGCTAAGATCATTGTGCCTCTGAGATATTCAGAGTGGGTGGCTAATCTAGTCCCGGTCTGAAATAAGAATCGAGAAATAAGGTTATGCATAGGATTTCAAAACTTGAATAGGGAATCCCTTAAGGATAACTATCCCCTCCCCAAAATGGATCACATATTGCAGAAGGTAGTTGGGTCCTCTCGTATGTCCATGATGGATGGGTTCTCTAGATATAACCAGGTGGCAATCCTTCCGGAAGATCAAAAGAAGACGAAATTCACCACACCATGGGGTACATTCATGTATGCCCAAATTCCTTTCATCCTAATAAATGCCGAGGCCACTTTCCAAAGGGAGATGGACATCACTTTCGTGGGAGAGAAAGACAAGTTCATGGTGGTTTATTTGGAAGATATCATTGTTTTTTCAAAGGATGATGTTGAACATGTTGAACACCTACGTTATACTTTTAACAAATGTAACAGGTATGGTCTGTCCCTAAATCCTTAGAAATCCATGTTTTCTTTAGAAGAAGGAAAATTATTGGGGCATATCGTTACCAAAGCAGGAGTGAAAATTGATCCAAAGAGAGTGGAGGTAATAAATGGTATATCCTTACCTCGAAACAAAAAGGAGATATAGGTTTTCCTTGGGCGCATAAATTTTTTGAAAAGGTTTATCCCGAATTACGCAGAAATAGTTCGGCATATCACTAAGATGCTGAAGGAAAACAATGAGGTGAAATGGAAGAATAAGTCAAGAGAATAATTTAACATAATTAAGAGTGCCTTTGCAGAAGCTCCAGTACTGTTGGGGCCAGATTATGGTAAGCCATTCATGATCATTTTGTTTGCTTCTCCTCATATTGTAGCAGTATTATTATTATAGAAAAATGAGGAAGGATACGAGTAGCCCATAACATTTTTCAGTCAGGTGCTCTAGGATGCCAAGCTAAATTATAATATTCTAGAAAAATAGGCATACGCCCTGGTGAAGGCACTAAAGGCTTTCCACATGTATGTATTATAGTCAACCATCACTGCTTTCATACCTACTACTATAGTTAAAGACATTTTGATTCATGGTGACAGCGAGGGAAAAAGAGGCAAATGGATCGCTAAGATCCAAGAATATGAATTAGACATCCATCCAACAAAGCTCATCAAGGGACAGGGGTTGGAAAAATTTTTGTCTGAATCTAATTTTCAAGCTCTGGGAATAAATTTATCCATGGGGGTTGGAGAATTACCTAAAGGAATGGATGAGCGGCCTGGGGTAGAAACTGTTGTGCAAAAAACACACATGAAGTATCTGATCAGTGTGTGGTATAAGGATATTGTGGAATATCTTCTAAACCTTAGATGTTCACTGAATTTCGTTAAGGCCAAATATCGAATGTTGAGGTTGAATTCCCAGAAGTATATTGTGGCAAACAGTCGATTTTACTGGAAGGATCCCTCAGGAACCTTGCCCCTGTGCCTCATAGAATCTGAGGTGGAAGAAGTCATGGCCGAATTTCATGAAGGCATCTGTGGAGGCCACTATAGTTGGCAGTCTACAGCCCACAAGATATTGAAGGTGGGGTTTTTCTAGCCCAAATTATTCGGAGACATGCATGCTCAGGTCAGGGCCTGTGAGAAGTGTCAAAAGTTTGCTAAGAAATAAAAATTCACACCTTTACCTATGATCCTAGTGCATATAGAGGATCCTTTTCAACAATGGGGAATATAATTTATCGGGGAAATCCACCCAGCATCCAGTGGCCAACATAAGTGGATCCTGACAACCACAGACTACTTTACCAAGTGGGTAGAAGATGTACTCGTAGGGAATGCCACCGATGCAGTAGTGATCAAGTTCTTGGAAGAGAATATCATATCCAGATTTGGCTTCCCTACTAAGATAGTGGCGGATAATGCTCAGGATTTCAAGTTTGTTAAATTTACCAATTTATGTCAACAATACAACATCACCTTGGGGCACTCTAAAACCTATTATCCTCAAGGAAATGGACTAGCAGAGTCTTCAAATAAAATATTGGTGAGGGTGCTAAAGAAAACTATAAACGAAATTCAAAAGAACTGGGACTCTCAGCTTAAATTCGCATTATGGGAAAATAGAATTACTAATAAGAGATCGACATGAAAGTCCCCATATGAACTAGTTTATGGGCAAGCTGCAGTTTTCCCAATTTAGCTTGCCCTACCTATGGCTATATTCCTACAGGATAGTCAAGAAGAGCCCAACAATCTTAAGAGAAGAATGAACCAGCTGGTTGATCTGGAAGAAACTCGGAGCCAAGTAAATGACAGGCTAGCTGAATATCAAGAAAAAATGAAAGGTTTGTTTGGTCAACACGTTAAAGATAAGGAAATGCAGTCTGGGGATTTAGTATTAAGATGGGACATCAGAAGAGCCGAGAAGGGTAAGCATGGAAAGTTTGACCCTGTGGTTTGGGCCATTCAAAATTTCCTAGGTTAAAGGGAACAACACCTTCATACTGGAGAACTTGGAGGGTGATGTGAACAAAGTGCCTGTGAATGGAAAATTTTTAAAGCACTATTTTCAATACTAAGCTAGGCCCCAAAGGCTCGTTTGTATTATAATGAATATATCTGTTACTTTCACTTTTACCGTTGGTGTTTGGTTTTGTCATAGGAGTGTACGAAAATTTTGAAGAAGCTTCAGTTAACACAACATAGCTCAAAAATGGTCTGCGAAGTTCTCGACCTGTCCGAAGATGAACGTGTTATCCCCAGGTGGAGCCAATGTTGTTATGTTAGCCCTCACCTAAGACCACAAAAAGAAAAACTCAAGATAAATTCCAAGAGATTCATAAGTAGTAAGCGGGCTAAGTAAAGGCAAGGAAATATAATATGAAAATTCCCCCCCTCATGATAAAAGCGCGGACAAGAGGACTGATGGTGTTGCATAGATAATACAAAAGGGACTGTGATCATACGTTGGATAATAAAAAGGGGTATTACCACGTGGAAGGATTCCAGGGGTACCAAGGATGGTAGGAGGAAGTCGGAGGCTTGCCCCCCAGAACGTATGATGTCAGGGGAGGGCGGAACGAGCCCTGAGCACTCTGTTGGGAGATGAAGCATCACAGTAAGGCTTCACGAAATCTCGTTAGAATTATTCAGTGGACCCGGAAAGGAGGACATGTGGCACTATTTAAGCAAAAGGTAAGGTAAGTTAGGGAATGCCGGTACACGACCAGTAATGGTATTAACCCAGTGTGTGGCTCACAACTACTCAACTCCTGATAACCAACAACCTAATGCCACACACCCCATTGTAGACGTCCTTATGACTCAGCCCTACAGTTGCTACCTTAACCTTGTTTTCCATAAATCTAGGCCTATTTAACCTTGTTTTACGCCCATTTTGGTAAAATACTTGTTTTTTTTACGAATCGGTCAAACAACGACGTTTGAAATCCAATACCAGGTCATTTTCAACCCCCGTGTCACTTTCCCTCTTGGTTATTCCTCACTGGTTATACGTATTTAGTCGCTCTCCCACCGTACTATTTTCCTTCCGTTCTACTTTTCAAGATGGTCATGGGGAGAGCCAAGCCCAAAAAGTCTGAACCTGAAACCCCACAAGCCTGCAAGGTTAGGGAAGTCCCTAGACCTGAACCTTTCACTGGCACTCAAGCCCGCATTCATGACCCTATATACCCTTTCAGTGTCTCCCGTGTCTGACCCGACCTATTAGAAAATCATATGAAGGGCTAGGACCGGTTCAGAGTCGTTCAGTCAGGCCTATATTATCAAATTTCTCCACCCACCTATCCAGTTGTGGAGTTCATATGTTGGCTCAGAGATGCCTATGATGAGCGCAGGGATGTATTTCTATCGGCTCAAGGAAATAATATCTTCAACATTTCTCCTGAACTCATTAAGGAAGTCCTATGTTTCCCCCACAGTCAGAGTTATGTTGAGTTCACATAATTGTCCCTTTCCCATCAGTTTTCCAAGTTTTCTTGGAGGTAGCATAGTGATTTCCTCTCTTTTATTTTGGATTCCCATCTTACATATATTCCGTCAATGGATATGGTGCCCTTGACCACATTCATAGAAAATATCCAGCCCATTCTGGTTCTCATTTCATGGTTACTAGGTCTTAGGGAGGTCGAACGAGTGTCCAAAGAATGTATAGCTCTCCTTTGGCTAATGTCTCAGTAGGGTGTCATCCTAGATATCCTCACTTTCTTGGCTTCTTCCATTCAAACCCAGTTTCAGGAGTTACCCTCTTCAGGGGCTTTTTGGTTCTATTCGTTAGTGTTTTATCTTTTCATATTTAAACACGCTGACAAGTTTAAAGCTTTAGGCCTGGAAAAGCTTTCGAGAGCGAATGACCAGCTAAGAATAGTCTTTGAGTGGAACATATGAGTGCGTAAACTGCCTAACGGGAGGGGTTATACAAAATTTTTGAATGAGTTAATGTCCATAGCCTACTCCATAATTCATGAAAGTCCTCCGCCCAAGATTTTTCCCGAGTAGAAGGAATGGCTACAGTTCGACGATGAGGAGAGCACAGGGGACTGGTACCTTTTTGATGACTACACTGAGATCAGGGTCTATGGTGTATATGTACCCCCCTACCACCTGCCAGTGTAACCTGCTATGCAGATTTTTTCCCTTGAGTACATCTGCCAAACCCTGCAAGCGGACCAGTTCCACTTCGTCCCGATGAAGAAAGGCTACATCCTCAATCTCCCTACCACCATCGGCCCCTTCATCGTGAACTCAAGACATGCCCTCTCAATAGTTGAAAAATTACTACAAGGGATGGATTTAATACAGGGGAAGGCTTGGCCCTATGACCTGAAAGGAATCCTTTCAAATAGGAAAAAGAATATTAAGTGCACTGAATATGTTCATGAGACTAGGCCCTTCCTTGAGTGGAGAGCTAACCTTGATACATGGCCTTTGGCTTCACAAATGGAGGCCGAATATTCGGCTACAGAAGGAAGGGTCGACACTATTTCAGTAGGTATAGAGAGAAGAGGGCAAGCCAAGGAGGCCGACGTTTCAGGGGAGCAAGAAGAGATGGATATGGGTGAGGGATCTCATCCCTCCAAAAAACAGATAACAGATGATGCATAGATGATTTGGGAGAATATCTCGCAAGAGGAATTAGTCCGGTATGGGGAGGTTGACAAGGGAAAGGCTAGCTTCATGACAAATTATGATGGCACTTCCTCTTCAGAAATATCTGGGATATCGCAGGCCCTTTCGGTTAACAGGGCCGAAGTAAGGGAGGAAATTGGAAATAGGAATAATACTGTAAGGGAGAAGTTCCGAGCAGAATTGGTCGGGTTTGTAGAGAAATATCATACTCGGTTCACCTCCGAGCTTGACATGGACAACGAGCAGTTGATAATAGCTATCATAGAGGTAGTGCTGGATCTGACGACTGATGGAATTAGCTACCGAGCTTTGGAGTTTGCGGTAAATCTGGCAAATGTCCCTCTGACAGACAAGCTATTTTTACGCCAATGCATAGGAGATATGTTAATATAAGAAGTAGTAAATCTTGCACTTGCACTATGAAGGTTGGAAGCAAATGACAAGGTGGTTGCAGCTCTGCAGGAAGAAGTGGAAAAAGTGGAAGGGGAGAAGCTACAACAGGAAAAATCCATCAGGGAACCGGATGAAAGGTAATGCAAGCCTCTTGGAAGCTAGGCACCTCATTTGGACTGACATTATATCGGAGGTAAAGCAACGATGGAAGTATGTCATCTTGATGGATGATAAAAAGATCACGGTCCGGATGTTCAAAGAAAAGTTGCAGGAAGGTTTGGCGGAAGCAGGGGCAAAGGTGGCTATGGCCAATAAGTATATCACTTACCTAAATGGATCAGACTCCGAAGAGCTAGCCGCCCAAGGAATCAAAGACCGTTCAAGTGAGTGTTGGAAGTTAGAATGGTAATCGAGAAGGAGACTATGTATGCTAATGTGTTGAGTGGACTGGAACAAGTTGCCAAGGGAGTGGAAAAGTTTGATCAGGAGTGGAATGAGTTGGTGAAGTCGGGTCTCCCATATGCTGGGAGCCCGTAACGACTGCATTCTAAAACCTAATGGATTATGAACAGAAGTTGACCGCCATTATGGACCAGGCCGATCTCCCTTATGAGAAAACTACTCGCCTGAAAGCTGAAACCATAATTTCCACTTTAGGTAAGGAAATTTCCCTCCTCTGTCAGATTAAGTAGTTCTTGGCCATCAACGTGGATTACTCTGAGTTGACCAATATTCAGGCCTTAGTCGAAATATTTGCCACTATGCCTCCACCAGGGGTGACTATATGGTAGAAATGCAGCGAGTATGTTAACATCCCAGTCACCACACTGTCTCACCAAAATCCACCTCTTCATGGACATAACGAAGGGTCTTCCACATCATAAGTGTTTCCGAATCAGCTGGTAGCAGCTTCCCCTCATCTCCACAAAAAATGGTATTCATGATCTAGCCCAGGTGGCCTTTTAACTTTCTTTTCTTTTACATTTTAATATCGGGTGAAATCGTCATTTCACCCTATGAATTTTATTTTTTGTTTAGTTGTTATGCTTTTAGTTTGCATTTGTGTTAAGGCCATTATGTAAATAACGAGAGGTGATTTTTCCTCATCATCAGTTTTTGTTTTTGATAGCGACTTGAAACAAAAAGATATTTCTAAAGGCGAATATCTATCAATATATCTTTTGGTAATTAAGAGCTCAAGGCTATAAAGGAGAGGACCCAAAGCTGAAATAGGGTTCCAGATTTTTCAGAGCAGAGATTGTTGATCTTGAGTCATCCTTTTTTGTAATATTTTGAGACCTTTTTCATTAATATATGTCGAAGAATCCCGTTGGGAATTGGAAGCGAAAGTTTTCTACTATGTAAATGGATTCCTAATGAGATAAGTTTTCAGTTTGTACTTTCTTCAGTTTAATATAATGAAAATGTCCACTGTATTTTCATCTATTCATCTTGTATCACAAGCTCTCGGAATTCGAGTGCTAATTGCTTAGATGTGAATTTATCTTTGCAAAGGTACTCATATGTATTAAGTTGTTGCACTTTAAATATGGCTCGAAGCATGATACCCTGTTCATACTTTACACTTCATTGGTATCCTCTCTTCTTAGATTGCCATGGGTGGATTCTTATGTTGAAATAAACCTTCCTGTTGTTAATGTTTCCTTCTATTTTTGTCTTTGTTCCCACACTCAGTTATTTTGATATCTTCTAACTCGTTTCATGTTTGGCCCTCTTCATAAGCAGTTGAATTTGAATATGTCTTCGATGTACACTTTGTGATCTTTAGTTTTAACATACGAATGTTGCTATTGTCTACCATCTATCTCAGATGTCTTGGTCCCACACCAAAAAACCTTAAATCCATTTCATAACAAGAGGCATGTCCTAGGCATTGTTCCTTAACAACTCAGGATTGTCTCTAGGAGCTACAACTACCCCTGTAGCTTTCCTTTCTTGTGGAGTTGGGGTTGGAATGCCTGAAGTGGAAATCACTTGTTCTTCAACCTCCTGTAGTGTATTGGTTGCCCACTCTTCTTGATTCATGTAACTCTCTATCTCCAATCTATGTTTGTCGATTTATGGTGTGGATTTGTTCTCTACCCTTTTCTTGGAGATGATCCCCATTGGGTCATAGGACCAGGTGAAACTGTGAGTGAACTTCATCTCCTTCAATATCCTATTAGCCTCCTCCCCTGCTACTCTACTGTTGCAAATGAAAGGACCAATCTATTTTTTGATCATGAATTGAGATTTTTTCTTTACAGAGACAAAGTGCACCTCATCTGCATTTAGCATTTTATATATTCTAAAGCAAACATCGTCATAGAGAGGTACCTTGGTAGTTTGTAGGGGGTCAATTCACACACATAAACTTGGATATCTGTATAAATTTGGTTTAGGTACCAATCTGTTGTTCTAACCTGATCTGTCAACTGAATAATCTTCTTAATTTCTTCACTAACCCTTGGCACCGGTGCACTGCTGAGTGTACTAATTGCTAGATGTACAAATGAATCCAAAAAACTCTTTTAGGTGTAATTCTTCTGCAAGAATTCCAAAAAATGACTGATTGTGGTTGAGATTCATCATTTAGCTTTATCATGTCAAATTGAAACTTGTTGGACTAAGAATAAACAAACATGTAAACCAATACATAAGTGTATTTGAAAAGCTCTTCTGTCTGAAACTTCAAGAATTGATTATGGATGGCATCAAAAAGGAATTGGGCATAATTTAACATAATTGAGGGTTTATATTTTGATGAAGGAATAGATAAGAGACAAATTATGGCTTCATCTACCCACTGGTCTATGTGATACCCTAGAAAATATGAAAAATAGTGATAATATGTTGGGTCCTATCAGGGAAAATAGATGAAGGATATGGGGGATTCTTTGTAGGCATTAGGTGGTGGCCATGAAGAGCTCTAAGGTTTTAGCCCTATTGGAAAATTCCATCTTGTGATATAACTCCCTAAGGGATTCATAAGAGAAAGGGATGGCTTCTTCAACATTGGGGGTTTGCATCATCCACTGAAAGGATTGGGCATCAATGGAAAACAAGACCTCTCATGTTGGAGTTACTACAGATCTCTTGTTTATTTCATAATAGGCCTGAAAATTTCTAATGAGATATGGGCAGCTATGGGTTTTGGGGAAAATATAGTAAGGAAGCTTGGTTTCCCACAGGCCTATATCATCAACTTCATCAAGCAATTTTTCCTCAAGCCAGTAGTAGATATCAAATAAATCAAAGTTAGACTCTGTCTCATGGATTTTGAAATCTTTGTTCGCCAAAGCCATGTGATCCAGGTCCACCTAAGATTAGACCATAGGATTGAATGGTTGTTGGTCTAGCTTTGGAGGCATTCTGTCTTCTATGATAAATTTCATTGTGTCTCTCACTGTATAAAGAAAAATTGAGATTGAAAGAAGATGGAACAAAGAGAGGGAAAAATTTCAGGTCAAAATGGGGAAGGGAGAAAATAGAGGGGAACTGTGATTCAATTTGCAGAGCATTGTGAGGTGTCTATTGATAACCAGAGTTTGTCTTCACTAACTCTTGTTGTTAATCCTCTGCAATTAGATTCACTTGTATCAGTTGAATATAATAGGCATGGTAAACCTTTCCACTTGTGTTGAATTTGGATTTTAACAAGTGATTGGGCGACTGTTTAGTCTTGCATGGGCCCATTGGAATACGACCCAACCAATTGAATGCTCAACGGATATTTGGCGGGAGCGGGTTTGATAGGATGGAGGGTACAGGTAGGCTAAGTCGTGGTGCAATGGCACAGGGCAATGATTAGTTCAATAGTCAAAGGTGCAACTGTTTAGAATGTAGTGGAAACCAATTTTCGGAGGGGGGTCCCGGTGGTAAGTGGTAAGGGACAGGGGGGGTGCGAAAATACCTAAGCATGACATGTACCATCAGCGGTGGTATTGAATACCATCAATTTTGGAATTGGGCATAACTGAATGTAATTGAAGGTTTAGATTCTGATGAAAGGATGGATAAGAAACCAATTATGGCTTCATCTACCCACTGGTCTGTGTGATACCCTAACAAATATGAAAAAATAGTGACAATATGTTGGGTCCTATCAGGGAAAATAGATGAAGGATATGGGGGATTCTTTGTATGCATTGGGGCATTCGTGGCCATGAAGAGCTCCAAGGTTTTTTCCCTACTAGAAAATTCTAGCTTGTGATATAACTCCCTAAGGGCTTCATGAGAGAAAGGGATGGTTTCTTCAACAATGGGGGAATGCATCATCTACTGAATGGATTGGGAATTAATGGAAAACAATAACTCTCATGTTTGAGTCACTACAGATCTCTTATTGATGTCATAACAGGCCTAACACTTTCTAATGAGATATGGGTAGCTATGGGTTTTGGGGAAAATATAGTAAGGAAGCTTGGTTTCCCACAGGCCTATATCATCAACTTCATCAAGCAATTTTTCCTCGAGCCAGCAGTAGACATATACTAAATTGAAGTCAGACTTTTTTTGATGGATTTTTAAATCTCTGTCTGCCAAAGCCATGTGATCCAAGTCCACTTAATAATAGACCATAATATTGAATGGTTGTTGGTCTGGCTTTGAAGGCATTCTGGCTTCTATGATAAATTTCACTTTGTCTCTCATTGTATAAAGAAGAACGAGATTGAAAGAAGAGGGAATAGAGAGAGGGAAAAATTTCAGGTCAAAATGGGGAAGGGAGAAAATAGAGGGGAACTATGAGTCAATATGCAGAGCATTTTGAGGTGTCTGCTAATAATCGGGGACTCTCTTCACTAAATCTTGTTTTTAATCCTCTGCAATTAGATTCGCCCGTATTATTTGAATAGAATAGGCATGGTAAACCTTGCCCTCTATGTTGAATTTGGATTTTAACAAGCTATTTGGAAACTATTTAATTTGGCGTGGGCCCATTGGACAATGGCCCAACCAATTGAATGCTGAAAGGATATTTGGCAGGAGCAGGTTTGATAGGATGGAGGGTACAGGTAGGCTAAGTCATAGCGCAATGGCATAGGGCAACGGTTAGTTCAATGATCAAAGGCGCGATGGTTTAGAATGCAGTGGAAACCACTTTTTAGAAGGGGTCCCAGTGGTTTGCGGCAAGGGAAGAGGGGGGGGGGGGTGCGAAAATACCTAAGCATGACACGTACCATTGGTGGTGGTATTGAATACCATCAATTTTGGACCTCTCCCCGATGTTAACGTTCAGAGGCTAGGGGGGGCTGAAAATTCATGTGGTGTGTCAGATGGATAGGGAGTGTGCGGAGATGACGAGAAGATGAGGGTTTGTTAGTGTGGATAAGACTTTTATGTGATGGTGGGGTCGGGGACTATATGTGATAGGAGGTATATTTTAGGACTTAGGATAGGGAGTGAGGTGTTTCAAAGGCTAGGATAAGGGTGAAATAGAAAGTTTAGCACTTAGGATAAAATAATGACATGAAATATGCCAAAATGTTTTTGAATACAACATAATTCCCAAAGTTTGAAATGTATCCCTTAAAAAAAAATTAGGATAAGAACTCTTTGTGCATTGATTTTTCTCCTTCAACCATAGAAAACATGAAACCTTTAATCTGCACCTTCTAGGAAAAATTGCATGCTTCCTCCATTCATTCTTTTCTTCACCTCTACCTACCCAAACTACAAATCTAACATTTGTTGTTGTTTTGCAGGGTGCATTTAGACTTGTAGACTCTAAAACATATTTTATTTTAAAATTTTAACCTAACATCTATCCTTATTTCTTGTATTGACTAAGATTAAACTGTTGAGTCAATTCATTTCTACCTATCTACTGATATCCCAAAATTAAATAGTTTGGAAAACTTTATTTTCTAACCTATCAAAAGAAATTGAAAATTGTTCAATCATGATTAAACTATATGATTGGTCAAATCTATCTAATGAGTAGTGGAATTTTAATTTGCAACACTTTCAGTATTATTTATTTTTTGGGGTTTTCTTTCTTTTTTATTTTTCTCATTTTTATTTTTTATTTATTTTTTCTACCCTCTTTTATTTACTTTTTCATATTTTTTATTGGAAATTATTTTAATATTGAAAAACATTTTCAATATGAAGTTGCAAGGAAGATGAAATATCCAATCACCTTGAGATCCTATGATTTATAGGATACTAACAGTGGCTCCAGCTGGGGATGGTACTTCTCCCAATGAAGTGTCAAGAGCCTAAGAACAGTAGCCTTGAATGCTCCATTTTCTTCAAAACATTCACGTGATTTATTTTTCTGTATTTTATGACTTCTTATCAAACTAGGCTTAGGTCCTTCTCTTCGAGCTTCAATCTTGTCCAATGAATTATTGAAAACACAAGCTATAAAATAGTGGTATTTACAATGATGAAAAACCAACCTGAATTTCAGAAGAAATAATGTTTCAACATCTTGCCATTGACAAGACCTCCAGTAAACTCTGTACCATCCAACTCCTTAAGAAAAAAAAATATTGTCTCCTCTGAATGCATCAATGATATATGAACCTTTCCAAATATTGTCAAAATTTCCATGTTTTCCCTTATCGTCTCTTCTAAAATTGCATTTCATAACTTTGTCTCCTAAATTGAAATAATTAGCCTTTTTTCTCTTATCAATGATCCTTTTGATATTCTCTTGAATCACTTGAGTTATATTATACACTTCCTCTCTGGATTGCTGCAATTGAATTGTTTCATTGATCCTTCTATGTATATCATTTGGTTCATCTTGAATTTCCTGAATAATATTCGTAACTGGAACTCCTAAAGAAGAAGGAAAAAATGCATCCATTCCATAGACCAATTGGTATGGAGACATGCCAATCAATTTATTTGTAGTAATTCTATCAACCCAAAGAGCGTTGATCAACTTGTTGTGCCATGATTTCTTATTATCTTCCAAGAGCTTTTTAATGATATTCATGAAAATTTTGTTTGAGGATTCAACCAATCCATTACCCTGAGGGTAATAGGATGTTGAATGCCCCAAATTTATATGATACCTATGACAGAAATAAACCATATTATTGGACCTAAAGGCTGCAACATTATCTGTAGTGATTTTTCTATGACAACCGAATATGGAAATGATATTGGTTTCAATGAATTTCATTATGACAGAGTGAGTGGAATTTCTATAAGCAAAAACCTTTATCTATTTGGTGAAGTAATATGTGGCAGTGAGGATCTATTTATGTTGTGCAGAGGATGGGGGATGAATTTCTCCAATAATGTCTAATCCCCATTGCTGGAAAGGGTTCTCTACAGAAATAGGTTTCAAGGGTAAGGGCAGTAGATTTCTCTTTCGTTCAAATATTTGACATTTGTGACAAGAATTGACCATTTTATGGGTGTCAGGAAAAAGGGTAGGCCAGTAGAAACCAGCTCTCATGATATTATTAGTAGTGGTTTTCCAATAAAGGTGGCCACCACAGTAACCTCCATGGAACTCTTGCATAATTTTACCTGCATCATCCTTTAGCAAAAATTTAAGCAAAATACCTCCAATATATTTCCAATACAAAGAATTTTCGAAAATATAGAATTTAACAGCTTTAAGTTTTAGAAATCTACCCTTAGTTTTGGAAAAACCAGGAGGAGCATTAAAATTTGAAAGTGCATAAAAAGTATCAACATAACAGGGAGAATTCAGGAATTCTTCATCAATAAGTGGACTCGACGGTTCCTCTTGATCATCCAATGAATGGAACATGTTGATTTCCAGTGCATGAAAATTGGATTCAACCATCAATTTGGCTAATCCTTGGCCTTTAATTAGTTTGGTTGGTTTGATTTCCAAATCATATTCTAAGATTACAACAATCAATTTGCCTCTTTTCCCACCAAGACCATTCTGTGTTAAGATTTCTTTGACGACTGCATTTGGAACATAAGAAATGATATTGGAATGTATAATGTAAACTTTGAAATATTTTAATGATTTAACAAAAAAAAAGGCCTGTTTTTCCATGATATTATATTTCAATGATGCATCTCTTAATGCTTTGCTGAAAAAAGCTATTGGTTGTTCATGTCCTTCACTATTTTTTTGCAATAAAACAACAACAATAATATGCTCAAAAGCAAAAGAAAAAACCATGAAATATTTAGTAAAATCTAGGCTAATTAGGATTGGGGCCTTTGTCAATGATTGCTTGACTAAATCAAAAGATTTTTTTTCTTCTATTGTCCATTTAATTTCTGAATCTTTCTTGAGCATATTGGTGATATTTCTCAAAAGTTATGCGAGGTTGGGTATAAATCTCAAAATTTTAATTTTACCAATGAATGATTGGAGTTCTTTAAGATTTCTAGGATGACTGATTTTTAGTATTCCTTCTATTCTACTAGGGTCAATTCTGAATCCATCTTGATAAATAATATGACCTAGCATTTTTCCTTCTTCAAATCCAAATAATGTTTTTTCAGGATTCAGGGAAATTCCAAACTTTCTGCATTTTTCAAAAACTCTTCTCAAGTGTGCTTGATGCTCTTCATCAGTTTTGGAATAAAAAATGATATCATCCAGATAAATTATAATAAAGTGGCCAATTTCATCAGCAAATGCAATGTCCATGGCCCTTTGAAAGGTGGCTCCAACATTCATTAATCCAAAGGGAATTTTCACATACATGAAAGTCCCCCAAGGAGTAGTAAAAGTTGTTTTGTCTTGATCATCAAGATGTACTAAAACTTGATTATAACCAGAAAAACCATATAAAAAATAAATCCTACTGGAACCTACTACCCTCTGCAATATGCGGTCCATTTTTGGTAAAGGGTAATTGTCCTTAAGAGATACTTTGTTAAGATTTCTAAAGTCAATACAAAGTTTGATTTCACCTGTTTTCTTTCTAGTTGGCACAATGTTGGATACCCATTTGGAATATCTTAGTCTAACTATGATTTTTGATTCATACATATTCTTAATTTATTTCTCAACCAAAGGCATCAAAACATCGTTTATTCTACGCAGTTTCTGTTTGAAAGGTTGTTGATCCTCCTTGATTGGAATCTTGTGTTGTATGATTCTTGCATCATAATATTTTAAATCCTCATAGCTCCAAGCAAATACATCTATAAATTCTTTGAACAGAGCTATATATCTTCTTTTTGTAATGATAGGCAATGATTTTAACAGTTTGATTATTTTGGAATTTTGTTCAGTGCCTATATTACATTCTTCAATTTTCGTTCCAATTGGTTCCATTGTGGGTTTCTTAGCCACATCATTGAAGTCAAATAATTATTCTAAAGGGGCCAACCCTCTAGGCAAAGTATTGTCTTTCAGTTGGAGTACTTCAAACTCTTATTTTTCATGGTCTTTATGAATTTTTGTTTTATGTAAAATTTTATTGGTTGGAATATTTACATTTGTATTTACATAAAAAACAATAGATTGTTTTTCTATAGTATTTTGTATATCAACAAGACTGTCTTCCTCATAATCCAGGTCTATATCTCTATCTTCAAACTCATCCTTAGATTGTAGGAAACCTTAAATTCATTTATCACTGCCAAAAACTTGTCGGTATCTCATGTTATCTAGCACAGAAGGATGATGTTTGACCTATATTGTGTATTTTTTTTTTGGGTGCGGAAGTTTACATGTACTTGCCAAAAAATATAAGCCATATGCTAGGACATTTTTATTTGTGGGGATAACTTCTAAATCATATTCATCAAATTTTCTCAAGAAATCAAGTACAACATTTCTATAGAATCTTAATCTGGAATGTTTTTCTGCATATTTTCCTTTTATTTGTTTCATGACCAACTTAGAATAACCATGTACAGAAATCCTCTTTGCCCCTAATCTTTACAACATCTGTAATCCCAAAAGAAAAGCTTCATATTCTGCTATGTTGTTTGTGCACTAAAAATTTAACTTGTATGAATGAACTTGTACACTGTTGTTTATTACATTATACACCCAAATACCTCCCCTTGAGCCAGTTTTTCAACATGATCTATCAAAACTCGTGTTCCAAAGAGGTTCATTTTAAGGATCTATTTATATTGTTTGCATTTGACTGTCATCATTTTCTACATGGGTAACCTATGAATCAATGCCTACAAATTATACAAAATGAAAGAGTCAAGGTCAGTGTGAACAGAGTACAAAGGGTAATTGTGTGGTTTTTCTTCACTACTCACCATGTAATTCATTAGTGTCTCTCTATACAGTCTTCTTCATTGACCAAACACTGGTATTGTAGCATATGTCATGTCCATTTCCAGGGATCCCTTTTAATTTTGCTCTCGATGAGTGAGATAAAATCATTCCATACTTAGGGGGGATGTCAGCTACAACTATATCCATCACTAAACACTTTTCTAGTATCCAAGCTAGAGTGACACAAAGATCTTTGATAAGACCTAGACACCTAAATTTATTGGAGACAAAAGAGTACAAATATTTATAAGTTATAGTGATTTCAAGGCCGAGCTTCTCGATGATAGCATTTGGAATAATATTACGCGATGCACATGAATCCAACATTGCATTTTGGAGAATTTTGTCATGAAAATTTAAACTGACATAGAAGGGAGGGACACCTCCTTCTTGGGGTTTACCATCAACTTCTGGCCCAAACAAAAGTTCAGGCTGATCATCACTTAAATTGATAGTATCAGTAATTCTCCCCTATATTTAGTACATTTAGGACCTAAGACTTATACAAATTCTTGTTGATCAATTCAGTGACAGGGATGGATGTTTCCAATTTAGCAAGTCACTCTCAATACTGCATGGTGTTTGATTTTTTAGCATATTTGACAAATCAGTTCTTTCAGCCACAACCTTTTGGGTAATTTAAGTTTGTTTGCTTGTACTAAGAATTTCTGTCTAAGCAATTCTAGCAGGAATATATACTATTTTCTATTTTTTTTCTTTTATGAGTTATTTACATTTTTCTTTGAGTTTTTTTGTTTTTTTATTAACATCAGATTCAGATACTTTCTTGGCAGAATTTTCTGAATTCTTTTTATTGGAATTATCTAAATTCTTCTTGCTTCTTAAATTGTATTGCCTATGAACCTCCATAATGATGCAGGAGCATCAGCTTCGAAAAACACCTTGTATTTTATTTAAGCTAGGGGGTTTCATGTTTTGAAGAAATATTAAATTTCATGTAAATATTAATATTATTTTGAGTGATTATTTGTGAGAATTTGTAAATATGAGAGAAATTAGTTTCTAGTTTATTTAGAATTAATGATGGAGCCTAAGTTGGAATTAGTTTCGAAGTTTTAGGGATAAGAATCTATCTTTTAAGGATGTTGAGAGATTTAGGGATTTGTTGAGATATTTTAGTGGTATTAAGATATTAAGAGGATTGAGCATTAAATTAGATCATTTTTAAAACTGTATAAATAGGAGGAGAGATTGTGAGTGAGTAAGGGTAAGAGTGATTGAGAGCAGACTTGAACAGCCAAGGCTGTAAGCCTCTGGCAATTTGTAAGGGCCGAGAACGTTGAACATTTGGCCAAGAAGATAAGTTTGTAAGTATGGTCATTTTTATGAAAGTGTGATTTTGAGTTATGCGCCTTAATTTGGACAATTCATGTATGGGTCAATTACTGTGTCAAGGGTGAATTTGTTGGTATTTGCTGGTTAATTAGTGCATTAATCCCTGTGGAATGATAATGGTGGGTGCATGAATAAATTGTAATATGGGAACATTGTAGGCAAGGATTACCAATATTAGTTGATGAACCTTCAAAGGCAATACTGAAATCGATTTTCAGATATTGGATATCTGGTATCACAGTTATAAACCCGTAGAATATTGTGAATTGGGTGATAGATCGAAGATTTGATTAATAAAGGTCAAACATCTATTTGCTAGAATGTTACAATCGATTAGCTGGATTTTAGATCTGAATGGATTATGGTGTGATTGTATGAAGGGCGCAGACTTTTAATCCAGTCCAGCATAAGAACGTAGTTTTCAGAATGAATACAGCTCTCAGGATTGTATTTTGTTACAGTGAGTTGAAAGTGCTGTTCTGTTAAGTGGATCGATATTATAATTGTTGAATGCAGAAATCAGTTAAGTCTATTGGATAAATTCTCTTATTAAATGCCAGATTCATTGTGAATCGATCCCCATGATTGAAGATCTTAGCGCTGAATGTATCGATTTGTGTTCAAAGATCGGTTTGTGTACAAGACGTAGATGTTCAAATGGAGCTCAATTAGACTTGGAAAGTCGACTTCAGGGAGGCGGAATTGTTTAATGGAATTTTGATTGAGCTGTTGTGTGTAAAATCATGTTTGAATTCAAATTGCAGGTTCAGGATCTACAAATCTACGTTCCTGATTGGTGAAAAGCGGTCGGATGAATTTGTTTAAATCCATCGCAGAGTTGTATGTATATATCTTGCAGAAAGTTGACTGAAGAATAGTTTAAAACGCAGAGCTTATGCAGCGCAGAACTAAACTCTGTGTATTAGTTGATTGTAATTGCAGGAAAGCGCTGTTGGTCTTGGAATACAGCGAAGAAATTGGAATCTATGAAGTTAATTCGGAGCAGAGAAAGTTATGATTGACTCTTGAGTGAAATCGATTTTAAACATCGATTTCTTATGTCTGAATGTACTGCTTTAACACCGAAAGATTTAAGATCAAATGCTGGCATTTGAGATTGTAGTTCCATAGCAACTATAGAGGGTGAATTGGTATTACAAAGAACCTGTGTTATGGTGGATAAACAGGTATGTAATTTGGATTCTATTTTTTAGATTTGAGCTTGGTAAAGGGCGCATATATAAATTGCAACTCTAAGTCCAAACAGTTTATAAAATTGGTATCAATGGAGATGAATGTGTAAAAGCATTGGCTGGCTAACAGATTGTTAAAGTTTAAGGGGCACATGTGTATTGAGCAGAAACTTGAAACTCAAACCTATTGAAAAGTTTGTTCACATAATCTATGAACATTTAAAGAAGCATACATTACTTGAATTATTGTAGTGTAATTGCCAAGTCAAGCTTTTGAAACATAAGTGAATTCTTTTGATTGAATAGAGTGACATGTGAATGTTGATGTTTCAGTGGATATGATGAATGGGAGATATTGGGGTTGAGTATGGGAGTATTTAAAGTTTATGATTGAAGTTAAATTGAAAGAGAGCTTACGCATTGAGAGTGAAACAAATTGGCCAGCAATGAGGATTTGATTGGTAATTTACTGAGATGTATTTGATATACATGCATGGTTAAAGATTCTGGGTTTGCAGGCCTAGCCCTGCATCATTTTTGGTATCAGAGCCTGGCTCTGTTGAATTGAAGACTGCAGCAATATAAATCAAGAGAAGTTGTGAGAGAAGAACCAGATAGAAGTGGCAGTGAACCTGAAGAATCCAACAAGATATTGGACAGAGAGGACAATTGAGGTGTTCTCGAAAGAAAGAGTGAGAGATTGCAGAAGCCTAGAGGGAGCAAAGGTGTTGCTCGAAAGAAGATTCCGGATAGGGGATCGTGCTTACCAAAAGACTGAGTGAGGAGAGCTTAGTGAGGTAAGATTGCAGTAAGGAGGACTTACTGTTGTAGAGGCTTGTTGCAGAGGTGCGAGGAGCTCATGGAAAGAGAGGAGCAGAAAATGACTACAGATAGTCATAGCAGAATTTCACAAGGAAGCCACAGCAGAAGGGAAGATGCCAAAGCAAATGGCATGAGGATGAGTCAAGAAGAGTTTGACCAAGAGAAAGCTGAGATATATTTCCAGATTGGAATATTGATGAAGATGCTGCAGAAAAGTGTTTGGACCATGAGGAAAAGAGTAAAGTGGCCAAGGCTACGAAAAAGGAGAAATCAGCAAGTGAAGTCAGAGATAGTAGAATAATTGAGAAAGATTGAGCAGATATTGAGTGTTCAAGAGGAATCAGAGAAACTCAGAGAAGCAGAGTTAGAATTGGAAGTTTCCATTTGCAGACCAGAACAGGGTGAGATGTTAGGGAAAGAGGATAATGAGAGGTCAGCTAAAGATCTCATGGACTATTGGCAGAGTTCAGAACAATTCGAAGATATGTTGACAAAGGAAGCAGATGAGGCAATGAAGCCTTGTGTTTTTTATTCTTACAGTTTGTGTATGCTTGCAGGATATGCAGAGGATGATGGACAGTTAGTTGAAATTGTCACAACCAAGAATGAAGCTCTTGAGGTAAAGTATGATGAAGAATCCTTTTTAGAGGAAGAAGGCGTTGATCATTTGCAACAGAAGGAGTTCATAGATGAAATCCTGTTTGGTGTGAAACAGTCAGATGAGGTTGATATAGACTAGCAGTCTGAAGACAATTCCATAGTGGGACTACAAAAAGGTAAACCAATGAATTTGTTTAATGGAA
The DNA here is from genome assembly GCA_034641835.2 of Pinus albicaulis. Taxonomy (NCBI): domain Eukaryota; kingdom Viridiplantae; phylum Streptophyta; class Pinopsida; order Pinales; family Pinaceae; genus Pinus; species Pinus albicaulis. The sequence continues at coordinate 231,644,372 of CM076570.1, read as the reverse complement.
TTGATGAAGGTTTTTTGCAATTTGATAATGTGGAAAACAGGTCAACTCAGGAGGATTGTCAAGAAAAGAATGAAGCTGAGAAGGAAAATTGTGATGATCTGCTAGAGAGATTTCACAAGGAGATAGAATTCTTGGAAAGATTACTCGAGGAACCCAAAGGAGAAACAAAGCTTACAGAACCTGATGGAGGAAAAGGTGTGGAAGACAACATTAATAATTATGATGCTGAAATCAAAGAAATTGAGCAGCGTTTATTTGAAGGTGAGATGAAAGATCAGAAGCAACAAAGGAGTTATGTCCTCAGAGGCATGAAGGAGACAAAAATATTAACTCAGCAAGATGAATATGGAAGTAACCAGAAATTTGGAAGGAATGATCAGCTACATGAGAGTGAATTTTAGGAAGGCATTAAATTGCAAAAGTGTAGAAGCTGGCAGCATAATGAAGAACCAGGAATTGGTCCGGCAGTACAAAGAAGGACAAGCGAAGACCGAAGATACAGATGGAGACTGAAGAAAAGGGTAAAGTGGAAGCTATTGCAACAAAGGTTGAATGGCAAGCTGATGAACGAGTTCACGGAACTTGAACAAATTCATATTGATTTGTTGAAGAAGGAAAGACTCAGAGAAATGAAGTCACAGCAAGAAGGATCCGCTGAAATCCAAAAGATCTATGATGGAGGATTGGTGCTTGAAGCATCAAAAGAGAATGGAAGGTATTGTATTTTGAAAACTGAAGGTTGTTTTGTGTTTGCAGGTCACATTGACTTGAGGAAAGATAAACAGTTATTGAAGACTATTGAAGAAATGACTTCTCATAGTCATATGCAGAATAAGGAAGATGGAAAAATAATTTTTGAATTCAAAGGATACACTGAGTCATTGAGGATCATTGACCTTGAAGAAAGCCAGAGTAAAGAAGGATTAAAGACAGATATTGTGGACAATGCAGTTAGTGAAGATTATGCAGAAATATTGAGAGAACTTCCAGATAAGATGGCAGATTTGTGGTATAAGTCGAATATTTTGATGATGAATCTAGGTAAAGCATTTGAGTTTATTGAGCTGATTAATTTTGATGAAGATTTACATGCAGGAAAAAGCCAATGTGAAGTCAATTTGAACCAAGAAATTAATTCGAAAGAACAGATCAGATTAATGGAGGGTAAGATCAGAAAACTGCAAAATGAAGAAATGGTGGTGAATTTATGGTATGGAAAACTGCGAAGTAGAGTAAGCAAAAGCAATGAGCAAAATAAAAAGAATGACGAGATAGTGGGGCATTTTTCTAAAATATGGAAACCTGGGATATTTATGATTAACAAGCAATAAAAGAAACGATACAGTAAGCAAGAAAATTTGATAAAAATTGCAGTTGGGGCGACAATTATCGGACTTATGACCCAGGTGGTCATGAGATTTTCTTACATGAATGCGAACCGGAATAATTAAAGCATCTCTTTACTTATTTAACCAGGACATGTTTTGAAGAAATATTAAATTTCATGTAAATATTAATATTATTTTGAGTGATTATTTGTGAGAATTTGTAAATATGAGAGAAATTAGTTTCTAGATTATTTAGAATTAATGATGGAGCGTACATTGGAATTAGTTTCTAAGTTTTAGGGATAAGAATCTATCTTTTAAGGATGTTGAGAGATTTAGGGATTTGTTGAGATATTTTAATGGTATTAAGATATTAAGGGGATTGAGCATTAAATTAGATCATTTTTAAAATTGTATAAATAGGAGGAGAGATTGTGAGTGAGTAAGGGTAAGAGTGATTGAGAGCAGACTTGAACAGCCAAGGCTGTAAGCCTCTGGAAATTTGTAAGGGCCGAGAACGTTGAATATTTGGCCAAGAAGATAAGTTTGTAAGTATGTTCATTTTTATGAAAGTGTGATTTTGAGTTATGCGCCTTAATTTGGAAAATTCATGTATGGGTCAATTACTGTGTTAAGGGTGAATTTGCTGGTATTTGCTAGTTAATTAGTGCATTAATCCCTGTGGAATGATAATGGTGGGTGCATGAATAAATTGTAATATGGGAACATTGTAGGCAAGGATTACCAATATTAGTTGATGAACCTTCAAAGGCAATACTGAAATCGATTTTCAGATATTGGATATCTAGTATCACAGTTATAAACCCGTAGAATATTGCGAATTGGGTGATAGATCGAAGATTTGATTAATAAAGGTCAAACATATGTTTGCTAGAATGTTACAATCGATTAGCTGGATTTTAGATCTGAATGGATTATGGTGTGACTGTATGAAGGGCACAGAATTTTAATCCAGTCCAGCATAAGAACGTAGTTTTCAGAATGAATACAGCTCTCAGGATTGTATTTTGTTACATTGAGTTGAAAGCGCTGTTCTGTTAAGTGGATCGATATTATAATTGTTGAATGCAGAAATCGGTTAAGTCTGTTGGATAAATTCTCTTATTAAATGCCAGATTCATTGTGAATCAATCCCCATGATTGAAGATCTTAGTGCTGAATGTATCGATTTGTGTTCAAAGATCGGTTTGTGTACAAGACGTAGATGTTCAAATGGAGCTCAATTAGACTTGGAAAGTCAACTTCAGGGAGGCGAAATTGTTAAATGGAATTTTGATTGAGCTGTTGTGTGTAAAATCGTGTTTGAATTCAAATTGCAGGTTCAGGATCTGCAAATCTACATTCCTGATTGGTAAAAAGCGGTCGGATGAATTTGTTTAAATCCATCGCAGAGTTGTATGTATATATCTTGCAGAAAGTCGACTGAAGAATAGTTTAAAACGCAGAGCTTATGCAGCGCAGAACAAAACTCTGTGTATTAGTTGATTTTAATTGCAGGAAAGGGCTGTTGGTCTTGGAATACAGCGAAGAAATTGGAATCTATGAAGTTAATTCGGAGCAGAGAAAGTTATGATTGACTCTTGAGTGAAATCAATTTTAAACATCGATTTCTTATGTCTGAATGTACTGCTTTAGCGCCGGAAGATTTAAGATCAAATGCTGGAATTTGAGATTGTAGTTCCATAGCAACTACAGAGGGTGAATTGGTATTACAAAGAACCTGTGTTATGGTGGATAAACAGGTATGTAATTTGGATTCTATTGTTTAGATTTGAGCTTGGTAAAGGGCGCATATATAAATTGCAACTCTAAGTCCAAACAGTTTATGAAATTGGTATCAATGGAGATGAATGTGTAAAAGCATTGGCTGGCTAACAGATTGTTAAAGTTTAAGGGGAACATGTGTATTGAGCAGAAACTTGAAACTCAAACTTGTTCAAAGGTTTGTTCACATAATCTATGAACATTTAAAGAAGCATACATTACTTGAATTATTGTAGTTTAATTGCCAAGTCAAGATTTTGAAACATAAGTGAATTATTTTGATTGAATACAGTGACATGTGAATGTTGATGTTTCACTGGATATGATGAATGGGAGATATTGGGGTTGAGTATGGGAATATTTAAAGTTTATGATTGAAGTTAAATTGAAAGAGAGCTTCCGCATTGAGAGTGAAACAAATTGGCCAGCAATGAGGATTTGATTGGTAATTTACTGAGATGTATTTGATATACATGCATGGTTAAAGATTCTGGGTTTGCAGGCCTAGCCCTGCATCACATAATATAATTCTCAAATCCCAGTTTATAATCATCATATTATTCAGAATCTAACTCTGTTTGGGTCAGTGAAAATAATCCTTGTTATTATTCAGTGAGAAAAATAGATTCATCTCCATTAATCCCCATTAAATTTATCGGATTTTCCTCAACTTCCTCAACTAATCCGTCTTCATCAACATAATTTTCTTGAAAAGGAGGCCTAATTTTCTGATCAGGACCTCTTTGCTCTCTATGTCTAATCTGAGGAGGCTTTCTTCTACGATTTTGATTTCTATTTTGAGGAGCTAGTTGATTTTCTCTGGGAATAACTCTCTCATTCAGACTGATTATTTCCATCATCCTCTCCATAGTTCTTACATAATTTTCAATTTTAGGATCAGATGTAGGGGCTATAGGTTCTTCTCTTATGGTAACCCTTCTTTCAATTCTCATCCTAGCCATTTTGTTAACAATTTTCTTCTACACTCACATCATCTCTTTGCATTTTTTCTAAAGTTGACGAGTCTCTCTCCCTAAGTTAATAGGCCATGTCTAGGTCAAAACCATTTGGGAATTTAACCAAGACTAACCCTTGGGGTGGTTTCATGTGAGCAGGAATTGCATTGTATATATTGTTGAATCTAGTGCAATAGTCTTGTACACTTTCTCCTGGAGACCTCTTAATACTCTCATATTCTAATAACATTTGTAGTGTATTTTTCTTAATTTCCCATATATTAATAAATGTTTGGTGAAATTCAAGGATATCTATTAGCAGTTAAACCCTTGAACCATTTTCTAACTTCACCCCCTAAACTTTGAGCAAACATTCTCAATTTGACACTGTCTTCATCAATTTCTTGCAGGTCAAAACAATCATTCATTTTATATATATGTTGATGGGCAGTCACAGGACCAGTCCCATCAAATTGTGGAATCTTAGATTGGTAATCGTGGGGCATAGGTGGTAAAGGTGCAGGCAACACCAATGGGGCATATCTGGCTGCCATTATTGGTGGAAGTGGTGGAGGGAGGTGAACAATCGATGAAGTAGGATGGGTAGAGGTAGTGGGAAATATGTTTGTGTAACGATTTGAATGGTAGGATACGGATAAGTAGTGGTATGGATTGTAGAAGCAGTAGGACTAGTTGAACTAAGATGGACTGTTTGAGATGTAAATGAAGAAGCTGCTATGGTTTACACAGTTTACTCTAGAGGTTGCTGGAGGAAGGCATCATCAACAATTGAGGTAAACTCTGTCACCAAATCTTGGAGAGTACAAAAATCCCGGAGAAGCTCGATATCAGATTTAATTTGGGAGTAGTCGTCTCTCACTAGACTTTGATGTAGGATAGATGGATCAAAAACTATATGGTCAGTCCAATTCTCAGATTTGGTCCTGAATAGACTTTTTTCAAAATGTAAATAAAGTTGAATGTCTTTCAAAGTGACAAAATTTTTAGGGAGGGAGATAGATCTATGGAGAACTCTACTACTGGTTTGACTTTAAGTTCTAGGAATATTTCTCAAAATCTTCACAGGATTGTCTGCTATAGTAGGAGTATTTGGATCAGGATGGGATCTAGTGGATATCATTTTAGGAGCTAGAAAATAGATCAGAATCACAGAAAACTTGATTATTTAAAACTGAAAAAAACCAATCTTTAAAATGAAATTCTATCATACAATTCTTTTAACTGGTGTTTCTGAATTTGAATGAAAAGAGTTTGTTTCAATTAAGTAATCCCCCAGTATGGTTGAAACTATGATATCGCTCTATAATTTATAATATTGGCAAGACTAAATTATAAATTACAACATCAAACAACTTTGGAGCCTAGGATCTAACCCTCCTAGACTCAGAGAGGGATCTCTCTACAAGATTTAGCTTTGTTTTTTAAATTTTTCTGATATTAAGCTAGTAAAATTGGTTGTGAGAATTTTTTTTTATTGATAGTTTTTGTTGGATTTAAGGGATATCTTTAAACTATTTCCATTGGCCTATGGAGTCAAATAGGATGGGTGTATGCATCAATTTTCCAGAGAAATTTCAAGGCAAACTAGTTGTATATATTAATTCTTTATAACAAAGTGAAATATGGAATGGAGAAAAGTGATTCCAGTAGTGTTTTAGAAGCAGTTAAGTATTATTAAACCATATATTAGAGGAAAAACAATTAAATTGTAAAATTAGCTATACTTAAGGTGCTCTATGCAGCAAATCTTAATATTCAGATTTCTGTTTTACAATTTAGAAAATGAAACATTGGCAGAAGAAACAATGGGAAACATTAAACATAATAAAATAAAAACATCACCAGGACAATACAACACATGAATCTTGCAAAATGGTATGTATATTGATGCTCCAGCTCCAAAATTACAGATTATCCAATAAAAACGCTTACAATCTAGTGTCCAACTCCTAATACTTAATAAAAATGTTATATTTAAAATAACTCCTACTGATTCTCCTATCAACGGAGGCAATATACTATTTATTACAATGATAACTGATTTTTGGCAGTTGTGACCGCTATGTGGACACGTTAAAATAGTTTTGAAAGATGGCTAAAATTTCCATAAATCCGTTATTGAGTGATGTAGTGGATTGTTGTGCTAGAAAATCCAAGGCTCATGTGATGTATTGATACACTGGGTCTGCTGAATTGAATGATGAGTTGAGTTGGATGTTCCACTGTCATGTTGAGCTATCACCCTTCCTGATAGTCACATAACTTTTTCCATTCCTCTGGATTCATAATTTTGATTCTGATCAACTTTCTGTAGATTTCATCAGTTTTTTTCTACTTCATGAATGTTGGCTTTAGTTCGAAAATGTGCTTGATTTCATGTTGTATGAAGATGTCATTGCTGATAAGTTCATAGAAATCCCTCCCTGTCATAGTGTTCTTCAAATTGGCATGCTTGGATGCATCCTTTGAAATCTCTGTGAGCTTCTTTACATAATCATTTTTAGCCATAAGCTTGTCATTTATCACAAAAAAGGAAGACAATCCTTTTTTGTTCAGAGATTCAATCCTGTTGAAGAATCTGCTTACTCCAATATGAAGTTGATGACACTTATATTCCACCTGTGTAACTAAACTCTTCTTGTTTAATACTTTCTTGACCTCAAGTATGGTTGCAGTCCTATCTTCTACTCCAAGAGGTTCCAATTCAAAACTTATTTTAGAGTTTAAAAATTTGATGATATTGTTATCAGTTCTAGGATTATCTCTAAGTTCCTCATTTTTCTTTTCTATTGCAACCCTTACTATATCAATTAGATCTCTATGCTAAAATATTATCTGGATGGATGGCTAGATCTCATTCATGGAATCAATTATATATAACCAGATGATTCTGTTGAATCTTCTTACCATATTCCCAATTGAAGACTCTTGAAGAGACTTATGTAGACTCTCTGTAAATTTCTTGCTGATCTACAACTCTGTAGCATGTGTTGAATCATTCCTCTTAATATGGTCTTGTAAGGCATTGGCTTGGTCTTTCAGCTTTTTGATTTCACATGTCTGCAAAGAAATATTTCCCATAGCCTTATCTAACTGCTCAGTGCCTCCACTTTATGTACCTGTAGTTGTGGTTGTTTTTGAATGTGTGACAGCAAGAGGGACTGCTTGTAATGGAATCATGGCCTTGGCTTATTGCTTTTCTGCTTCCTTTACTACATCTTTTATTGATTTTTGTTTCTCTTTTATCAACTTATCCATCTCATTTTCCATTTTCTTGATCTGTTCAACTTGTTCAATGATTAGCTTCATAATTTCATCCTTCTGTGTCTCATTTTCTTCTATATCCTTTGTTAGGGGATCATCTGTTGCTGGCATCTTAAGATGCTTCCTCAAAGCGGTTATATCTGCATTCCTTTTTCCTAGAATTTCCTCCACCACTGGTATATTTATTGGGTCATGCCCAGTTTGTATTTCTAAATTCTCTAGGGAATTATTCCTTGTATCTTTTGCCATGGAGGAAATTTTCTCCATTTTAAATTGTGATTGTGCATTGGATAATGAAACTTGCAAATTTGATAGGGTCATGGCTGTATTGGTCAATGTGGAGGAGATAATTTCTCATGTTTGCTTATGCATCTCCACTTGGTATATTGGATGAATATTTTTCACATCAAACTCAAAAGAATTTTTCTTGTAGTCTGATGTAGTTTTGGGTTGGGGATCTGTCTTCCAAGAAAGACATTTTCATCATTCCCTTCTCAGAGTCAAAGGCTGATAAAATCCTCCGCTGTGAACTTTTTTTTTTTTCCTAGAATTGACTATAGGTGTTGGTTTTAAGTATCTCATTCTTTCTTTTGATCTCTTTGAATGTTTCATAAATACTCTCCTCCTTTTTCCCTCCAGTGGAAGTAGATGTAGGATTCTGCAAACTCTGCTGCTGAAATGGAATGGTGGCAGAAGATGGTAAGAAAATGGTTTGTCCACCTACTGGAGAAGATCTTGGTGAATCCCTGATTGTAATAACTGTCTGTTAATCAATTTCACTGCTATGGCCTATATCCATGTGGACTCTGGCTCTCTTCCTATATTTCATCTTGAATTATTTGGTGGATGTGTCAATATCCATGTCAACTTGATCATCTCTTGTCCTCTTGCTTCCTATTTCTTTCTCTGTTTTCTTTCCCTTGTCTTCTTTAGCCCCTCTAGATTTCCTTTCTTGTGGAGTTTGGGTTTGAATGACTGAAGTGGAAATCACTTGTTCTTCAGCATCCTGTAGTGTATTGGCTTCCCACTCATCTTGATTCATGTACTGCTCTATCTCAAATATGTGTGTGTGTATGTATGGTGTGGATTCTTTCTCGACCTTTTTCTTGGCGATGATCCTCATTGGGTCATAGGACCAGGTGAAATTGTGAGTGAACTTCATATCCTTCAATACCCTATCGACCTCCTCCCCTGCTGCTCTATTGTTGCAAATTAAAGGATCCATCTATGTTTTGATCCTAGATTGGTATTTTTTCTTTGTAGAGACCAAATTCACCTCATTTTCATTTATCATTTTTCTTATATATTCTAAAGAAAATATCCTCATAGAGAGGTACCTTGGCAATTTGTAGGGGGGTAATTCACACCCATAAACTCGGACCTCTATATAATTTTGGTACATGTACCAATCTGTTGTTCTAACCTAATCTATTAACTGCATAATCTTCTTAATCTATTCACTAAACCTTGGCATTGTTGCATTGCTGAGTGTACTGGTTTTTGGATGTACAAATGAATCCAAAAAACCCTTGTACATGTAATTCTTCTGCTCTTTCATTAATAAAGTGGTCCAAAAAATGACTGATTATGGCTGAGAGTCATCATTTATCCTTATCATGTCAAATTCAAACTTTTTAGACTGAAAATAAAGAAACATGTAAACCAATACAGAAGTGTATTCGAACACCTCTTCTATCTGAAACTTCAATAATTGATTATGGATGGCATTAGCAAGGAATTGGGCATAATTGAACATAATTGAGGGTTTACATTCTGATGAAAGGATCTATAAGAAAACAATCATGGCTTCATCTACCCACTAGTTTGTGTGATACCCTAAAAAATATTACAAAACAGTGACAATATGTTGGGTCCTATCAGGAAAAATAGATGAAGGATATGGGGGATTCTTTGTAGGCATTGGGGAATTGGTGGCCATGAAGAGCTCTAAGGTTTTAACCCTGCTGGAAAAGTGCAAATTCTGACATAACTCCCTAAGGAATTCATAAGAGAAAGGGATGGTTTCTTCAACAATGGAGACCTACATCATCTCCTGAATGGATTGGGCATCAATGGAAAACAAGACCTCTCCTGCTGGAGTCACTACAAATATTTGGTTGGTGTCATAATAGGCCTGACACTTTCTAATGAACTCTGGGCAGCTATGGGTTTTGGGGAAAATATAGTAAGGCTGCTTGGTTTCCGACAATATTATATCATCAACTTCGTCAAGCAATTTTTCTTAGAGCCAGTAGTAGACATCGAATAAATCGAATTCAGAATCTCTCTCCTGGATTTTGAAATCTCTGTCTACCAAAGCCATGTGATCCAGGTCCACCTGAGGGTAGACCATAGGATTGAATGGTTGTTGGTTTGGCTTTGGAGGAATTTTGTCTTATGTGATAAATCTCACTATGTCTCTCACTGTACAAAGAAGAACATGATTGAAAGAAGAGGGAACCGAGAGAGGGAACAATTGTAGGTCAAAAATGGGGAAGGGAGAAAATAGAGGGGAAATGTGATTCAATTTGCAGAGCACTATGATTTTTCTGCTAATAATCAGAGACTGTCTTCACTAACTCTTGCTGTTAATCCTTTGCAATTAGATTCACCTATATTAGTTGAATAGAATGAGCATGGTAAACCTTTCCCTCTGGGTTGAATTAGGATTTTAACAAGTGATTGGGTGACCGTTTAGTTTGGCGTGGGCCCGTTGGAAAATGACCCAACCAATTGAATGCTCAACAGATATGTGGGTAGAGCATATTTGATAGGATGGAGGGGACACGTAGGCTAAGTCATGGTGCAATGTCACAGGGAAATGGCTAGTTCAACAGTCAAAGGCGCGACAGTTTAGAATGCAGTAAGTGGTAAGGGACGATGGGGGGTGGTGTGGAAATACCTGAGCACGACACATAGCATCGGTGGTGGTACTGAATACCATCAATTTCGGAGGCTGAGTGGGGGCTAAAAAGTCACGTGGGCCGTCGGATGGATAGGGAGTGTGCAGAGATGAGGGTTTGTTAGTGTGGAAAAGAATTTTTATGTGATGGTGGGGTCGGGGAATATATGTGATGGGAGGTATATTGTTGGGTATGTGTTATATTCTTTCCACGACTAAGCACGCACGGGGGGGGGCGTTAGCCCCCCATTTGCGCTGGGCGCAATAGGGGGGTCACGGGGGGGGGGCGTTAGCCCCCCCTTTGCGCTGGGCGCAATAGGGGGGTCACAGGGGGGGTGGTAGCCCCCCCTGTCGGGGTCCGGGGCAGCGCCCCGGTGAAAATTTTGGTTCCTTAATTTCCGCTGGGTAGTCTGCATCCATGGTTTTGTGCATGGTTTTGCACATGGTTTTGGGGCTCGATGGTTTTCGGCCCCTGGTATTTTTGTAGATCCGTTCAAGGGAACTACGGTTATGTTCTAATCCAGGGTTAATGGATTGGGGTTTATGTATGCTCCGACATGTATATATATGTGTTGTAACACTAAAAGGAATATAATGAAAAATCAAGCTGGTCGTCCCGATTTGGGATCCAGGGGAAAATCTCTGTGTTTATCTATTTTATGTTTTATGCTCTCGCAATTGTTTATTTTCTATTATAAGATTCGTGTGTAGATAATTTCTGTTCAGGGTTAAAACCTACATTTGGTATCAAAGCTGTTTCGGCTTCAAGGGGACGCCTTTGTAGTTGAGGGTTTTTTGCTCAGGCCTGTGGTAGACCCTGTGCAGTGGGAGATCTACGGGATCGATTCTTGCGGTGAAAGAATATGGCGAGCGGCGAAAAGATAGAGATCGAGAAATTTAATGGTCAGATTTTTGAGTTGTGGAAGCTCAAGATGGAGGATCTGCTGGTGGATAAATATCAGTGGATCGCGGTAGATCCAAGTACTAAACCAACGGCAATGTCAGATGAAGACTGGAAGAAACTGGATCGGAAGGCTAAGAGCACAATACGGTTGTGTGTCTCAGATTCAGTATTGTTGAATGTATCTGGGGAAGCTACGGCGAAGACCTTGTGGGAAAAGCTAGGGACTTTGTACCAATCTAAGTCTCCGGTGAATAAGTTGTTCCTGTGGAAAAAGCTGTATAACCTGAGGATGAAGGATGGAGATTCGGTGACAGAGCATCTGAACGCCTTCAATACTGTGGTAAGTTAGCTGTCATCTGTTGATATTAAAATCTCAGATGAAGATAAGTGCATCAGTTTGTTGTGTTCTCTACCAGACTCGTGGGATAGTCTGGTTATTGCAATAGGTAGCAATACAACTACTTTGAATTTTGATGACATTGTCTCAGCCTTGCTGTCGGAGGAAATGAGACGGAGAAATATGGAGGGTCAAAATGGAGATGCCTTATCTGTACGAGGAAGGTCCCAAAATAGAAATAAGAATAAGGTTTCGAGTGGGAGATCTAAATCTAGAGGGAGATCTAAATCTCCTGGAAAGTTTGTAAAGGTGTGCTGGAAATGCGGAAAGGAAGGGCACTACAAAAAGGAATGCAGATCTAAAGCTCCTGAGAAAGGAAAGGGATCTGATGAAGGTCCTTTTGCAGAGGAAAAAACCACCTCAGATGAAGGTGGGGATGTGTATTTGGCTTCTTCTTCAAATATACATGTAGATCATGAGTCATGGTTGATTGACTCAGGTGCATCCTTTCACTTCACTCCCCATAGGGAGTGGTTCCGCGAGTATGAGAAATATGAAGGTGGTGATGTCTTCCTAGGGGATGATAGGAGGGCCAGAATCATCGGACGTGGAAAGGTCAAGCTGAAGCTGCAAGGTGGAAGGATTAGAACACTTCTTGGTGTTCTGCATATTCCTGCATTGGCTAGAAATTTGATTGTGAAGCAAGATGAGTAAATGCAAATGTAAAAACAAGAACTTGAGAACATTCCCGCAAGATGGTTCCTGTGGAGCATCAGGCACGCGTGAGTTCGGATCGAATTTATACAAGCTACAAGGTAGCACTAAGTATGATGGGTGTATATTTTGTTCTGGCGCGGAGCAGTAAAGCCCAGTCAGTTTCGGGAGAAAAGACCATGTCAGTGGGCATCAAAGGCTTACATATTGGAGAGAAGGGCCTTCGGGGATACTACATAGAACAGCATATGGTAGAACGTATGTCTAATTGTTCTTTGGATTTCGATTTCTGGGAACATTGTGTATATGGGAAGCAGAATCGGGTGAGTTTTCCTTCTGGTGCTAAGAGGGAAAACAAGATATTAGAACTTGTGCACAGTGATGTGTTTGGGCCTGTGTCAGTTCCATCACTGGGAAAGTCTGTGTACTATGTTTCATTCATAGATGACTTCTCAAGGAATACATGGATACATTTCTTGAGGAAGAAATCTGAAGTCTTTGACAAATTTAAAGAATTTAAGGCTCTGGTGGAAAACCAGACAGAGAAGAAGATAAAGGCGTTGAGGACAGATAATGGTGGGGAGTTCTGCAAGAAGGAATTTGAAGAGTTCTGTAAGAAGTGTGGTATAGCAAGGCAGAAAACTACTCCATACACACCTCAGCAAAATGGAGTTGCAGAAAGAATGAACAGAACGCTGATGGAAAAGGCAAGAAGCATGCTCAGTGGTACCGGGTTAGGACAAGAATTCTGGGCAGAGGCAGTGGAGACTGCATGTTACTTAGTTAACAGATCACCTTCATCAGTGTTGGAGGATAAGACCCCACATGAGGTATGGACTCGTAAGAAACCCTCTCTTTCACATCTAAGGGTATTTGGATGTGATGCATATGTACATGTTCCAAAGGAGAAAAGGACCAAGTTGGATAATAAATCTGAAAAGTGCATCTTTATTGGGTATAAGGATGGTTTAAAAGGTTACAAGCTTTGGAACCCAGAAACAAGGAAGGTTGTGTACAACCGAGACGTGGTGTTTAGAGAAGTGAAATATGTTGTTAAACATGAAGTCCTATCAAAGGAACCTGAAAAGATAGAGTTTGAGCTAAAGGAGGATGAATCAGACTCTACAACAGAAGAAGACTCAGAAGATGAAGAGCCACAAACTCTAGCTTTGAGAAGATCAGTTCGGGAAAGAAGGCAACCAGAAAGGTATATTCCATCTGCTTTCTGTTCAGGTTTTGCCTTAACTATAACTGATGATGAACCCAGAACTGTCAGGGAGGCAGTAGATTCAGAGGATGGAAAACTCTGGAAGGAGGCCATGGTTGATGAAATGGCATCCTTGCACAAAACCGATGCATGGGATCTGGTGGAGTTGCCGGCTGGAAGGAAGCCCATTGGGAGCAAATGGGTGTTTAAGAAGAAGATGAATGTAGAAGGCAAGGTGGAGAAATACAAAGCTCGGTTGGTAGCGAAAGGTTATTCCCAGGTGCCGGGAATTCATTTTGGTGATATTTTTTCTCCTGTTGCCAAGGTTACTTCTATTAGATTACTTTTATCTGTTGCTGCTGCATTTGATTTTGAGATAGAACAGATGGATGTGAAGACAACATTTCTTCACAGGGATCTAGAAGAGGAGATCTACATGAAGCAACCCGAAGGCTTTATGGTGAAGGGTAAGAAAGAACTGGTATGCAGGTTGAAGAAGTCTCTGTATGGGTTAAAACAGTCACCAAGGATGTGGTATCAAAAATTTGATACCTATATATGGGGACTTGGCTTCACCAGAAGCAAGGAGGATCACCGTGTTTATTTTAAATTAATTGGTGACCGTGTTATTTATTTGGTCTTGTATGTGGATGATATGTTGTTGATTGGAAATGACAAAGAAATTATCCAAGATTTGAAGACCCAACTGCTCTCCAAATTCGACATGAAGGATCTTGGTGCTGCAAACTATATTTTGGGCATGGAAATTAAGAGAGATCGGGCAAAGAGGAAGCTCTGGTTAAACCAGAGGAAGTATGTCGAGACTATATTGCAGAGGTTCAATATGCATGATAGTAAACCGGTGAATGTTCCTATTCCTGTAGGTGTAAAGCTGTCTGCTGAACAGTGTCCCAAGACACAAGAAGAAGAGGAGTATATGTCCCGTGTTCCATATGCAAGTGCAGTGGGTAGCCTGATGTATGCAATGGTCTGTACTAGACCAGACATTGCACATGCAGTGGGAGTATTGAGCAAGTTTATGTCAAACCTAGGGAAGGAGCATTGGACATCAGTGAAGCGCGTTTTCAGATATTTACGTGGCACTAGCAATTATGGCTTGTGCTACCAGGGAAGACCAAGATTGGAAAGAATGTTGGACATTCATGGTTTTGTTGATGCAGACTGGGCTACAGATTTGGACCAAAGAAGATCTACAAGTGGGTATGTGTTTAGCCTATTTGGAGGCTCAGTCAGTTGGATGAGTAAAAGACAATCTGTAGTGGCTCTTTCAACTACAGAAGCTGAATACATAGCAGCCACTCATGCAAGCAAGGAAGCATTTTGGTTGCAGAGATTGTGTTCAAGTATGGGATTGGTACAACAAGCTATAAGGATAGACTGTGATAACCAAAGTGCAATTTTCTTGGCTAAGAACCCTGCTTATCATTCAAAGACAAAGCACATTGATGTTCAATATCACTTTGTTAGAGATATGGTTGAGGCTAAAAGGGGGTTGCTGGTAAAGGTGGACACTTTGAAGAATGTTGCAGATGCATTGACGAAGTCTGTGAGCACTCAGAAGTTCTCTTGGTGTAGAGAAACAATGGGTGTTGAAGAATTGGCCCAATGACTAAGCCCTCCTGTGGCCCCCTGTGGAAAGAAAACAACAAGTGGGAGAATGTTGGGTATGTGTTATATTTTGGTTCCTTAATTTCCGCTGGGTAGTCTGCGTCCATGGTTTTGTGCATGGTTTTGCACATGGTTTTGGGGTTCGATGGTTTTCGGCCCCTGGTATTTTTGTAGATCCGGTCAAGGAAACTACGGTTATGTTCTAATCCAGGGTTAATGGATTGGGGTTTATGTATGCTCCGGCATGTATATATATATGTGTTGTAACACTAAAAGGAATATAATGAAAAATCAAGCTGGTCATCCCGATTTGGGATCCAGGGGAAAATCTCTGTGTTTATCTATTTTATGTTTTATGCTCTCGCAATTGTTTATTTTCTGTTATAAGATTCGTGTGTAGATAATTTCTGTTCAGGGTTAAAACCTACATATATTTTAGGAATTAGGATAGGGAGTGAGGTGTTTCGGAGGTTAGGATAAGTGTCAAATAGAAAGTTTAGGAATTAGGATAAAATAATGATATAAAATATGCCAAATTTTTTTTGAATACAGCTTTATTCCAAAACTTTGAAATGCATCCCTTAACAAAACTTTTAGGATAAGAATCCTTTGTCCTCTGATTTTTCTCCTTCAACCATAGAAAACATGAGACCTTTAAACTGCACTTTCTAGGAAAAAATGCATGCTTCCTCCATTCATTCTTTTCTTTACCTCTACCTACCCAAAATACAAATCTAACATTTTTTTTTCTTTTGCAGGGTGAATTTAGACTTGCAGACCCTAAAACATATTTTATTTTAGACTTATAACCTAACATCTATCCTTATTGCTTCCATTGTGTCAGATTAAACTATTGAGTCAATTCATTTCTACCTATATACTAATATGCCAAGATTAAATAGCTTGGAAAATCTTTAATTTCCAACCTAGCAACAAAAATTGAAAATTGTTCAATCATGATTAAACTGTATGATTGGATAAACCTATCTAATGAGTAGTGGCATTTTAATTAGCAACACTTTCAATATTATTTATTTTTTGGGGTTTTATTTATTTTTTCTTTTTCTTTTTTTCTCTTTTCTCTTTTTTCTTTTTTCTTTGTTTTTTCTACCCTATTTTCTTTTCTTTTTCATATCTTTTATTGGAAATCATTTGAATATTGAAAAATATTTTCAATAAGAAATTGCAAGGAACATGAAATATCCAATCACCTTGATATCCTATGATTTATAGGACACTAAAACCCACAAGATCATGTTACATAGTTATAATGTCTCGTGTTTTTTCATTCATCTAACCATAAACATTCCTTTAAATACTCGATATATTTGGTGTCACAGTATTCACTCGCCGCAAGAAATAACCTACGATCTTGACCTTGAAATAACCCACCGCTTATCCATGTCTTCCACTACGATCACTTCATCATATCATCCATTACGACCAAATTAGAGCCAAGGTAGATGTTATTACTTACACGTACATTGTCTAGTGGGCGATTTAGAGCTAATTTTGTCCTGGAGGATGTTAGGATTTACCCATTTTTTGAGCTCATGATCCATAAATATGGGATTACGTGAAGTGTAAGGTGGTCAATTCATCTGTAGGTTCATAGATAGGTCAAATTGATGACAGGAACAACCAAAATAGAATAACTTATAAATGTATATTAGATATTTTCCTACATAAAATTCCTCCTCTTTTCATGTTACTATGCATGCCATGAAAGTCTAAGATGCCAAGTGGTGAACTTAATTTTTCAACCCTCAACGTCAAAGTGTATGGGATTTTTAAATCGTTGTGAGTTGGTTGGGGTTTGATTTCATGAGAAAACTAATGCTCTGTACCAGATCTCAGATCTCATTTATGACATAGGAGGTATCAGGGTTTAAATTTGAAGGGTCCCCCTACCCATCAACAATTTTTTCCATGACTATTTTAGTTTTAAACTCCCTTTCATATGAATTTTAAAATTTACTTTTACCTATTTCATATAACTTCTCAAAATAATTTTCTCTCACATGAAAATAATGAAACTTCTCCATCAGGTCCAAAGATTTAGCCAAATTTTCTTTTCTCCAACATTCTCCCAAAATGTCTTGTAAAAATAGATAAAATTCTAGCTTTCTACATATCTATCTACTTTTTTCTTTTCACCCTTCTCCACTATGGAAATATACAATAGAATATAGGAAATTTATACCTACCAAAATAGGGTTCCAATAAATATTGTTGCATATTGCGTAAGAGTTGAAGTTGGAGCCGCATATTGTGCACCGTTTCTCCAAAACAATGTAGATAGGTGTTTATTTGTATTAATAAATTTTCGAAGCGGGACACTGCAAAAGTGATTTTAAATGCTATTAAAAAAAATAATGCTAATAAATTAAAACCTATTTAAAAACTATACATAATGGAAAATTTCAAATTACTGCATACCTATTTATTAGAGGAATAATTAGACTGATTGATTCATCGCTTCCATTGAAATCTAACATAATGCACATGTTGAATCTTATCATTTCATTGGATTCTACATGTCATGATGACACTTGTTGCTGCAGTTGTCGTCGTAACTATTTTCACTAGGTTTATGCCATTGTATTCCTTTCACACACCTTTATTTTTGATGCGCTACTATTTCTTAACGTTCCATCTTATAGGTGTATTTTCAGTGATTTACATGTAAAGGAACATGGAAATACAAATTTATTAATATTTTATAAACATTTAAATTATTCTTTGACAAAGGTTGGTACTAAGATTCTAAGAAAATCTCCCAAAATACTAACCCCTTTATTTGTATTACAGGTGACTCTTGGACACTTGGGAGGTGAGGTTCACTAATCATCTTCAGAGTCCATGATAACAGATGTAGGGCTAGCTCCATTTGCAATGTACATTATTAAGGAACAAGACATTTCTATGATGAACTGAATCGACCGCCTTGGCGTTTTTTCCTTATTTGTATCTCTATGGCATTGAGCACTCTGATGAATTTTTCTACAAGATCGTTTAAAATTTTGGTCCCAGGCTTGCATAAAATCAAGGATTTCAAAAAATAATTTCTTTCTTGATTTATGTAATGATTCTAGGAGGGAAATTTAAAATTGTGTTGGATGGGACTCGGGAGTCAGAGACTCAAATTGTGGGATTATTGAATCAAACATAATGAAGGTCTGCTATTAGAGGCCATAAAATTTGAGGAAAAAGGCATGAAAAATGAAAAAACGTCATCAAATTTTCATTTGAAAAGCATAGGGGATTTGAAATTCCTGCTTTGGCCATAATAATAAATTTATAATGTTTTTTTATTGCTTTTAATTTTAAGTTGACAATATTCAATATGGTTGGATGTGTAACTACAAGATTTCAAAATTAGAACTTTAATAGACACATTATTACTCCTTGATCCTCTTATGAGCAACCTCAACAAAGGTATCGGTCTACCATTTCACTCCTTCATCAACTTCCTCATCATGGTCATCCTGGCTCCCTTGAGGACATTGATCATCCTCATGAGAAGATTTCTCCTTTGACACCTTTGAATCCACATCATTTTTTTTCTTTTTATTTGAATTTTTCTTGTTTTTCTTCTTTTCTTCATCTAAATCTCCCCCCTGTTAATGTGTTCCTTTTCAACCCTCATGGGTGACTTGTTATATTTTCCTCCCTTCTTTTGTTGTGTGGGATTTTTCAAAATAAAAGTAGCGAGCTTATCCCTCACATATACATCAGTAATGTACCCACATGATATCATCACAAGGATATCATTTGTGTCTTTGATGCCAGAATCTCTGCCTCTGGATTTCCACATCCATATCACTAGACATATCTTTTTATAGAAACTTCCACAAAGGCAATGTTCTTCCTATCTATGTAATGCCACTAGCTTCTGCCATTGGGCTCTTATGTCAGCTTTTGTACTGAAGTATATTTTGCAAGGTACAAATGAAAACCACCATCATCCTTTAGGTTATGTAAATGCATAGAAGATGTCTTTCTCAATACTACCCTAGTCATTGTATCTACTTTAGATGGGTACAATGTTTGCATATTTTCGAGAAATAAACCTTAATCGCAAGTTAAGGGTGTTTTTCCAAGGTAAGGTTTTGTCTAGCATTTGGATCTATGTTGATCAAGATTACATCCGGAACCCTCCAAACTACTCCTAACCCCAAATTTACTATTTCAATATTCGTAACACAATTTTTATGCATGTGAATAGATCATGTTTTGCTACATATATGTGTATTGATGAAAATTTGGTGATACATGAGGGTTAATCCCTTGGAACTGCCTCTTTTGCACAACTTCCCCGCATTTCTGGAGTGTCTACCTATTGATCACTCTTATCATCGATATCATTGAATCCTCCACGATATCATTCCATGGAAGAAGAATTTTCCTTTCATTTCTTCAGGATGGCTCTTTCTATGCAACATCTTATTTATTCTATGCTTCCTTCGTTATTTCCTTACGATGTTTCTTTTGCAACATGTGGTGCAATTGCTAGTTTAATTTATATATTATATTTGTCATAATATTTTAATTTATATATTATATTTTTATATTTTATGTCTGGAATATAAATTTTTTAGTTATGAAGAGTAAAAAAAATTATATCTATCAATAATAGTATTTAATAAAGTAATTATTTCTTAAATAAATATATATGTATATATTTATGAAGAGTAAAATACATATAGTTATTTTAATTTTTTCGTAAATAAATATATATGTAATTTATGTAATTTTTTGAAATATAATGGTATTATTATTATTTGTAATTTTTTTCATATATGAATTCAACATTTATGAGGAACATAATAACACTTTTCCCAACCACCTAAGTCAAATACAATTCACAATTTTATATTAAACAAGAAAAAAATTTAGTTTAAATATTGATTTGAAGGTTATGTTATTTCAAATTAAATTTTGAATTTTATTATTTTAATTTCCTCTATGTAGTTCATGGTCCCAAAAGTGACCACTCTATCCATATAATATGTGTACCAAACAAATCACCTAAAGGAATCACTTCATGTTGGTTCAAGTACGAAGCTTGACCCTGAGGGTGTTGACATAATTGAACCCATGACCTATCAATAGCAAAGGTAATTTAATGACGAGGACTCGACCAATTAGGAAAAATTCATGGCTAGAATATTACTACATTAATTACATAAATAAGTGGCTAATAGATATAAAATATCATATTATTTCTAGTTATAAGTCCAATGTTATCGCAACAATATTGCATGAAGCAAAAATAAACGCTACAAATAAAAATAGATTTGTGAAATGATTATAAAAAACAACAATACTAATGATGAAAATGAATTTTATGAAGCTTGAACCTGATGGTGTTAAGAGAATTGAAACCATGACCTATCAATAGCAAAGGTACTTTAATGATGACGACTCAACCAATCAAGAAAAACTTCACGACTATAATATTTTTACATTAATTACATAAATTAGTGGCTAATTATATATAAATAAATCATATTATTTATATTTATAATTCCAATTTTATTGCATAAATATCGCATGAAACAAAAAGAAATGCTACAAAGAAAAATTAAATTGTGAAATGATGATCAAAACCACAATACTAATGATGACAATAACTATGACAACAATAAATAATAACACATGATGATGATGATGATGATGATGATGATGATGATGATGGAAACAATGATGAGAGTAGATCTTGGACCTTAATAAGGTAAGAGATTATATAGCTTTCTTTAGATTTTTTATCTTGCTTAGAGAGCATTAAGAGAAGCATTCCAAGACCGCATAGTTTTACTGAGTTATAACGTTAAGAAGGTTGGATGAAAAATATTTTGAAATTGAGATCTAATGTGAGTATAGCGGAAAGATATTATGTTATTTTACATCAAATTTTGAATATTATTACTTTAATTACATAAATATGTGGTTAATTTTAAACATAAAAAACATATTATTTATATTTAGAATTCCAATATTATTGCAAAAATATTGCATGAACTAAAAGAAATGCTATAAAAAAAATTTCATTTTTGAAATGATGATTATCATCATCATAATAATACTTATGATGGCATTAATGACGAAAAAAATGAAGAACAAGAGCACGTAATGATGATGATGATGGAAATAATGACGAAAATAATGCTTCAGCCTTAAGAAGGTAAACAAGTACATATATTAAATATATGTGCTCATAAATCCTTAAAATATGCATTCCAAGATAATCATAGTTTAATTGAGTTATATTGTTAAGAAGGTTGGTCGTATGAAAAATATTTTGAAATTGAGATCTAAACTGGCTATATGTCGAACATTTTAAGAGAAACTATTTTTCATCTTTAACCCTCTTAATGTCACTAATTTGAAAATTTCCTTCATCCAATGGTATATGATGAAAACAATGATGAAACAATTCTTCAACCTTAAGAAGGTAAGTGAGAACTTATATTAAATATATGTACTCAGAAATAATTAAAACATGCATCCCAAGATTGCCATAGTTTTATTCAATTATACTGCTAGGAAGGTTGGTAGTATGACACAACTTTTGAAATTGGGATATAAATGGCTATATGTTGAACATTTTAAGAGAAACTAATTATAATATTTAACCCTCTTAATGTCACTAATTTGAAAAATTCCTTCATCCAATGGTATTCTAGAACTATCGAATGCCCAATTTCGTTATGGAGCTTATGAGAATTTGTTCTTATTTTAGGGATGTTAATATTTTTCCTTTAAACTAAGTCAAAATAAATACATTTTTAATATTATGGATTGGGAATAATCAGTTCCTTATAATAAAAATTATATCTACATGGGCCAATGAATAAGTTTCTACACCTTGGGATATTATTTTTTTGATTTGGGGATTTTGTGTCATTGGTTGTATGGGAACCCAAATGACCATATTTTTGATTCTGGGTTTTGTATGATTGCATATATGATTACTACCCAAATGAACATATTCCATTTCATTTGCAATTTATTCTTCACCAATTCAGTTTTGGACTCACTGTTGTTGCATGTGATCCAACTGAGGTGGATGTCATTCAACCACTCTTCTTGCATAATTATGTTGCTCCCCTTCTTGATTTTGGGTGCATAATTTACCGTTTTGGGAACCAGCTTATAAAATAATAGGTATGGGATTTGATGGTTAGAGTTGGAATGATCACTATTGGGATTGACATATTGATAAATTTCTCCATAGATCGGGCAGTCTGGAATCCTCGATCTGTGGGATTTGACATTCATGGTAACTTAGTGTTCATGGTTTGTGACCTAATGAAGATTGTTTTTTCACTTCAGAGGAAAAAAATGTATGCTATTACCTTTTGGAAGTGGGATTTCCCTAATAATTTTGGAATTCCAGTCCCAATGATATGGCATTGGTTGAATCAGCATTGGAGAGGCATCATAGAGGAACTTGATAGGTCAATGATTCATTCTAGACTGAATTTTCTCCACAAGGAGAGGAGTGCATAGCCTTCTAGTAGTTCATTGAAACTTAAGAGGGTTCATAGGGAGAATGACCATAGTATGGAGTCATCAAATAATTTGGAGAGTCTTAAGGGCTTCCAAAGGCAAACAGAGGAGGATGAAGAAGTATTTATCACTATAGTTGGGCTCGAACATGAAATTTCATATAAATTAGACGCAATTTCTATAGATGTTGAAGAAACCCAACATAAAAAGAATAATAACTTGAGGATGCATCCCCCAGTATTTCCTAAGGATTTAAAATTTTTCAAATAAGGAATGCCTCAAGGGGAATGGGAGACCTCAAGACCTAGAAACCATGAAGGTTAAATCAATATTAAGAAGGAATATATGGAGTGTAGAATTAGTCCATGTTGAATGGAAGATTATGTAGGGAAGGAAAAAAAAATAGGTGTCAATCAAAGTGGGACTGGAAATGAGGATTGTTATTTAAAGAAAAATGCGATTGTAAATAATAAATAGGATATTGATGCAAAGGAACCCATTAAAACTGTGGTTTTGAAGGGCACACAAAATTTTCACACACTCAAAAAGGTGCATAAAGAAAGAATTCATTCTCATCAAAATTAAATTCACAAGGTAAGCCATCCTGGATCAGAATTGAAACTTCTGAAAGAAAAGAAACAACATTTCAATTTCACTATTCCAAAAGTTGTATGTAAAGTAACTAGCCATTCACATCATAATATTATTCACAAGAAAAAAAAGTATATGGGTATAAGTTTTCCTAAAGTGACACATGAGGAAATCATTCCTAAACATTCCACCGAGGTCCAGAAGGAAAATTACCATGTCTTGGACATAAGGTTTCCTCCTAAACATGATAAAAGGAAGGAGAAAATAACTCTTTGATAACTCCAGTAGCATATGTCAAACATTGAGGAAGAAATTTATAATACAGAGGGAAAGAAACATGTTGAAGATTATACATCAATTATGCAAGATGGCCTAAGTGCAGATCAATATGAATTTAAAGAAACTCTTGCTTATAATGAGCATGAGAGAAGAGAGGAGGAATCTCTAATTTTTCTAGCATTAAAGGATCCCTTGTCGAACATTCATATGCTTAGTGATTTGGATGGAAAGAAACATATGAAATAGAATCCAACTGTTATTTGGAGGAGGTGTGATGGATACAGATAATTGAATATGCATAATCTAATTTTTCTAGTCAATATTAGATAAATAAGGGAAAGCTAATAAATTGTGCACATTTAATGGAGTCAATGCCAATTGTTTGTATCAAATTCAAGTATATATAATAAAGGAGACATGGTGAATAAAAATTGTCAACCTTACAACAATCCCTGAAAAAGCATAATGTTGAATGTGTGGAATCGAATTTCCCTGATAAACATGAGAAATATAGTGAAATATCATGGAATTTGGAAAATGTCAAGAAGCCTATTTCAAGTGAAATTCATTTATATTCCAAGCATATGGAATAATAAAAGTATGCCAAAGGGGACTTATCAAGAAGAGATGATTCTTTAGAAGCAAATGACATTGGAAATGATAAATAGGACCAAGTAGTAGAATTAAAAATAGAAGAGGAATCTTGAGACAATGTGTAAGTTGAGTATTTTGGAATGCAGATGAGCCTCATTATCTCACTCATTAAAGCAATCACTCAACAAGAGACAAACAATAGTGATATATAAAATATGCATTCGACCGAAATAAGAGAAAGCTAAAATTATATGCTTAGAGATAGCTATGGGAAGAAAAAGATTCTAGTTTTAAGTCAGAGTCAGAGTTCCATCAGTGGTGTCAGAATTGTACCCAACCTATTCATAAAAACCAAGTTCATCCTTCATGTAGGAAAAAAAAAAACATGTAGGTTTCCTCATATATAGGTCCTTGGTACTTTGTCCCAATTGTCTCATCCATTACGAAAAATCACAACTTACATGCAATCAATAACAAAAAAGTTGTTCCACAACAATCACCAAGATGGATATTTTGGTTTAAGGTCTAGTAGTTCACTGAATGTAATTATCCACCTTGTATTCTCGAGGATTTGGAGCCGATAAAGGTCCTACTACCTCATTAGTTGAAGAAGGCCCACATGAGAAAAAATGAAGAGATTCCTTAATGTGTTTTCCATTTTACATTCAGTCACTTTCCTTTGTGTTGTCTAGTAGTCTCTTTGCATGTTCCCTTAAGTTGAATAACTAAGAAATAACTAGAAAAAAGACACTTACCTATTTCAATCAGTTGAATAAAAAGGGTCTTTATGAAGGGTCTGTTAGAGAGAAATTTGTTATTTAAAAGATCAAGAAAATATTTTCCTTTCAAATCCAAAATGGACTATCACCAGGGAAGGAAGTTCATAAATCTAATATTTTCTACCATTCTTCTCACTACCAAATTTTATCGTATCTTTTCGTTTGATGGGAAAATAAATAATTTTTGAAAGGAACTAAGTTCTTTAATTATGATCCTTAAATGAGTGACTAGATTTCCTGATTACAATTTTTTGTTTTTTCTCTTATTTTTGGGTCTTTATGATGTTTTTTATTATGAATTAGGTGCAGAGTTCCCAAGGAGTGGAATAATGGTTG
Organism: Pinus albicaulis; assembly: GCA_034641835.2. NCBI lineage: Eukaryota > Viridiplantae > Streptophyta > Pinopsida > Pinales > Pinaceae > Pinus > Pinus albicaulis. The sequence goes on along the minus strand of CM076570.1, from coordinate 231,619,231 downwards.
TTCAAACAATAATTATGGCAAGATGATTGTAGATAATTTACTAATATAAATTAATATAAATTGATATTTATTAAGCATTCCCAACGGTTAAAAAAGGCCCAAATTAAAAATTGATGATTGAGATGACTCTATGCTCTATGTTCAAATGATAGGTGAAGATGGATATGGTAAATATTAGAATTATATACCATAATTACACTGCTTAGTAGTCTCTTACGAAGTACAACCTGTCATAGTGATAAGTTTCTATGCCATTAAAATATTCAAGGTATAAGGTAGAGTTAGAGTTCCATGAGTAGTATGAGAGGAATTCAACATTCAGAATGTGATGGAAGGAAATCATTTCCTGGAAGGGTCAAGTCTTCCCAACCTAGTCATAAAAACCAAGTGCATCCTACGTGTAGAAAAAAGATAAACATGCAGATTTCCTCATATAGAGATCCCAAGTACTTTGTCCCGAATATCTCATCCATTATGAAAATCACAACTTACATGAAATTAATAACAAAGAAGTTGTTCCAAAAAAAAAAGCAAGATGGATATTTTGATTTGAGGTCTAGTAGTTCATTGAAATCCACCACTTATTCTGGAGGAGTTGGAGTCGATAAAGTTCCTACTACCTCATCAGTTGAACTTAGGCTCACATGATAAAATATGAAGAGATTCCTCAATGTGATTTCCATTTGACATTTAGTCAATATTCTCTTTTTTTTCTACTAGTCTCTTTTATGCTACTCTTTCCTATGCTACTGCCTTACGATGTTTCCTCTAAAACGTGTGGTGCAATTGATAGTCTTAATAAATTTCTAACAAGTAGTGTGCAAAATCTAACTTCATATAAGACATGGTTTGGAAGAAAACCTAGTGTTTCTCATTTGAAAGTTTTTGGTTGTATTTCTTATGTTCATGTTCGTGCTTAAAAAAACTGAGGAAAACTAGATTATAAAAGTGTGAAATCAATTTTTATTATCTATTGTGAGCATAAAAAGACTTATAAATTGTATAATCCATAAACTAAAGAACTATTGGTTAGTTATGAATGTGTTTGTTTTTTGTGAAAAAGAAGAATGGAAGTGGAATTAGGGTGTGAAAAAAGAAAATCCAAGAGTTAGTGTACATTGATATGAATCTTTTGTTTCTACAAAACCAACTAGTAGTTAAAATACTTCCCACACTACATTGACTCCATCATCTTCTTCAACTTTAATTCATATTTCAATTCCAATATTCACTATAATAAATGATATTCTCATGTTGCAAGGTTGAATACAATAAAAAAAATGGCATTATAAACACAACATAATTGGTTAGTTTATTAGTTTGACATGAAATCAACTCTTCTGAATATTGTATGCAAAAAAGATGTCTATGTTCAACGATGCTAAGGATATGTAGTTGGAGGAAATGAACACAAAGTCTACAAATTGAAAAGGGCTCTTTACGTTTTTAAAGAATCTCCAAAAGAAAATTTAGAAAAAAAGATTATTTTTTGAAATAGAGATTTAATAAAAGTGAAAATCCACCCACATTATATTCCAAATCAAATGGTAACAATATACTGATTTTTTGTGCAATATATGTAGATATTTTGAGATATACTTTATCAAGCAATAGGCTTTGTAGAACAGTTTAGACCTTTTATGATGACTTAATTAGAATTTATTGATTAGAGATTAATGCATTATTTTGTTCACATAGAATTGAGGAAAATGGGCGACGATAAATTTATTTAATAATAAAAAAATGGTGAAAATATTCTTGCAAATGGTAAATGGAAAATAGTAAACGCATGAGGAAGGGCGTCATTACAAATGTTATATATATATATATATATATATATATATATATATATATATATATAGAGAGAGAGAGAGAGAGAGAGAGAGAGAGAGAGAGAGTATTAACCTAAAAATATTATTTGGTATGGAGTCTTAGATATACTACGACAACTGACTTAATATTATTAAGATTTATTTTGGAGTACCAAACAAAATTTTGAGTTATTCCCATGGAACAAAAAAATGGAGTGTTTGATATATTTAAATAGATGATTTTTTGTTGGTTGATTATATTGATAGTGATTGAGATAAATTACTTAATATATAAAATAAAAAAATGTAAAATATATTTTTTAATATATAAATAAATTTAATATCTTAAACCATTTTTGAAACATTAATTTTTATTATTATTAAATTTAAGATTCTAACTTAAAAAAAAAAAAAATAGAAATGACAAAAAACAAAAATCCCCCCGCACATGCGTGTCTAGTATGATTCATACTTGTAGCTCTAAATAATATATAAATACCTTGCAGGTATTGAATTCGTTCAATGTATATCACTTTTTAATAATGTGCCTGGCCATGGTTATTTTTCACCCACGATCACTTTATCTAATTCGTTACTCCCTCGTAGTTGACGTTGTTTCAAAGAGCATAACAAGGTTATCTTATTATTCTCTAGGAATAATTAAATAAATCATTGTTTAATTAATATTCTTTGTTAAATTTGACTAAATAATTTAGAAATAATAAAATAAATCATTATTTGTTAAATTATTGTTAAATATATCTAACTCCATGTTAGAAACAAAATATTTTAGGAATAATTTCTCATTACTTGGGGAAATGAATTCCAATATCACAAAATATGGAGTTAGATATATTTAACAATAATTTAACAAATAACTATGAAATAATTGTGGAATTTTATTATTCCTAAAATATGTAATTAATATTCTTTGTTAAATTTGACTAAATAATTTAGGAATAATAAAATAAATCATTATTTGTTAAATTATTGTTAAATATATCTAACTCCATATTATTTAATTATTTCCCATTAATTGTGTTAAGGATTTCCAATATCACAAAATATGGAGTTAGATATATTTAACAATAATTTAACAAATAATTATTTATTTTATTATTCCTATATTATTTAGTCAAATTCAACAAGGAATATTAATTAAATAATTATTTAATTAATTATTCCTAGAGAATAATAAGGCAAATAATGATTTATTTTATTATTGCTAAATTATTTGGTCAAATTTAACAAGGAATATTAATTAAATAATCATTTAATTAATTATTCCTAGAGAATAATAAGATAAATAATGATTTATCTTATTATTTCTCATTAACTGGGTTAAGGAATTCCAATATCACAAAATATGGAGTTAGATATATTTAACAATAATTTAACAAATAATTGGGGAATTTAATATTCCTAAATTATTTAATTCCATATTTTTAATTACTGTTAAATATATCTAACTCGATATTAGAAAAAAAATATATTTCAGGAATTAATTTCTCATTAATTGGGTTAAGGGATTCCAATATCACAAAATACGGAGCTAGATATATTTAACAATAATTTAACAAATAATTATGGAATTTTATTATTCTTAAAATATCTAATTAATATTCCTTGTTAAATTTGACTAAATAATTTAGGAATAATAAAATAAATCATTATTTGTTAAATTATTCCTTAACCCAATTAATTAAATCATTATTTAATTAATGTTCATTGTTAAATTTGACTAAATAATTTAGGAGTAATAAAATAAATCATTATTTATTAAATTATTCCTTAACCCAATTAATGAGAAATAATTAGATGTAACTCATTCCACATTCAATTTACGTGTGATATTGAAAACATAAATATATTAATAACAAAAAATATTTTATAAAGTATTTCAATGTCCATGTTAAGTAAAATAATTTTATATCTACTTATATAGAGAAAATCAAAGTAATTTAAATTAAAAGTTTTCTTATGTTTTCACTTTCCATGGAGATATGTAATTTATTTTATTTTTAATATGGGGTTAGATATATAAGATTTTAAAAATATTTTGAAAAAAAAGAGAAGTTTAATGTAGGTTATAAATAAATTATTTCAGTGGCCATGTTGAGTAAACTATTTTAACATGAAACATATAAAGAGAGAGTTTGAGAGAATTCTCACTCCATTAATAGTTCCTTTCTAATTCAATGTATGAGAGATATTTGTAATTCTTTCAATGCTTAATACCAACTTGATCTGTAAGTAATATTTATAAAATATAAATAATAAAAATAATTAAATGTAATGTGGAGAACATGAATTATAAATAAAAAATTTCAATATCAAGTACATATATATAATACGAGTCTAGATCCATCTTCTTCCAAGCCTTGAGAGGGATCGAATATCTTTTTACTATATAATATATTTGCATCTCAAGGGATTTGATCCCTATGGGTGCTTGATAGATCTGTAGTTAAGATAGATCTAGGTTAGTTTAAACCATTTAGTAGAAAATAACTTAATATATTTTCTCTCGTATTATTGTTTCCATACGAATAATTCAATAAATCATTTATTTATTGATTATTTCTTAATATTTTAAACATTCTCATAAAATAATTTATTAAATCATTATTTACTAATTATTTCTATTATATTTGACCCTCTCACATATAAGTAATTTAATAAACTCATTGTTTGTTAATCACTTCTAACTATTTTACCTAATATTTATTAGTTAACTAAATAAAGAATTTTTTTAGTTACTTAAATAAATAAAGGTCATTAACCATTATTTTTAACATTTTCATCTAAAAAATAATAATAAAATACCAAATTAGTTAGACCTTGATTTGGTCTAACAAATATTTTATTATATATAACTATATTTTTATTATAAATATAGATTTTTTCCACCTCATTTTTTATGATCCATTTTCATCACTGAACTTGTGATCCTACAACTTTCAAGTCTTCTCTATGAGAAGTTCTCTATCATTTTTCTAGTTTTTTCTTTTTAGACTTTTCCTTCTCTAGAGAGAGAATAACATATTGCAATAAGGATTATCTATGAAACCTTGTGAGGAGCAATTCCTTCGAATCAAATTTAACGAGATCTACTCACCATGTGACAAATTAATAATTTTTTCTATCACTTTTAGTTGGGTATTTCATACATTATATGGTTTTTTTCTAGCATATCCTCCATATTTATGAGAAGATAATGAATGTCTGCAGCTCTTAGGGTTTACATATAAATCCTCCTAATTTCTTGTTGGAATACTTGGAACCACTAAAATAGGTCTTCTTACTAACCCTTGACCCTTATGTAGAAATTCAACAATGTTGAAAAGTAAAAGTCTTTCAAACACCTTTTGGGTTGAAGTTGTAGTTGTATCTGTGATGGTTCCACTTCCTTAAGGTGAGTTGGGATGTTGAATCATATCATAGTAGTCTCTCATCACATGTTTACCCCAGTTGGTTGGTTACTTGGGTAGTAATGGGAATAGGGTGGTATAGGTTTGTACTATTGTTGTTTGATGTGGCTTTGTATTATGTGATTTTTTGAGTTAGAATAGTTTTGGTACGACCTAGCTCTCTGTTATGTGGTTGGAACTATTTTGGTTTGATGTGGCTCTCTATTGCGAGGTTGGTGTAGTTTTTGTTTAATATTTTTTTGGTTTGATGTTGGCCTCTGTTACAAGTTTGCCACATTTTGGTCTAACATAGCTCTCTATTGCATGGTTGGCACTGTTGTGGTATAACGTGACTCTATGTTACGAATTTTTCATAGTTTTGGTCTGACATTGTTATGGTTTGGTGTGGCTATCGGTTATGAAGTTTTATTTATGGTTGGCACAATTTTAGTTTAGCATAGCTCTCTGTTGTGAGGTCTATTGGTTTGCACTATTGTACACATTTCTTTGGTGTGGCACTCAATTTCAAGGGCGAGTCTCATCTCTCCCTCTAGCTTTGACTGTATGGATTGGCATAATTAAAACAATTTTTTTTGATGACTTAAGCAAGGAACATGGTAGCATAGTTGGTATTGAGTCATGTTCTGCCACGAGAGGTCAAACATTCGAGTTCTATTGGGTTCACCTAGATTTTCATTTTGGCCTTACGATTTCATTCTATAAAACCTTTTGACAAACTAATAGAGTGAATTTTGTTGAACGTGCAAAAGAAAAGTGCATTTTGTAGAAAACAGACTTGAAAGGTGCATTTTATTGAATTGCTAACTTTTTATAATTTTTATGGGTTGTTTTGGGGCCCAATTTGATTTTTCAAAAGGGGAAAATGGCAAGAATTTTCTTGTAATCCCAAAGGGGGCCATGAAACTTCATGGAGACAAGTTTTTAAGGACAAGAATTTGTATTTAATTTATTGTTTTCAAAAAAATTTAGGCCGTATGAAAAGGTTAAGTATTGATACAAGAAATGAGGAAAGGGATACTATTGATCATTGCAGAACTAGTTGAAGGTGCATTGATATGATCAAAATGGTGAGGAGCATATATTCATTCTTGAGATTGTGGATCTAGTTTGAAATATTGTGAAAAATAGTTCACTATGTTTTGAAGGAGGTGAGTGCCTCTATCATATGTTGCTGCCTCAATCATATTGGAGCCTATAGTAAGTTATTTATTTCATATTACAGAGGTTGGTTCCTCAATGAGGTTGGATCATACAACAAGTTAGTTCTTGCATATTTCAAAGGTTGGTGTCTCAATAATTTTGGAGCCTATAACAAGTTGGTGCTTACATATTTCAATGGTTGGTACCTCAATCAGGCTCTAGTCTATAACAAGTTGGTTGTTTGATATCTTTGGTGGTGAGTGCCTCAATTGAGTTGTAGCCTATAACATGTTGGTTCTTGCATTTCTTTAGGGATCGATGCCTCCAAGAGGTTGGTGCTACAAATCTATTTTGGGGGTTGGTTCATGAAAATTTATCTTGGGGTTTAGTGCCTCCAATAGGTTGGTTCCTACAAACTAATGTAAATAAAGATCACAAAAGATAAAAGATTTTTGGTTTTATCCTGTAAGGATTCCATGTACATTGGATGTTTCCATGTGTTGATGTGATGATATTATTTAGTGATTCAATGTTATGTATACAATTATCATCAATTATGAAATTGATTAAATTGCTTAAAGTGGATATTACATTGATTAAACCCCCCCCCCCCCCCCCCCAACCCCACAACACTACTGTAATAATTATTCTAACATATGTCCCATGGCATCTCTTCAGAACCACATTTGGGTTTAAAATATGTCATAGCATTTGTGTATCGATGTACCCATCTTGAAATTGTCAGATTTTGGCCTCCGAATTCTCCATTGGTTTAATAACATGTCTTAAATATACTTCGTCTAAGTAACTACTCTTTCCATAAGAAATTTTTTCATTCACTTCTAGGTGAGGCTTACATGTTATGCTTTGAAAAGGGAAGTTATAAGTCCAACCATTAGAACACTCTTTTCCCACACTAGTGTCAATCTCTCTTAGTCACATTATATTATGTGCCTCATACATTTGTTGAGGACTCATCATTACCTTAGCCTTGGTGGGCCTTACCTTATTGGCTTCAACACATATATTCCAAGGGAGTGGTCTAGAGGACAATCTACCTCGGATCCATTTTCCTCATTGGTAGGTTCCTCAAATTAAACAAGGGAGAACTCATGTCCATTTGACTTGTTTGTTTCTAATTTTCTTGACTTATAATTATTATCACACAATCGTGAATTCTACACTTGATGGTTCACTTCTTCAGTAGGTTGTACCATCATTCACCATGAATATGTGAGGTGTTCCCACACCTTAGGATGGGGTTTCCATTCAGGTATTTCCTTGTATTCCCATCCTTTAATATTTCATGAAGCAACTTCATATGTAGTTCAGTATATTTGGCTGGCTTGGTTTCAATCATTATCAAATCCCATAGCATAAGAATCCCTTCATTTGGCTTATTTGGATCTTTAGATCACCTTCATATTCATTGATGCTTCTCCAATTGAGATCATCCCCTCCCATCAACACAAGGGCATAGGGTCATATGTACCTAGATCAACAAAAAATATGGTGTCGGTCCTAGTTTTGTTTTAAGCACATGTATATGGGACTATGTATTTCATTGTATCACTTTCTGACCCATTGATGCTAGTACATTGATGTACTATGTATTTGTTTTGTCATATCCACTTTATTGGGCACATCATTATTCTAATACTAAGTTATCTCGATGGGTATGGGTGTGCCTCCCCTTCCTCATTCAGATCATGTACACCACTTGGAGACTCTTGTTTAATGAGTGGTAACCACCTCCACCAACAGTGGTTTGGCTCCTTGTAGCAATGAACCTTTCTTTCTCTCCCCATGACCACCACTTGTGTCTAATGAAAGAAAACTATAATATATTTTGGTCATATGATGTGTTCCTAACACTCATACATTTTGGAGGAATCTATTAATAGAAAAAAAAGTGATCACCTAGCCAAAATCATCAGGTGGATTGAAATACACCATGTTATTATGGGATTTACATAATAAAACCCACTTTTATTTAAAGAAACAACCTAAGGAACCAATTTTCCAAAGTGAAGTCCCTTAATTAACCCACTTAAGCTAGGATAAAATAATTATTAATTTTATGTTATTCTCATAATTACTTCAAGAGGCGCTCTACAACGTACTATGGGAGAGATGTTGTCACATAAGCTCACATTTAAAAATATTAATATAATAATTAAAATTAACAAATTAAAAATAGTAATAAAAAAAGAAATTAATGTTTGTCATAATTAAAATACTTCCAATTGCACCTTAATTTTACATAACTTTATATAGAGATATAAATTAAAGGAAAGTAAAAATAAAAATAAAAAATTACCTTTTAGTATGAAGAAAAAATGTGATTTTTTCATTAATGAGTAAAAAATATTATTTACATTTTACTACTAGGAAGAAATGAAATTTCTTCAATACTTATTATGGAGATAACAAGAAATAGTATTCATTATATTACATGATGTGTAACTCATTCTACATTCAATTTACATGTATATTTAAATGGAAATATATTATTAACACAAAATATTTTATAAAATATTTCAATGTCCATGTTAAATAACATAATTTTATATCTACTTTATATACAGAAAAATAAAGTAATTTAAATTAAAAAAAAATCTTGTATTTTCACTTTCCATAACAAGAGAGATATGTGTTTTATTTATTTATAAAATGGATTTAGATATATGATATTTTAAAAATATGTTGATAACAAAGAGAAGTTTAATTTTGGTTATAAATACAATATTTGAGTGTCCATGTTGAGTAAAATATTTTAAAATGAAACATATAAAGAGAGAGAAAGATGGAGAGAATGCTTTTTCCATTAATAATTCATTTTTAATTCAATATATGAGAGAGATTTGTAATTATTTCAATGCTTAATATGACTTGATCTATAATATTTGGAAAATATTAATAATAGAAATAATTAAATGTAATATGGAAAACATGAGTTATAAATAAAATATTTCTATATCAACCACATATATATTATACCACCCTAGATCCATTTTAACTTCGGATCTACCCAGTGCGAGGGATAAAATATATTTTCACTATATAAGATGTTTCATCTCAAGGGATTATAGATCCCTAGTTAAGATAGATCTAAGATGTTTAAACCATTTAGGATAAAATAATTTTATGTGGCTTTCTCTTATGTGGTTGTTGGAGTTGGAATAACTTTCGTATGACCTAGCTCTTTGTTATGTGGTTGGAACTATTTTGCTTTGATGTGGCTCTCTATTATGAGGTTGGTGCATTTTTGGTTTAATATTTTTGTGGTTTGATGTTTTCCTCTGTTACAAGGTTGGCACAATTATGGTCTAACGTAGCTCTATATTCAATGGTTGGAACTCTTGTGGTATAACGTGACTCTATGTTACAAATTTTTCATAGTTTTGGTCTAAAATTATGATGGTTTGGCGTGGCTATCTGTTATGAAGTTTTATTTATGGTTGGCACAATTTTAGTTTAGCATAGCTCTCTACTGTGAGGTCTATTGGTTTGCACTATTGTACACATCTCTTTGATGTGTCACTCAATTTCAAGGGCGAGTCTCACCTCTCCCTATAGTTTCGATTATATTGATTGGCACAATTAAAAAAAAATTGTTTGATAGCTTAATCAAGGAACATGGTAGCATAGTTAGTATTGAGTCATGTTGCGCCATGAGAGGTAAAGCGTTCGAGTTCTATTGGCTTCACCTAGATTTTTATTTTTTCCTTAGGAGTTCATTCTATCAAAACTTTTGACAAACTAACATAGTGCATTTTGTTGAACACGCACAAGAAAAGTGAATTTTGTAGAAAATAGACTGGAAAGGTGAATTCTATTAAATTGTTAAGTTTTTATAAGTTTTATGGTTTATTTTAAGGCCCAAATTGATTTTTCAGAAGGGGAAAATGGCAAGAATTTTCTTGTAATCCCAAAGGGTGGCACGAAACTTCATGAGGACAAGTTTTTAAGGACAAGAAGTTGTATTTAATTTAATGTTGTCAAAATGTTTTAGGCCATATGAATAGGTGAAGTATTGATACAAGAAATGAAGAAAGGGATACTACTGATGATTGCAGAACTAGTTGAAGGTGAATTGATATGATCACTCTTATGAGGAGCATATATTCATTCTTGAGCTTGTGGACCTAGTTTGAAATATTGTGAAAAAATTTTCACTATGTTTTGAAGAAGGTGAGTGCCTCTATCATATGCTGGTGCCTCAATCATATTGGAGCATATAGTAAGTTGGTTCTTTCATATTACAGAGATTGGTTCCTCAATCGGGTTGGATCGTACAACAAGTTGGTGTTTGCATATTTCAAAGGTTGGTGTGTCAATAATTTTGGAGCCTATAACAATTTGGTGCTTACATATTTCAATGGTTGGTACCTCAATTAGGTTGTAGCCTATACCAAGCTGTTTCTTTAATAAATTTTGGGGTCGGTGCCTCAATAAATTTGTAGCCTATAACATGTTGTTTCTTGCATTTCTTTAGGGATCGGTGCCTCTAAGAGCTTGGTGTTGCAAATATATTTTTGGGGTTGGTGCCTGCAAATTTATTTTGGGGTTTAGTGCCTCCAATAGGTTGGTTCCTGCAAACTAATGTAAATCGCAAAAGATAAAATATTTTTGGTTTTATCATGCAAGGATTACACATACATTGGATGTTGGCATGTGTTGATGTGATGATAGTATTTATTGATTCAATGTTATGTATACAATTATCATCAATTATGAAATTTATTAAATTGGTTAAATTGGATATTAAATTGATTCAACCCACCCCCACTAGTGTAATCATTCTTCTAGCATATGTCCCATGGAGTATCTTCGTAACCACATTTAAGTTTACAATATGTCATACCTTCGTGTATCAACATACCCATCTTGAACCCTTGAGATTTGGCCTCAAAATTCTCCATTGGTTTAATAACATGTCTTAAACGTACTTTTTCTAAGTAACTACTCGCTCCATGAGAAATGTTTTTATTTGCTTCTAGGTCAAGCTTACATGTTATGCTTTGACAAGGGAAGTTACATGTCCAACCATTAGATCACTCTTTTCCCACATTGGTTTCAGTCTCTTTTAGTCACATTATATTATGTGACTCATACATTTGTTGAGGACTCATCATTACCTTAGCCTTGGTGGGCCTTACCTTATTGGCTTCAACACATGTGTTCCAAGGGAGTGTTCTAGAGGATGATGTACCTTGGATCCAATTTACTCATTTGTGGGTGCATCAGATTAAGAAAGGAAGACCTCAAGTCCATTTGAATTGTTTGTTTCTAATTTTCATGACTTATAATTATTATCACACAATCCTAAATTCTAAAATTGATGGTCTAGTGCCTCAGTAGGTTGTACCAACATTCATCACGAATATGTGATGTGTTCCCATACCTTAGGATGGGGTTTCCCTTCAGGTATTCCCTTGTATTCCCATCCTTTAATAGTTCATGAAGCAACCTCAAATGTAGTCCAGTATATTTGACTCACTTGGTTTCAGTCATTCTCAAATCCCATAGTATAAACCTCCCTTCATTTGGCTTATTTGGATCTTTAAAGCAACCTCATATTCATTATTGCTTCTCCAATTGAGATCATCATGTCCCATCAACACAAGGACATAGGTTCATATGTACCTAGATCAACAAAAAATATGGTATCAACCCTATTTTTATTCTAAGCACATCTATATGGGACTATGTATTTTATTGTATTACTTTATGACCCATTGATGCTAGTACATTGATGTACTATGTATTTCTTTTTTCAGATCCACTTTTTTGGGCTCACCATTATTTTATATAATAAGTTATATCAATGGGTATGGGTGTGCCCCCCCCCCCCCTTCCTCATTGAGATGATGTACACCAGTTGGAGACTCTTGTTTAGTGAGTGGTAACCACCTCCTCCAACTGTGGTTTGGATCCTTGTAGCAATGGCCCTTTATTTCTCTCCCCATGACCACCACTTGTGTCTAATGAAAGAAAACTATAATATATTTTGGTCATAAGATGTGTTCCTAACACTCATACATTTGGGATGAATTTATTATTAGAAAAAAAGTGATCACTAGCCAAAATCATTAGGTTGATTGAAATACACCATGTTAGTATGGGATTTAAACATTAAAACCCACTTTCATTTAAGGAAACAGCCTAAGGAACCAATTTCGCAATTTGATTTCCCTTAATTAACCCACTTACATGAGGGTAACACAAATTATTAATTTTATGTTACTCTCATAATTGCGTCTAGAGGCACTCTACAACCTAGTATGAAGAAAAAAAATTACCTTTTAGTATGAAGAAAAAATGTAATTTCTTCCTTAATGAGTAAAAAGTATTATTTACTTTCTACTACTAGGAAGAAATGTAATTTCTTCAATACTTATTATCGAGATGACAAGAAATAGTATTCTTGTTTTACATGTATATTTAAATGGAAATATATTATTAACAAAAAATATTTTATAAAATATGTCAATGTCCATGTTAAATAACATAATTTTATATCTACTTTATTTAGATAAAAATAAAGTTATTTAAATTATATATATATATATATACTTTCCATAACAAGAGATATATGTGTTTTATTTATTTTGAAAATGGAGTTAGATATATAAGATTTTAAAAATATGTTGATAACAAAGAGAAGTTTAATGTTGGTTATAAATACAATATTTTAGTATCCATGTTGAGTAAAATATGTTAACATGAAACATATAAAGAGAGAGAAAATTTGAGACAATTCTTGTTCCATTAGTAATTATTTTTTAATTCAATGTATGAGAGAGATTTGTAATTCTTTGAATGCTTAATATTGACTTCATCTGTAAAATTTAGAAACTATTAATAATAAAAATAATTAAATGTAATGTGGAGAACATGAATTATAAATAAAATATTTCAATGTCAGCTATGAATTATAAATAAATTATTTTAGTTTCAACTACATATATATTATACTAGCCTAGATCCATCTTAACTTCGCATCTACCCACTCCCAGGGATCAAATATCTTTTCATTATATAAGATGTTTGCACCTCAAGGGATTATAGATTCGTAATTAAGATAGATCTAAGATGTTTAAACCATTTAGGTGAAAATAATTTTATATATTTTCACTCAAATTATTAGTTTCCATAGTAATATTTCAATAAATTATTTGTTTATTGATTATTTCTTAATATTTTAAACATTCTCATAAAATAATTTATTAAATCATTATTTATGTATTTTTTCTAACATATTTTACCCTCTGACATATAAATAAATTAATAAACTCATAGTTTGTTAATTATTTCTAATTTTACCTAATCTTCATTAGTTAACTAAATCAATCAGTTTGTGAGTTAGCTAACTAAATAAATGCCATTAACCATTATTTTTTACCTTTTCATCTCACAAATAATAATAAAATACCAAATTAGTTAGATTTTGATTTGGTCCAACAAATATTTTATTATATTTGACCTCATCAAATATAACTAACGTTATAACTAACATTTTATTATAAATAGATATATTTTCCTCCTTATCTATAATGATCCATTTTCAACACTAAACTTACTATCCAACAACTTTCAAGTCTTATTAATGAGAAGTTATCTACCATTTTTGTATTTTTGTATTTTTGTATTTTTCCTTTTGTAGAGAGAGAATTTCATGCTGCAATAAGGATTATCACATTTAAGAAGATCTTCTCACCATGTGACAAATTAATAAATTTCTCTATCGGGTTTATTGGGGTATTTCATACATTATATAGTTTCATATTTCGTACCTTTATTTTGTGGTTATGTTTTAGCATATCCTGCATATTTATGAGAAGCTATATGAATGTGTGCCACTCTTAGGGTTCACATATAAATCCTCGTAATTTCTTGTTGGAATACATTCAAACCATAAAATAGGTCTTCTTACTAACCCTTACACTAGTGTAGAAGACATTTAACAATGTTGAAAAATAAAAGTCTTCCAAACACCTTTTGGATTGAAGTTGTAGTTGTACCCTTTTATTTTATTAATAAATTTCTAACAACTAGTGTGCAAAATATGACTTCATATCACACATTGTTCGGAAGAAAACTTAGTGTTTCTCATTTGAAATTCTTTGGTTGTATTTCTTATGTTCATGTTCATGCTTAAAAAAACAGAAGAAAACTAGTTTATAAAAGTGTGAAATTCATTTTTATTAGCTATTGTGAGGAGACAAAGACTTATAAATTGTATAATCCATAAAATGAATAACTATTGGTTAATCATGATTGTGTTTTATTTTATGAAAAAGAAGAATGAAAGTGAAATGAAGTTGTGAGAAAAGAAAATCCAAGACTTAGTGTGCATGAATATGAATCTTTTGTTTCTACAAATCCAACTAGTAGTTCAAATACTTCCCACACTATATCCACTCCATCATCTTCTTCAACTTTAAGTCATATTTCAAGTCCAATTCCTCCTCTGAGAAATGTAAAATCCTTTAATGAAGATAGTGGATATACAAATTTTACTTTAATGTCTCAAATTGAAATGAAGCCAATATATTTTGAAAATGTAGTAAAAGATGAAGTAAAGAGGGATAAAACATGGGAGCTTCTAGATACTCCTAGTGAAAAAGAAATCATTAGGGTGAGTTGGTTGTACAAAAAATTTTTTTTTGCTAATAGATCCATACAAAAGTGCAAGGTAAGGTTAGTGGAAAAGGGGTAAAATGGTATGCTCAGTAGCCAAATATCCACTACAATAAAAGATATTCTCATGTTGTAACGTTGAATACAATAAAAAAAATGGCATTATAAACAAAATATAATTGGTTATTTTATTAGTTTGACATGAAATGAAATTTTTTGAATAGTGTATGAAAAGAAGATGTACATGTTCAACAATGCTAAGGATATGTAGTTAGAGGAAATGAACACAAAGTCTACAAATTGAAAAAGGATCTTTACATTGTTAAACAAGCTCCAAAATCAAATTATCGCAAACTTGACTATTTTTTGAAATAGATATTTAATAAAAGTGAAAATCAACACAAATTATATATCAAATCAAATGGTAACAATATATTTATTTGTTGTGCCTTATATGTAGATGTTTTGAGATATACACTATGAAGGAGTAGGCTTTGTAGAAGAGTTTAGATGTGTTATGATGACTTAATTTGGAATGATTGATTAGAGATTAATGCATTATTTTTTTCAGATAGAATTGAGGCAAATGGGCTATGATAACTTTATTTAATAATAAAAATATTCTATAAATCTTCTTTCAAATGGTATTTAGCTAAGTATTTAGCTAATGGGAAATATTTTATTTAGCTAAGTATGAGGCATTTTCAACTATTTTATTTTTGAATAGTTTTCGTGATTCTTCCTCGAACTTTCTAAGCCTCGAATTTGATAAATGGCTGAAGAGACTCACGTTTCACGTTGAAAGGACTCGTTTGTCCCATGCAACTCACTATTGATTCAAGGAATAATAACCCTTCTTTCTACCTGTAGGGTCGAAGGCGGGATCGTATATGGCTTTCAAGAATGGGTTCTTGCGTATTTTGATGGATAAAAGACTGTATCTTCCTCTCCTGCAGTGGTTGTGGTGGCTCATGCATATATAAATATGGATCCTTCTGAGCTCCACGATGAACACATGAAGCAGCAACCTATTCACCACAGCCAGCAGACCGTTCGACACACGACACACCCTTCAGCAGTAGGAGAAATAGGTGACCCCCCACGATCACTCACTCATCCATTCACACAGAAGAACATTAGTCATGTAGCACTCTGCTTCTCATGCCCTCTAAAGCGTAGATCTTAATGTTGTTGTTCCTTACGCAAATGGTATCACCAACTAAATCCTCAATCCATGATCTGAGCTCTGCCTCTCGGCCCTCCTCACGCAGATATGACAACCCACACACTTTTCCAAACACTGATTTGAATGCACTACAAAAAAAAATTATACACAAATCACCACACTATGTTGCGCACTCTGCTTCACAATTTCCATTCCACACTATAGGATTGAAGGACTGAATCTACATCATGCTCCCATAAATCTCACCACAGCTTTGATACCACATGTAGAAAATAATCAATTAATAAAATATACATAAAAATACCTGAGACAAACCATTGGTGGAAAAGGTGAGAGATCCTTATGGTATTCCTCACATATTCTTCATTATTAAAAGAATGTAATAATACAAATAAATAGATGAGGAATTTTTCTCAAGATAGTGTGTCTATATTGGACAAATTTGTTGAGCAAATAGCTCAACCACACCCTAATCTAGGAGCTAAGTTAGGTAAGCCTAAACTAACTCCTAATCAAGAGTAACTAACATAATCTAGAAAACTAGGCATAAAATCCAGATTTTCAATATTTAATTAATTTAATTAACATTGGATTCATAATTTTTTATGAGAGACGCTAACATTTAACAAGATACTCAGAGAACAAAGGTAGTAATATCATTAGGATAAATAATTTTGTGTCAAAAAATATTACATTGTATGTCATCATAGGTTAAAACACCTGATGATCTAAAAGATACTGATACAAGAAACAAAATATCAATGTGGAATGACCATCATCTATCCATGATGATGATCATGATAGCAAACTATGGCATGTGCCACCTTGCATAGAAATCTCCTAAGTGGACCTGGGACACCAGTCACATGTCTTTGGAGCTTGAGAGGCATATCATCTATTCATGTTTCAAGAATATCAATAGTCAACCTCTCAAGGTTGTGCTCCAGCTTTGCCAGGATCTATGTTGCATCATCCCGTGGGGCTGCTATGGGTTGTGCCTCTCGCCTGTCAAAGAAACGAAGCGCTGCTGGTCGTGTCAGAATGACATCTACATTTAAAATGTTTTTCAGTATGATAAAAAAATCAAATAAAAATTAGATAAAAAAAATCAAAATGATTAAATAACCTATCTCATCCCATTTCCCTTGGTGGCAGATATGTTTCAAGATCACCTCTATAATCCATCCCTGCATAAGGAAAATATTCAATCATGAAGATCTTATTCCTAAGCCATGAGAAATAATGTGGAGTAAAACAAACCACTGCACCACCTTCTCCACCATTTGAGCCATCAATTCTACCCAGCACACCATACGAGGTTCCTGAGGACTTCCAGGATCCACCAGAGTGGGATCCTCTATAGAGCAAAAGAGATAAGAATGGCACCATACCCAAATTCTTTCAACTTCCCATTTTTAGCTCTAGTAAGTTCGCCCTTAATTTTTTCCAACACTCCTTCACTCCAGTTGAATATTGTTCCTCCAAAACACTCAACTACGGTCTGCATCTATGCTTTGGTAGCCACATGGGAGCTGCACTTCCACATAACCTGGTAACCGTAAATATTATGATTTTGAGTTCCAGTCGCATAATAGTTTTGATGTCTATGAGACTGTCCTTTAGCTCTGAATCTCGGCTACAATGTTGAGCCTTGTAAGTAGCAGCGGGAAGTCCTCCTGGTCTAGTCCCAAATAAGGAAATGTTCCTCCCTTTATGAGGCAATCCAGTGAGGAAGTATATGTCCTCCATCTCGATCACAAGTTGATGATCTCCAGTTATGAAAAATTGATCTTGCACATCCCATGCATTCACGAGCGAGGTCATCGGCTCAACTTGTGCTTTTAGGCCCTGAATCGCCCAAAACTTGTATACGTCAAAATTTGTTAATGCATGTAGAGTTCCGGATCATTTATGGCTTCATTGTCCATGGGTTAATGCTCTCATTCCTGCCATTCCAACATGATTAAAGACTTGCAGATCAACAAATTTAAACATTAGAAATCAGTTGAGGGAAGTTTGAGCCATTTTTATAGAGAGAATTAGGTTTTTCAAAAACTCACAGTGCCTATGCAGTTTCTTTGTTTACACAGTGCATTTTTTGGCATGCGTCATACACAGAAGTTGCGGCAGCCTGACAATTTTTCTTTTAAAAAATCGTTGGGGTGTGCGGTTTTCACCCAGAGAACCCGCACACCCTTGAGGGCAGATTTTAAAACGTAATTTCCCTATAAAAAATTCCATGAAAGCTTAAAACAATAAATTAAATAGATGAAAACAAAGACAATGATGATGTGGATTACCTGTTTCAGATGGTTCTCAAAATGGTCAGTTGGTTCTTCTGATATCAGCACCATAAGTTTTTGGCCAAAAGCTCTATCTGCTCTGTTTTGAAAATAAAATGGTGAAAATGACTTATTTTAACTCCCTTTTGTATTTTTAAATAAATAAAATAAAATTATTTTATTTATTTAAAAAAATTCAAATCAAAATATTTTTACTTTTTTAGAACATATATTTGTAATTATTCGATTTTTTGTGCAAGATACAGGATTTTGGTGAAAAGAATTATTTTGACAATGAGTACACTTTTATCACTTTTTCAGGCTCTATAAAAATACGAAAAAGAGAAACCCTAGATTCCTCTTTTAAGTCCTTTTAAGACTCTTGAAACATGAAAATATCATCAAGTTCTTGACTATTCGAACTCGTTAAAGTAAATGAACAATCATTCATTCAATATAAGTTTACCCCTTTTCCAGACTGAATTAGACTAATTACGAAAAAGGTATACGTTGACTATTCATGGTCAATAGAGTTCTCTACTGCATTATTTTATCCTTTCTCGGGCTTGAGGGACTAAATTTACAAAAAAGAACAATCATGGAGTTTACTTATGTTTTTCTTCTGACTCCCTAAAACTGAAAAATGTCGAGTTATTCCTATACTAGAGTCATTAAAACTAAATAGTATAGGACCTGTCGATCACAACAAGACCGAACCACTCCTTCTTAGGGTTGGATTTTAATACTAAGATGAACTTGCCCGAAGGATGAGCTTACACAATAAGAAAATGTTATCCTCCTCAAGCTTGACAAAAATAAAGAGGTACTTGCCAGTAATGGTCGGGGAAAAAGAGAGAAAAATAAACCATCTGTCGTCCTTATTTTAGAAATCGACATGTCTCTCTTAAACACGACACATTGTCACACTTGTACCTAGGTTGGGAAATCCTTTGTCTGATAGTTAATCGAACCACATTGAAAGTCTTCAGTCGGTTTCTGGGTATTAATTTTAGTTCAAATGATACCAAGCCATTTATAGTGTCATTATGTGTTCAAGAGAAAGTTCAATAAACCATTCATTGCAAAGATTTATCTCCACTCACGTTGACCATCCCTGAGTCAGTCCTTGCAAAACATTTCTTCAAAACTTGATCTAATGGTTTCGTGTCATGGGATTTTCTACGACAAGTCACTTTCTATCGACATCGGCTCATTATCTAGAAAGTTGATCTATAATCTTATCAGTATTGTGGGATTTGCATGCACTAATGGCAGGTTTCTTGCCTTCAACGATCGGTTTTCATCATTGGCCTTCGATTGAATGATTCTATGAGTGTTCAACTGCAAATCATTCATTCAAACTTCATATATTGTACTGAAGTACTTTTAGGGCCATTTTCATTATTGGTGGTTTCTCCCACACTTGTTAACTATTCTCATCATTGACCGGTAATCAAGTGGTTTCTACCATGTTCGACTCTGACACAATAAATCACATGGATAGATTTGTATTAGTTTGAGAAGCAGAAATCAAGACACTAGATCTAGTTTCCACCATCCAGGTTGCGAGGAGTTTTATTATTCATGATATATTAGACTGCTTATATCAGATGGTTACACCCATACTGTGTCTACTTGTGATGTAATAATGAAATCATATTTGAACCAGAACATTTAGTTCGTTTTGATATGAGTATGGGAATGCCTACCTCAACGACGGTATATGTTTGCATTGAATGTTTTTATAGGTTTTAGACCGACGTCTCCAATCCAATCCTCGAAATGATAAAGGACTTCACTCTTCAGAAAAACCCTCACAATTCGCACTTTAGGGAGCAATCTGTTGCATGTCATTTTATCACCATGACATTTGACTGTTCATATGGGTCTATCACCATCCATATCATGTTCCCTTAGAGGTAAAAAACACTCATTTTCCTGAATCAAGTCTTGGAAATTAGAGAAAATATCTATAAAACCCTTCAAATTCTATCTGTGTGGTTTTACTAGCATTTCCCTATGCATGTGTTGATGATCCTTCCATTAGCCGTGGTGATCACCACTCTATTTTCCACTAAAACCTGCGCACCCACGTGAAAAGCAGGTAAACATAAAAGGTATCTTCTGGAAACCTAGTTGGTTGAATACTCTCCCAACTGGAAGCTTCTAGAGTCATGCTAGTTTGAGCTTTATCCCTCCACTCATGAAACTTATCCCTTGGTCCAAGGAACTCAAATCCTTTCATGGGAGTAATCCATCCCTCTCTTTATGGAGCTAAAACTACCTCAATCTCCCTATAAATTGAGCCCAAGTTTCAGGTTCAATGGTAGATTATGAATAATAGAAACAGATCTATATAGTTTCTAAGCTAAAGAGAGTCCATAGAGTGCATACTTTCTATACTAGTGAGTTGTTATTGATACAATGAAGATCACACATTTGTGTCCATGAATTCATGTTGTTCATTCTATAGAGGAAGGCTTATCATACTGAAGGAGAATGATTGCTTGAACCCTCGGAGAAATTTGTACAACATTGTAATATTCCAAATTTGGAATAGCTAGCAAGGCATGCCTGAAAAATGCATTTTTCAAGAATGGCTGCTACAAGATTTCAAACCAAGACCTGGATCCCTTATATTGATGTGTCTAAGACTAAAATCCAAGAGGTGTCTCATAATAAATCCCTCTAGGTGGGTTAAATAGATCTCCCACACCTAGTTGTCCTCAGAAAGTGCCCGATGAGGGACTGCAACAATGTATGAGCATACAATGGAATAACAACATTATTTTATAGACATGAACACATGAAGATACAAATAGCTAGCAAATGTATATTATAGCAGAAATGGTATACAAATCCTTGAGGAAAGAGTCACTCAAGCAAAGCAATGCAACCTCAAAGGGACATGTACATGAAAACAAAGAAACACTGTTACACATGTATTTCTGCAGGCTAAGACGACGCAGTTTATAAGATACACTGCATCATAATAGATGATAATAGAATGATATGACAATAATTGGCTCAATAAATGTGGGGGTAACAAGCTCTCAACCCCTGAAAACAATAATACAACAATCCTTCGAAGGATTGGCTAAAATATACAAAAAATGGAAAAATGTCGGAGTTGGAGGGTAGTAGCTGCAACTCAGAAAATGGAACTGGATGGAGAAGACTGAAGATACTGAATCTGATGTCAAGATATCCTCTAATGGATCTTCCAAGTGAGAGGCTAATCCTACCACTGAATATCTCGCCCTCCATTCAACACTGCAAAGCCCCACAACAAATGCTCACTAGAAATAACGCAGTCACTGAAGAAAACTACGCTGTAGTGGTAAGGGAATAAGTTGGCCCAAAGCCAAGATCTGCAATAAGCTCCAAGGGCTTCCAAAATAGTCTCCCAAAGGAAACAGAGACTCCTTCTTTGAACAAAAAGTGATGGAAGTGGTGTTGTGATCCCTCACTGCAACACCTTGCAACACAACATTATTTTGCTGTAGAAATAATGCTGTACTGGAGGAGGATGCTTGGCCTCAAGCCTAGATGTGAGGAAAATCTGTACAATTCCTTCAATATGCTTCTCAATAAAGGAGAAAGATTCCTAAATAGGAAATCCTTGTGCTAAGCAGCACTGCAACTCAGCTGAACAACTGGAGACTACAAATAGTCTAAGCAGACAAGAAATCAATAATCATATGCATGCGAAACAATGGATGCCTTGCCCTCATTTTAAACAAATGTGAGCTCCCTCTCTTTGGGTCCCACTCTTTAGGGTTTCCTCCATCAAGGAAACTTCCCTCCTCTTTCTCTGCGCTATCCCACAAGATGCTCTCCACCTCCTACCTCTGCGTTGTTTGACTTGGTCAAGCTTGACTGTGTCTTCTTTCAAATGTCCTCTTTCACACATGAGGGTGTGAAATCTAGTTCCACTGTTTATCCCTTTTCATACTAAGAGGGATTTTATCCATGTTTTTTATTATGTTTGAGCCTCCTCACCCAATTATTCAACTCATAAGTTAAACTAACAAACTTTAATATTCCAATTTATTGAAGGAAAAATTTGGAATAATACATTCCTCCCCTCCCAAATGTTTCTTGTCCTCAAGCAACTACAAGGATAGAACTGAGAAGTTGCCCCCAAGGCATGCAGACTGAAAAGCGTTGGGAAAACATCTTTCCCAAATGGATCCTCCATCCCCAAGCAATCATCCAAACAAAATGAGTCATCTCCCAACATGGAAGCTCATGGCAATCTCCTTCCACCTCAAGCTCTGGAAATGAAGGTGGGCTGAAAATATGAATATGGTAAGCATCATAGCCTACCCAATGCTATCCTTCTCTACACTCATTATGAGTGTAGAGTATGTGCTGATCCTAGGCTGCAAAATTATTTCCCTCGAGTGGAAAAATGAAGAACAATCCTCCAAGGATTTCCCCTCCAACATTGAAGAACAACTTGGCCCAAAATGTCTCATCCATGATGAATAGGACATGATCATCATAGAGCATCCTAATGAGAATTTTTCTGATTGTTTTACATGATGATACATGATACAAAAAATATCTCAAGAGGACACGGCACAGTCTCATCCACTTCAACTTCAGAAAACAGTATGGCAAGTAACATACTAGAATCATCACATCTACTAATGAATAGTAAATGGCTGAATGTGTAAACAATACATGATCAATAACTTTCCTAGGGTTATACAATGGATGGCTATCAAACTCATGGTCCACCCCGAAAGATAAAAAATGTGTGGCTGTGGTGGCCATATCTCCTCCCATGCTCCCATCAGAACATGTAGTGCAGAAAATGTGGGAATTCTCTCCCCTCAAGGACACATCCAACTCATGTGTCAATCTCTCAATCATGCTCTCAACAAGAATAAAAATAATATCATAAAATGAAGGCATGATCAGTACAAAAATGAAGGAAATACTGATGGCTTCATGTGATGCTTGAAGGTACCAACAGTCTCCCAAGTATGCACAGCACAGTTTTGCAAACTACTGTTTTAGAAAATCATAAGGCAAAATGTTTCTAGTTACATATTTAATCATGCATATCATCATATGGAAAATATTAGGACATAAAAATTGAACATACATGTAATGAGAAAACATTTTCCCAAGGCCACATAAAATATGGCTACATCCATCATATAGCTTGGCCCAATTTTGATCATTGAGCAATGTGAAAATATTTCCTTCTTGTGGAGCAATGCAGTGCATAGTAATGGTAAGAGTATGCAAGTCAATAGATGTAAAAACAAACTTCTTACCATATGTTGAAAGTAAGATGGTACATGGATCCATGAATAAGCCCTCCATAGTGCTTTGGCATGCTATGAAGATGAATGAAACATGTTCTGCAAGAAGATCCTCCTTCTCATGCTTGGAGACCCAAGTCAAGAAGAATATGTCTTAGCAATAGATGTCTCCATCCACTACTCTATAATCCTTACCCCCTCCTTGTCCACCAAGTGCATCCAATATGAAGTGATCCTGGGGACACTCCATCCATAAGTCCCTGCTCCAAAGTGACAGCGCTGTGAGCTCATGCAAATAAGCTCATGTCAATACAAAGCTATGTTCTTTGACATGCTCCTTGTCAAAGACTCCTCTAGTAATGTTGCTTCAAATATGGAATACCTCCCAAGATGGAAGTGCTCCCAAATCATCCAAGGCTAAGGATTAGCCCCTTTTCACCATGAGAGTGCTCTCTTCTACTCCTGCAACATCCCACAATATGTGATAGCAAATCTGCCCTTGCTCTCTCAAGTGCAACTCAAGCAACCAAAGTGCTTGCTGCCTCCCTATGCTCCCATCATACAACTCATGTGGTGAAGAAATAATGAATGATATGAATGTCACATCAACACCATGCATCCATACTCCATGCTGCCCAATGATGTAAGCATCATGCCACCTTTTCTCCATCCCCATCCCCCTAGGAAGAGGACATGCCAAGTGATAGCCAAACTCCTTCAAGAGGAGCCAACGCAGCCAAGCCTCTTGCTACCCAGTGTCATATAATTGCAAGTAGCCTCCCAACTCCTTACTCGTCAACCACATCCACTCAATCACTTGTGGATGTCTTTCTCTTCTCTTCCCCTTGGTACTCCTCTCATGAGGGATACCATCCTTCCAAACCAAATTTCTCTCTTTGCATCCCATGAAAGTTTGAAATGTAGCTCTTTGGAGATCTCTTAGAGAAGATCTCTCACCCATAACTAGGTTTAATCCAAAGGGATCCAAAATATGATGAAGGTAATATCTCCTCTCCACCATTGTTGGACAGCGCCATTAATCTCCCCAAGGATGTAGTGGTTGTCTCATACTCCAAATCAAAGATGGTTTCAAGGGTTTCCATATGAGTGTCATGGTTTGTTTCATCCTTCAAAATTTCACACCCCAACCTCAAGGATTGTGTGCAACTCAACAAAGGTGCATGAGGATGATTGTTCATCTCCTCCTTGAACCATTTGCACAGTGCAGTGCAATCATGTTGCTCTAGATTAGTAGTGAGATTTTACCCTTGGTCATGCAAAAGAAAATTTCCACAACTCTCAAAAGGTTTTGCTGCAAAAATAGATAGTGAAAATCTTTTCATACCTTGATGAGTTTGGGAATCTCTTGTAGGGCTGCAAGATTTCCTTCCCCCAATATGTCGGCTTCCCCAACTTTTGATGCATGTAGCTACTTCTCCATGAGTGTGACAGCATTATTACAAGACTCCTCAAGTGGTGGTGTGAGCTTTTCCTCCTTTGTTCTTTCTCCATCAAAGGTTTGGATCAACCTTTGAGTGAACTTTGCATAAGTTCTCTCCCTTGCATGGCTTAAGTGGCTGAACCACCAAACATAGGCTCCACCCTCCAAGTGTAGCCTTGAGATCTCAATAGCTTCTTCCCTTGCTACAGGATGTAGTAGGAAAAATGCTTCCAACTTCCTCACCCAATATTTTGTTGCAGATGACCCATCAAAGGTAGACAACAAAAGTCTATTGCCTTTGGTTTCTCTTCAACTGTAGGGTCTCTTCTCTTCCTTCAACTGGATGAATTGTGGAAAATCTAGAGTCTCCTTGAAGTCTCTAGGTTTGGATTTTTACTAAACAAGGTAATCACTTAGAATCTGATTATCCAAGTGTCTTTCATGCTTGCTTTCTTCTTCTTCATGAGAATAGGAAGTGCATGGCCCTTCTTCTTATTTTTTCTCCTCCTCTTTGGAGAGGTTCTTCCTATTTCTGAACACTGATGAGAGTAATCTCATCTTCTTCATCATTATGATCTTCCTTTGTATTCTTGGGCTGAGAATCACAGGCTGAGCTAAGAAAGATGCTGTGATACCACTATAATATTCCAAATTTGGAACAGCTAGCAAGGCATGCCTGAAAAACGCATTTTTCAGGAATGACTGCTACAGGACTTGAAAGAAAGACATGGATCCCTTAGACTGATGTTTCTAAGACTGAAATATAAGAGGTGGCTCAAAATAAATCCCTCTAGGTGGGTTAAACAGATCTCCCACACCTAGTTTTCCTCAGAAAGTGCTCGATGAGGGACCGCAACAATGTATGAGCATACAATGGAATAACAACGTTATTTTATAGCCATGAACACATGAAGATACAAATAGCAAAAAAATTTATATTATAGAAGAAATGGTATACAAATCCTTGAGGAAAGAGTCACTCAAGAAAAGTAATGTAACGTCAAAGGGACATGTACATGAAAATAGAGAAACACTGCTACACATGTATTTCTGCAGGCTAAGAAGACATAGTTTATAAGAGGCAATGCATCATAATAGATGATAATATAATGATATGAAAATATGTGGCTCAATAAATGTGAAGGGATCAAGCTCCAAACCCCTAAAAACAATAATACAACAATCCTTGGAAGGATTGGCTGAAATATACAAAAATGGCAAAGTGCTAGAGTTGCAAGGTAGCAGCTGCAACTCAGAAAATGGAACTGGATGGAGAATATTGAAGATGCTGCATTTGATGCCAATATCTCCTCCAATGGATCTTCCAAGTGAGAGGTTGATCCAATCATTGAAGATCTCGCCCTCCAATCAACACTGCAAAGCCCCACAACAAATGCTCACTAGAAATAACGCAGTCACTGAAGAAAACTGTAGTGTAGGGGCAAGGGAATGAGTTGGCCCAAAGCCAATATCTGCAATAAGCTCCAAGGGCTTCCAAAATAATCTCCCAAATGAAATAAAGACTCCTTCTCTGAAAATCAAGTGATGGAAGTGGTGTTGTGATCACTCACTGTAACACCCTACAACACAACATTATTCTGCTGCATAAATAATGCTATACTAGAGGAGGATGCTTGGCCTCAACCCTGGATGTGAGGAAAATCTGTACAACTCATTCAAGAGGCGTCTCAAGAAAGGAGAAGGATTCCTAAATAGGAAATACTTGTGCTAAGAATCACTAAAACTCAGCTGAATAGCTGGAGACTGCAAATAGTCTAAGCAGACAAGAAATCAATAATCATATGCATGAGAAACAATGGCTTCCTTGCCCTCCTTTTAAACAAATGTGAGCTCCCTCTCCATGGGTCCCACTCTTTAGGGTTTCCTGCATCAAGGAAACTTCCCTCCTCTTTATCTGCACTATCCCACAAGATGCTCTCCACCTCTTACCTCTGCGCTGTTTGACTTGGTCAAACTTGACTTTGTCTTCTTGCAAATGTCCTCTTTCACACATGAGGGTGTGAAATCTAGTTCCACTGCTAATCCCCTTTCATACTAAGATGGATTTTATCCATGTTTTTTATTATTTTTGGGCATCCTCACCTAATTATTCAACTCATAAGTGAAATTAACAAACTTTAATATTCCAATTTATTGAAGGCAGAATTTGGAATATTACAAACATCAAGGCATTCCGTTGTAAGGTTACTCTTTCTAATTTATGATAATACATATGGATCTATTTTTCTCATTGTCTTGTTTCTGAATTTATGGGAATGATGTCAATGCTTAGATTCCTTGGTCACTAAGTTTGAGTAGTACTTTTCGATTATTACATATTGCAGATGCTTTGATTATTTGTCTTTTCTTTGTTTGCAGGTTCTACTCATCATTGGAGAACTACCTTGGAGCAACGGACAAAGGGCTACATCAAGCATTTGGATTTCAATGTAGGAGCATGTCCTCTCTACTTTATTGTTATAATGATCTTAAAATACAAATGATCTAGAGAAAGAGGTATTCAAATGGATCTTTGTTTCTAGTTACTCATTGGAGTACTAGGGATATCGCTATTGTCTGCAAGAGGGATTAATCCTGGTAACATGCTCTTCAGTATCCTTTCCTGATCCCTCATTAACCTTTCATTAGCATTCTGCACCCTGACCATCTGTGTCTGAAGTTGTTTTACTGTATCAAGTAGTCTATTTTTCTGACATTGTTGTTCTTCCAGTAATCTACTAGTTTGTTGGTGTTGATCTATGCTCAACTGCACCCAGACCTCTGGGTTCACTTCTGGGTTGGTCAAGGGATGGTTTTCCCCTCGGTTTCTGGGAATTTGATGACTATATCCTCTCCTCATGGTAGATTATTGCTAATTTTTCCTGTATTGTGCAAAGTTTCAATAATAAACAAGATGAAAACAACCATGTTATGGCGTTGGCCCATCTGGCCCCAACGTGTAACTTCGCTCTGATAGCACTTGTCATAATTAAAAGTAAACATACACCAAAATAAAATAAAAAACATTTACATGTTTACTATCTTTCAACCTTATATTAAATCACCTCATACAACATATCAAAAATACTCATTTGTGTATCTATATATATATATATATATATATATATATATATATAACCCATATGAGTCATCATTTCTAAATTCACATTGTGTTATAATATACTATCAATATAAACAAAATCATATGATAAATTTAGAGTATAATCATGCATACAGAACATACTTCATACGAATGCAAATATTGTCAATCTATAACTTTGGAAAGGGTTTAATTAATTATTGCACTGTGACTTTACAAACCCCTGCAGGTAATCATTGTTCTTCGATCACATATATCTTGGTTTAAATAATAATCTGATCCAGGTGGATATCGGTGGTCACCCACCTATTCCATTTGGACCCGAACTATTAATTCTCGTAGCTTTTCACTTTCAGCACAATTTACTATTTTTAGCAGGTTTTCGGGTCCTACACACCGACAGCTATTTTGGGGCCTTAATGATCTAGTAGGATATTGGTGGCCACCCATCTATTCCACTTGGGGCCCCATCATTGTCTCTTTTAGTTTTTCAGTTTCGGCACAACTTACTATTTTTGGCAGTTTTTTGGGTCCTGAACTTCTAGAGCCGTTTTGAGGCCCTAAATGACGTTTTTTGGGAAACCCAAGAGTGACATGCACCATCATTTTACCAAAGTTTTTACTCCTCGGATAACTCTTTCTAACGAGCTATTGAGCGCATCAAACGAATATCGTATGCCAAAGTTATGTCCCTGGGAAGTTGAAACACCAATTTACCCAAACGGGGCCCATAGTTTTGGCGCTTCATCTCCTAGGGGTTAGGTTTTTATACGTTTGGAGTTTTCCATTATTTATCAATAATAAATAGGCTCTCAAGCCTCATTTTAACACAGTTCAGAGGTTTGTAGCTACCACATCTCTTCTCAAAGACATGCTACCGGCACCCTAGCTATTTTTATTTCCATTATATCTGTAAGCATATTTCAGTCATTTGATTTAAATGAAATGAAGTATTGTTTCCACTGCATCTTTGTGTTTATGGCTATTTCTATATTTTATTGCGTTCCTTCATAAATCTAGATCAGTGGTATCAGAGCGATCTGCTCTTTCTCTATTTTTTTTTGCATGTCCCCAACATGATCAGGGTATAAGGAGTAAAGGCTCGATTTGGTTAAACCCTTGCAAGATCAGCCTCGTAAACCCTGATGATCTCCCATGGCAGAAGAAAATAAAGATGAGGGAGCATGAGATCCTATCAAAATATTTCTCGAGGAGGCCCTCGAGAAACAAAGGAACGCAATGATGGATGAATTTTCTCAGATCCTTCAACGACTACCCACCTACAACGCATCTGCATCCAACAACCACTCTGGAAGTGCCACTCCCTTCAAGGTATAGGTAAAATTTGACATTCCTATATTTGAAGGCCAGATAGTTGCAGATGCCTTAGATAGATGGTTAAATTTGATGGAAGGGTATTTCTCGGTCCATGATATCTCCGACTGAGAAAATATTATTTTTGCACTCCTCAAAGCCGCCCCCAATGTCAAATACTGGTGGGAAACCTACTGTGAGCAAGACGACAAAGGAAAACCCTCTCTGTCCTTGGCCACACCCACTTGGAATTCGTTTTGATATGGAATCAAGGAACAATATTACCCCATGGAGAGTTATGAGGACAAATACATCCAATGGACCACGTTGCGGCTGCAAAGGGATCAAGATGTGCATGAATTGACAAATTTGTTCCATACCCTGCGTACAAAGTTGGGTATTAAAGATTCAGAGAGACATTTGGTGCTCAAGTACAACAGTTGTCTACACAAACATATTCAGGAGGAAATGGAGTTCCTCGACATTAGATCACTTGGAATGGCATATCGCTATGCCGCCAAGATCGAGTAGAAATTTAAGCAAAAGAAGCGAGACTTTGGATCTGCAAATCTGAATCCACGGAAAGGTGCCCCCGAACTAAAGAACACGGGGCAAGGCCAAAGCGGTACGACTCATAACAACACCACAAATCCAAATAAGGACACGGGGAAGTGGTGTGAATTTCATAACAACCCCACTCATAGCACAAATGAGTGTCGGGCCAAACAATTGTTGCTGGTCGAACTAAAGGCACCCGAATCAAATGCATTTTTTGATCCTGAGTCAGAACCAGACAAAGGAAATGACAAAGGGAAGAAGATCATTGATGCAGATCCTAGTGCGATTGTTGCCACCACCAAGATCCAGAGGGAGGATCTCGAGGATCCAGAGGAGGAGGAGCACCTCTTCCATTCGCAGATGTGGGTGAAGGGTTCTCCACTACAATTCCTTGTCGATAGTGGAAGCTAAAAGAACCTCATTTTAGCAAAGGTCATGAAGCATCTCGGCCTACTGACCATAGCACTCCTGCAGCCGTATACCATCTGGTGGCTTAACCCAAGGAGAGATATCCGCATCCGTCAACAGTGTTTCCTTCCATACAGTATCATCCATTCACGGATGAGGTATTGTGTGATGTTGCTCCTCTTGATGTAGCTGATGTATTATTGGGCCAACATTACTTGTGGAGGCAACATGCTGTGTATGAATCTAGGCCTCGTGTTGTTTTTATTACTTTTGGAAATAACTTGTATAGGATACCAGAGGTAGTACCACCTCCCGTCATCTCTTTGAGTACTGCAAAACAATGCAGTAAGATTGTTTCCCAAACTAGGAAATTTATTTTCCTTACAAATCACTCACAGGGAAAGGATAAAATTGTGGCCACAAACTCGAAACAGGGCTCCCCTACATGACTGCACTATATGGATAAAGTCACAGAGGAATATGAGGAAATTTTCTCCTCACTCAAAGAGGTTACTCTACACTGTCGGGACAAGCACTCCATTGATATGGCACTCGACGCACCGCCACCTGATGTTGCCATACCTCCGGTAACTACACATACAGAATCCACACATGCACTGTCTGAGGTTGATAAAGAAACCAAATTTCCTAAATCCATTCAGCATGTCCACCCACAGGTCCATGACATCTCCAACAAATCTAATGCCTAGTTTAACAACATTTGCCTCATCTCATGGAGGATATCAATGCAATGGGGAAAATTGCTTCTTAAGGAGGGAGGAATGATCCAGGTGGATATCAGAGGACACCCACCTATTCCATTTGGACCTGTACCATCAATTCTCGTAGCTTTTCACTTTCAGCACAACTTACTATTTTTAGCAGGTTTTCGGGTCCTGCACTCCCAGAGCCGTTTTGGGGCCTTAACGATCCAGGTGGATATTGGTGGCCACCCACCTATTCCACTTGGGGCCCCACCATTGTCTCTTTCAGCTTTTTAGTTTCGGAACAAATTACTATTTTTGGCAGTTTTTCGGGTCCTGAACTTCCAGAGCCGTTTTGAGGCCCTAAACGACATTTTTTTGAAACCCAAGAGCGATATAAGACATTCTTGTACCAAAATTTGTACTCCTCGGATAGATATTTCTAATAAGCTATTGAGCGCGTCAAAAAGAAATCTTATGCCAAAGTTACGTCCACAAGAAGTTGAAACACCAATTTACCCAAACGGCACCCATAGTTTTGGCGCTTCATCTTCTAGGGTTAGGTTTTTCGATGTTTGGAGTTTTCCATTGTTTCTCAATAATAAATTGGCCCTCAAGCCTCATTGTAACACATTTCAGAGGTCTGTAGCCACCACATCTCTTCTCAGAGATATGCTACCAACACCCTAGCTATTTTTATTTCCATTATGTCTGTAAGCATATTTAAGTCATTTGAGTTAAATAAAATGAAGTATTGTTTCTGCTGCATATTTGTGTTTATGGATATTTCTGTATTTTATTGCGTTCCTGCATAAATCTGAATCATAATCTGTGTG
The DNA here is from genome assembly GCA_034641835.2 of Pinus albicaulis. Classification (NCBI taxonomy): domain Eukaryota; kingdom Viridiplantae; phylum Streptophyta; class Pinopsida; order Pinales; family Pinaceae; genus Pinus; species Pinus albicaulis. The sequence continues at coordinate 231,587,095 of CM076570.1, read as the reverse complement.
TTCATGCTTAACAACATGACTTCATTAATTGTTAATCTTCCATAAATTAATCTCCATCTGATATGACTACTCATCGCATTCAATTATGGGTAATTTGAAACTAAACTTGTGATAAATGATTTAATTAGTCATCTTCCTCGACTGTTGGACTTATTGCCCACTTAGCAACTCCTTGAGTCATCTCCATCCCACACTGCAACAAGTGGGCTGCTCTGCTTCATAGATCTGCGTCCTTGGGATCGACGGTCATTGTGAGGGTGTGGATGGTTAGGGTAACCACCCACCCCATCCCTCTACATTCTGGTTCATTCATTCCGCCTCATCTCCATCAGTTATCTCTGTAAATGATGATTTCTCTTACCAACGTTCAGTGTGCTCCCTGTCCAGCTTATTAGCACAATTAACACCGGGAGGATGTTATCGCATGCTTCTTCGAATGCAGAGGTATAGCCACCCTGGTCCATTGGTTTTCGATAATCTTTTCATTTAAGTTTTTTCTCTCTTCTTTCTCCGCTTATGGTGACACACATGCTGCTGCTATTATATAGAAAACTTGCAGCTTCAGGTTCATGTGAACTACTTGTTATCAGGTTTTACTGCCTTCATTCATTGTGCTCATAGATTTAGACACATTGTTACTTATAAGTTTCTAAGCTTTTTTCCCTTTCTTTCCCAACGTTTTCTGGCATAGCGAAGTCTTTCAAGTTTGCTTCTGGGGTGATGAGAAATGATGCAGCTCTGATTTGACAAGCTTGACCAGCACTAGTAAGCACTTAGTTCCAAGGTCTTTCCCATTTTAATTCTAGTCTTTTTAATTTAATTTATTTCTTGAATAGCTAAGTTTTCCTCCAACCCTAACGAATTCTAATGGTTGTCATGCCTATATGCAGGGTGTGCATAACTGCTATTGGTTAGAGTATTGGGTCGCTGTGAGCATTGCCTAGGTATGCCCTCTTAAAAGGGGTTAATGCATATACTAGTTATATAAATAATTTGATACATGAATAACTTCACACCCCATCCTCACCTGTTGCAGGGTTGTGGGGATCTTCGACTCTCTTCATTAGTAATGGCTACAATTTTTAACTTAGGGTTTTTCTTCTAAATGTTTAAATGGTTTGAGGCTCGACCTCTTGCACAATTCTATTATCGGTTCTGTTGTATGTGAACAAAATTGGAGTTTGGTCTTTAGACTTAGTTTTTAATTCAGAGAGTAATTTTCTTTTTAGTTTTCTCCTACTTTCCAAATGGCCTCTGGCCTTAGCAAGCGTCGAGACATATCATTATAATTTTCGGGAAATTATTGGATGTATTAACTGCATATTCGAAACTGTGTCTTTCATTTTTCATGGCTTACTCTTCATGCATTTATTGGTGCAAAATGTGCACTTTCCCATTCAGGTTTTACTTATTATTGTTAATAATTATGAAGTTTATTGTTATGAAAATTTCCTCCTCAGAAATTAGGATGTATTAGACGGTTTAAATCTCCATATTTAATGTGTGCACTTTCTTTATGTCTGATCCACAGTCTTTACTATTATGTTTAATGGTGGGAAGTAACTTGTGATAAGTGTATATATTTACATCTTATTCCTATCCAGTTTTGATGCAAAGACTTGCTTAAAATGTTGAGAAGTAACTTATCGGAAATATGTTATTTAGGTAAGTACGAGCCATTTTCAATTATGTTATTTTTGAATAGTTTTCTTATAAAGGTTATGAAAAAAAGTTGATTACACAAATATCTAAAAATCATGCATAGGATTATTGTAACAATATCCATAAATTATGATAATGGTGTGAAGTAAACTGTGATAACTATACTTATTTACATTGTATTCCTATCTAGTTTTGATGTAAAGAGTTGCTTAAAATGGTGGGAAGTAGCTTATAGGAAATATGTTATTTAGCTAAGTATGAGCCATTTACATTTAAAATGGTGGGAAGTAGCTTATAGGAAATATGTTATTTAGCTAAGTATGAGCCATTTACAATTAAAATGGTGGGAAGTAGCTTATAGGAAATATGTTATTTAGCTAAGTATGAGTAATTTACAATTAAAATGGTGGGAAGTAGCTTATAGGAAATATGTTATTTAGCTAAGTATGAGTCATTTTCAATTATTTTATTTTTGAATAGTTTTCCTATAAAAGTTATGAATAAAAATTGGTTACACAAATATCTAAAAATCATGCATACTAATATTGTAACAATATCCATAAATTATGGTAATGGGGGAAGTAACTTGTGATAAGTGCATTTATTTACATCTTATTCCTATCCACTTTTGATACAAATACTTGGTTAAAATGGTGGGAAGTAACTTATGGGGAATATGTTATTTAGCTAAGTAGGAGTCATTTTCAATTCTTTTGTTTTTGAATTGTTTTCTTATAAAGGTTATGAAGACAAATTGATTACACAAATATCTAAAAATCATGCATATGGATATTGTAACAATATCCATAAATTATGATAATAGTGCGAAGTAACTTGTGATAAGTGTATTTATTTACATCTTATTCCTATTCAGTTTTGATGCAAAGAATTGCTTAAAATGGTGGGATATAACCTAATGGGAAATATGTTATTTAGCTGAGTATGAGCCATTTTCAACTATTTTATTTTTGAATAGTTTTCCATATAAAGGTTATGAATAAAAATTGATTATACAAATATCTAAGAATCATCCATACGAATATTGTAATAATATCCATAAATTATGAAAATGGTGGGAAGTAACTTGTGATAAATGTATTTTTTATGCAAAGACTTGCTTAAAATGGTGAGAAGTAACTTATGAGAAATATGTTATTTAGGTAAGTATGAGCCATTTTCAATTATTTTGTTTTTGAATAGTTTTCCTCCAAAAATTATGAATAAAAGTTGATTACACAAATATAAAAAAATTCATGCATAAATATTGTAACAATATTTTATAAATTATGACATGAATATTGTAACCACATATACAAATTATAGAATAAAATATATGAAGTGGGTATCCACATATATTTACTTTTCAAAAGTAAACATTATAAATTGCATTGGTCAATGCTAAATTAATAAACATATTTTTTTTTCCTTCAATAAAAAATCTATACCTTTTCTATTCAACTATAATATAAAAAGCATAGCTTTCCATAAAACCAAGAAAAAAGAAAATTGTAGTGCAGGAATAAAAGAAATTTCAGAATACGACAACAAATACAAGAAGTGATGTGCTGAGAAAAGCTTAATGCTAAATTAATAGACATATTTTGTTTTTTTAATAAAAAGTTTATACCTTTTCTATTCAAATATAATATAAAAAGCATATCTTTCTAGAAAACCAAGAAAAAATTGTAGTGCAGGAATAAAAGAAATGCTGAGAAAAGCTTAATAAAGGCAACTTTAGGGATGGAAACGGCGACGAGTAGTTAATAAAATGTGATGGCCAATGAAATCCGATGACTTCGAATCTTGCGAGGGACAAAATGCAGATATTGAATATTCAATCCTTCCCAACGAGAGGTCAATGAAACGTAATAAGCATCCAATCTTCTGAAGCACAAAAGACAAATTTAAGCATCTGAAGCCAAACATAAATGTAGCAGTGGAGATGTAGAGATTATGCGGAGAATTGAGAAGCGTGGAAGGAAGATCTAGAAGCAGGTTATTTTTGTTCTTGGTTTGGTCGTACAAGTTATTTTAGAATTTTGTAATTATGAATGAGATTTTGATTTTTAATTAACAGATTAAAAACATTTAAAGTTTGCATTTGCAGATTACTGAAATCAAATTCGTAATTCGAATATATTTTTATTAGATTTAGAGTAAAAGTGAAAATGAAAAAGAAAACGCTGAAAACAACTTAGAATTAATAGAGTACAAACATTCATAGAACAGGGCATTTCGTAATTTCATATAACTGATTTATTTATGGTGATTTCCTACAAGTTGAGATGATTTCCGGCAGTTAAGCTCATTCGCTAGTTATGCTTATTTTGGTGCATTGTGTAGAAAATATTTTCAACGTCATGCCAAGTGTCGATGAATTTCACTAATTTTAATTCTTTTTCCATTTTTAATTTGTTCTTGGATACCTACCTACACTAGCGAAACGAGAATTCCCTCCAGGATTTTGGAAGGATGATATTATTGATGCAATAATGTCATCAAACAAGGTTGGTATTCTCAGTGGTTGTTCGTTAAAGGTTTTGTTTGTTATAAGATATTATTATGGTTGACACTTCCACTTGTAAGAATCTGATCAGCTTGTAAGAATCTTAAATATTTTGGTTTTAGTGCCGTTTGGAACCCATAATATTTGAAATTTTCGTTTTGGTACTGTTTGAACCCAATAATATTTGTAATTTTCGTTTTTGTACGGTTTGGACCCAATAGCATGCTAATGTATTATTGACGGGAACAGTGTGCCATAAATTTACAACCAAAAATATTTGGAACTGGCCAAATTGGACTTCAATAATGTGCAGTCTATACACCAAAAGCAGCTTCGGGAGCTTCGAAGGTTCCATTTGTATTTTTATTTTTTAACCAAATGTTTCATTCAAAAAATATATATATAATTTTGTCTGCATTTCTTTTTAATGATCTAAAATCATTAAAAGGAAATTTTCATATTCATTTAAGTCTATTCACGTTCTGAATGCCTCGAATTTTGGACGACCTATATGACGCTCATGGACCTGTGGAAGATATAAGTTGGTCACCGAAGCAGTTAAAAGGTAGAGATTTAATATATTTAATATATATTTAATGGATGGAAGAGAAAAGTTTCTAGTCGCTTAACTATGTGTACATGACCAATCATGGTCTTTGTTTCAGATGGGATCTGTTCCTGTTAGACCGAATGCCAGAACACATCAAAATATGCTTCCTGGGTCTTTACAATTTGGTTAATTAAATCGCAGAAGAATGGCGCAAGAGACAGGGGTATGACGTGCTAGGTTACATTCGCAATTTAGTATGTATTAAGTTTACAAATTTGATGTTTGACGAGTTTTTCATTTTCAGCAACGCTACAATTAAATACTGATCGTGGACTTATCGGTCATATGATATATGGCAGTGGAACATCCAGCTCGAAGCTTTCAGGAGAGAAGCAGAATGGTCGAAAGCTAAATATGTGCCGTCCTTCCATGAATACATAGAGACCGCCACTGTCTCAATAGCAGGGGCCACTCTCGTTCTCATTGGTGTTCTTTTCACGGGAGAGGTTCTTACAGATCACATGCTTTCCCAAATTGATTACCGGTCCAAATTTGCATATCTCATGGGGTTGACAGGGCGTTTGATAAACGATACCAAAACATATAAGGCAGGTTACTCAATCTCTTATAATTCAATATTATAACTCCCTCCTTATTCTCTTCTGCAAGAGTTGCTAATTAGTATTAATGCAGGCGGAGAGAGGTGAAGGCGAGATGGCATCTGCATACAGTGTTATATGAAGGATCATCCCGAATTGTCAGAAGAAGATGCTCTCAAACATGTTTATACTCTCATGGAAATATGAAGGATCATCCCGAATTGTCAGAAGAAGATGCTCTCAAACATGTTTATACATGGAAAACGCCCATGCCGATTTGAAGGGGGAATTTCTGAAAGCAAAAGACGTACCAGACCAATGCAAGAGACTAGTTTTTGACTATGCGAGATCAATGCAACTTTTTTGTAAGCACGGAGACGGTTTCACACCTGCACATGATATGGAAATTAAAGAATATGTAAAAAAAATCTTATTTGAACTATTAACTTAACTTAGAATAAATTATTTAAAGAAGAATCACTTTGTGGTATGTTACTGGTTTTTTTAGTAGATATAGATGAATTTTGTGCATGTAGTCTTAGTTTGTTTGATTTGGAATAGTTTTTTTTTTAAGATATAAATGAATTTTGTTCATGTAGTTTTGGTTTGTTTGACTTGGAAATAGGGATAAATTAACCTCGATGTCTCCATGTCTAAATGTATCAACTAGACAAACAAAGTTTCTTATTTATATTTATGGGCCTCTTTAATGTAATATTTTTGTATATCAACCACAAATTTTATAAATAAATAACATTTACCAATTCACATATATATGAAATGTAAAAATTATATTGTGTGCCATTTCTATCATATTTCTACTTTACAAAGGACATTGGTTTCTATCATTGTTGTTGTCTCTTTGGTACTTCTGTAATCCACAGACGATTTTTATGGCCACAATATCTATTGATTTTCGATCCCAACATTCAAATGTTCCTATAGACATTGGTAATGCTTCCATCACGATAAAATTCATCCATCTCATGTTCAAGAATCCAAAAACACATATACACATTGGAGAAATAAAATAAGATAAAATAAATTCCCCTTGAGACTCTTGATATCACAACCACCTAACAAAAAATACGTCTCTGTTGACCCTTGTAACTCTTAATGTCCCAATCATCTAGTGCCTATCAAGAGGTGGGATTTGATGTCACACTTTATGACCATGACAACCCGAGCTAAACATAACACCCACGAATAACCCAGCCCAACTTAACAAGAATGATCCATGAGGTGAGAACAAGTCACATCTTTGGAGACTTCAACCCGACTTAATAAGCATCCCATCCCATCCCATCCCATCCCATCCCATCCCATCTTTACAAGCATGACACACGATATGAGAAAAAGTAACATCAATGGAGAATTAAACTCTTGGACAGACAATAACAACACCTTGCTTTTCACTCACTTAGGAAACCCATGTGACATGTTCAATAATAACAAAAAAAAAGAAATATGGACTCCTGAATGCTTACCTTCACCCATTTTACTGAGTATTTTGTCTCCAACACAACATGATATTTTGACCAGATTAGTAGATTAGATCAGTAAAAGTCTATTTATAAACTACGTTTTAATATCAACAACAAAACCCTCATTTAGATCTAAGACTCTAAAAGGAAAAACCCATCACAAACGAAACAACCAACATCATTATGAAATATGTGTTCTGACATTGAGGCGTCAAATTCTCTCAAACATTTCAAACATGAAGTGGCCATCCTTGTTGTCACTGTGCCATTGTGGTGAGTCACACGAGATCCCTCTTATTTGGGCTCTATATTGGAAAACGTAGGTCGACTATTGTCTGAACAAGAGTTGGAGGGGTCTGCCCTGCCTATCAAAAGGGCGTTCTTCCCTTCATCTCTACTTCCAATACCAAAATCTTTCCCAGTAAACACCAATGTTGGTTGGACCCACACACAAACTTGTTTCTTCGTTTTCGAGAAGGATGTAAAACCATTTAAACATATTTCAAGAAATCTTGAATGCCATGGTAATGGAAACTCCTCGCTCTAAATTTTAATAAGTGTATCTAGAAGAAAATTGGTTACATATCAAGGTATTCGAAAATATGTTGGAATTTTTGAACAATTCCTTAACACACAGAGGAATGAAAATAATTCCTCTTCTACAACACAAAGGAATAAAAATAATTCCTCTTCTACAACACAGAGATCAAATAAAAATTAAATTGCAGAAACAGAGAGATGAAATATAAAAACTTATATTTCATTAAAAAAAGATGAACTTCTTCAGAATTGCAGCATTCTGAATTCACAAAATAACTTCTGCTGGCTGCTACACATGCAACTCAGTCTTTCACTGTTTCACTTACAGAAAAAAAAAAAAATTGCTCTTTGTCTCTGTTTCTACCTCTAGGCCAGAAATTACATAATACAAAGTGACTCAACAGAATGCACTCACAACATATATATATGAAACATTACAATATTATATATTATGAATATGTCATATTTATAATATATATAACCAAAGTTAAAAACTAGATTTACCACAGTAAATAAAAATTAACCTGACGTTAAAAACTCTAAAACATTGTGCGGGAAATAAATAATAAAAAAAACTTTATTCCCTTGTGCTTTCCGGGGGCTGCTTGGAGTTCATTCACGTGAGTTCCATTCACCTCACAGAACTGCTTTGATTTGTGAAGTGGTGGGTCCACATATGGATGACGTACCCATTCCGAGGGTTCACCTCCCTCCGTCACTGCCCATCTCTGCTACCCCCCGAAATGGTGCTCTGCTGGCTATGCATTCAATGTGTTTGGTAGAGAAATGAAGGCTGGTTGATGTTGTGGATCAGTTCGAGATTTCATGAAGTTCTAGACTAGAGGTTTCCACCGCCATCGCTGTGCTTTCCAATCCCATCAGCTTTGACGTCTGCCATCCTACTGCTCTTTTCATTCCCATCACAATTAATGTGTTGTCCTATTGTTTTGTGCGGGCAGTTGGAATTAATATTCCAACACTCCCCCTTAATTTCAACTGCTGGGTTTTCTTGCATACCCAGGCATTTCCTTAAATAATTAAAACTTTTCTGCGTTAATGGCTTTGTTAAAATATCAGCAAACTGCTCCTCTATCCTGCAGTGCTGCAAAACAATTTCGCCATTATTAACCAGTTCACATATAAAATGAAATTTTGCATCAATATGCATTGTTCTCTTATGGAAGACATAGTTCTTTGATAAAGCTATCGCTGAGTTGTTATCACAATAAATTGTCATGCATTTGTCCTGCTCATGACATAAATCTCTGAGCATTCTTCTCATCCATACTTCTTGGCATGCTACTGTTGTAGTTGCCACATATTTTTCCTCTACTGTTGATAAAACCACAATTGGTTGTTTCTTGGAAGCCCATGAAACGGATCCTGATCCCAAAAGAAACACATATCCAGATGTGCTCTTCCTGTCATCTACACTTCCTGCCCAATCACTGTCAGTGTAACCAGTCAATTTAAAATTTTCATATGAGGAGTAGAAAATACCATACCCCTTTGTTCCATTCACATACCTTAGAATCCTCTTGGTTGCCTGCCAATGAGTCTCTTTCGACCTTTCCATAAATCTGGAGATTAAGCTTACAGTGTGCATAGTGTCTGGTCTAGTTGCAGTCAAATGCATGAGGCTGTCAACTATGCTCTTGTACAATGTCGAATTAAAATCCTTGTTGCTGTCTTCTTTGCTTTAATTTTAACCCCATGACATTGGAGTTATAGTTGCCTTGCTATTCTGCATGTTGAATCTTTTCAACACTTCTTCAACATATTTTTCTTGGGAAATAAAAATCCCGTTTTCATTTTTCTCTACTTCAATTCGAAGAAAATATCTCAGAAAACCCAAATCAATCATTTCAAATTCACTCTTCATGTCCGCTTTAAAATCAGCAATGAGAGAAACTTCATTGCTAGTAAAAATTAAATAATCTACATATAAAACAACAATAAGAATCTTACCATCATTTTCTTTTATGTAGAGTGTGGGTTCTCCATCACATTTCTCAAATCCATTTTCTGTCAAGTAAGAATCTATTCTATTGTACCATGCTCTCAGTGCTTGCTTCAGCCCATAAAGAGCTTTCTTCAACTTGCATACTTTGTGCTCTTGGCCTTCAATCTCATAACCTAGAGGCTGTTCAACATATACCTCTTCTTTCAACACTCCATTCAGGAATGAAAATTTCACATCCATTTGGTAAACCTTCCATTTGTGTTGTGCTGCTATGGACAACATTGTTCTCACCGTTTCCATCCTTGCCACTGGTGCAAAGGTTTCTTCATAATCTATTCCTTGTTTCTACTTGTAGCCTTTGACAACAAGTCTGGCCTTATGTCTTTCAATCTTGCCTTCAGCATTGCTCTTGGTCTTATAGACCCATTTTACTCCAATGACTTCTTTACCTTTAGGGAGGTCCACTAACTCCCATGTATTACTCTTTTCTATTGCACCAATTTCTGCATCCATTGCCTCAATCCATTTTTCTTCTTTTACAACATCTTCAAAATGAATTGGGTCATCAACATGAAAATCCAAAGCAAATAAAGAGTTTAGATCGGCATTACCATTTACCTCTCCTTGTTCATAAATCTCACTCAAATTTCTGAATCTCGGTCTTCTTGGTGTACTTGGAGTTCCACTTGAACTCAATGGAGTTTCAGTTCCCTATGATGTGCTTGAAGAAGCACTTCCTTGATTTCTCACGGCTGTTTTATTTCCAGCTTGTGGTGTGGTTTGTTGTGCTTGTGGTGGTGGAGGAGGAGCCATCGTGGAAAGATTATTTTTTGCTGTCCCTTCCTCTTCTTCTTCCTAAGACACACATGTCTTCACATTCACCATTTTCTCTAAGCTTCCATCCCAAGCTTCTTCTTCAATAAACTGCACATCTCTGCTTATTATTTTTTCCTTGGTGGATGGATTATAGATTTTTTATGCTTTGGAATCATCACTGTATCCAACAAAGATACATTTCTCCCCCTTATTTTCCAACTTCTTCCTTAATTGATCTGGAATGTGTGCATAAGCCACACAGCCGAATACTCTCATGTGGATGACATGCTGCTTTATGCCGCTCCACGCTTCTTCCGAAACTCTTTTCATGACAACTGTGGTTGGGCATCTATTCAAGATATATGCTGCACAATTTGAAGCTTCAACCCAATACTCATTTGGCAAATGTTTTTCCTTCAACATACTTCTGACCATGTCCATGATGGTCCTATTCTTCCTTTCTACAACACTGTTTTGCTGAGGTGTGTACCTTGTGGTAAACTGTTTATGTATGCCATTCTCCCTATAGAAATGTAGGAAATATTTGGAGATGTATTCTCCACCTCTGTCAGTTCTTAGCACTTTGATGTATTGCCCACTCTTCTTCTCAACATGAGCTTTGAAGTGGCGGAACTATTCAAACACTTCACTCTTTTGTTTCAAGAAATACACCCATGTTTTTCTGGTGTAATCATCTATGAATGTCAAAACATATTTGCTGCCAGATAAAGATGGCATTTGCATTGGTCCACAAAAATCTAAGTGGACAATCTCTAAGGGTGTTTTTTCCCTTATACTCTTCCCTGCTCGAAAGCTATCTCTGTGTTGTTTGCCCAAGATGCAGCCTTCACAAAGGGTGTCTGGTTTCTCAATTAGTTGTAATCCTTTTATCATTCCATTTCTGTGCAACAAGTTCAGGCCTCCGAAATTGAGATGTCCAAATCTCAAGTGCCATAACAATTTTTCATCTTTCACTTCCTCTTGAAATACCTCTTGTGTTACAGCTGCTACATTTCCTTTTTCCTTCAATTCTGCTCTGAGCTTGAGAGGAAGCATCCTATTGCTTGTCATTTGCACCTCTACAATGGCTTTCTTGCTTGGAGGTATGTACATGATTGTGCACACATCATCTTTAAAAAATACATTGTAGCCCTTGTCAATGAGTTGTCCAATGCTCAAAAGATTACATTTCAAGCCAGGTACATAATATACATCTGGTACAAACTTTTGTTCTCCATTTCTTGCCAGAATACTGACTCTGCCTTTTCCCTTGACAGAGATCTTACTATCAGTTCCTATTGTTACTTTAGATTTAACATTTTCATCCAGATTGGCAAACATTGCTATGTTTCCAGTCATGTGGTTACTATAACCTGAGTCTAAGAAACATACATCATCTTGTATATCTTGTACTACATTACATGTTAACAGCACATTACTCTGGTTCTTATTTTCTTTTGCAAAATTAGCATTATGCCTATTATTCATGTCATTTTGCTTTTTCCTACATTCATTGGCATAGTGTCCATATTTCTTGCAATAATGACATTGGACTTGGGATTTATCATACCTTTGTCCATGAGCTTGATGTTGGCTTGAGCCTTCATTTTGGTTCTGATTTCTGCCCCTTCCACTCGAACTTGCAGGGTTGTTTCTTCCTTTGTTTTGGCTTCTGCCTCTTCCTCTGTTGTTTGCTCTTCCTTGACCTCTGCTTCGGCCAAAAGACATTTGAGTCTTGAAAGCTTGTTCCAATGAGGAAGCTATTCCTCTGTTCAGTCTGTGTTCATGAGACATCAAGGATGCACTCAGCTCATCCACTATAAATTGTGAGAGATCCTTTGTCTCTTCTATTGCCGCTATTATGGCATCAAATCTTGAGGGTAGACTTCTCAATATTTTCTCCACTATTCTCCTATCTTCATGTGTCTCTCCATGAGACCTTATATGGGTAACCAACCCAATAACATGAGTGAAGAATGAGTCTATAGTTTAAGACTCTTTCATACAGAGAGTTTCGAAATCTCTGCTTAGCATTTGTAGTTTTGTTGTCTTCACCTTCTCCATGCCTTAATAGGTTGTTTTGAGAATATCCCACGCCTCTTTAGACTTTTTTGTTGCTGTAATCCTTGGGAAAATACTCTTGTGCACTGATTGAAAGATATAGAAGAGGGATTTGGAGTCCTTCTTCCTATTATCTTTTAACAAATCTCTTTCTACTGTTGTCAAAGCAGCTAATGTTGCTGCATCTGTTGGTTCTTGGTAGCCATTCTCAACTAGCTCCCATATGTCCTGTGAAGAAAACAAGGCTCTCATCGTGATTGCCCAATAATCGTGGTTCTTCCCGTTAAACTTTGGAAGTTGGGGATTTGTTAGACTGGTGCCTATTGCTGCCATTCTTGACTATGTTAAAAAAAAACAAACAAACTCTTTTGACTTTGTAAAAAAATAGAAGCTTTATCTGTTGGAGAAATCTGCTTCAATAAACTTCTTACAGCTTCTGCAGTGAAGAGCAATCTTTGCTTCATTCACTGAGTGCCTAGACTAGCTCTGATACCATGTTGGAATTTCTGAACAATTCCTTAACACACAGAGGAATAAAAAAAATTCCTCTTCTACAATACAGAGATAAAATAAAAATTAAATTGCAGACGCAGATAAATGAAATATAAAACTTCTATTTCATTAAAAAAAATATGAACTTCTTCAGAACTGCAGTGTTCTAGATTCACAAAATAACTTCTACTGGCTGCTACACACGCAGCTCAATCTTTCATTATTTCACTCACAGCAAACAAAAATTTCTCTTTGTCTCTGTTTCTGCCTTCGTGCTAGAAATTACATAATACACAGTGACTCAACCCAATGCACTCATGGCATATATATATGAAACATTACAATATTATATATTATAAATATATCATATTTATAATATATATAACCAAAGTTAAAAACTAATTGTACCACAGTAAATAAAAATTAACCTAGCGTTAAAAACTCTAAAACATTGTGTGGGAAATAAATAATAAAAAAAGCATTACAAAAAAAAAAGTATTCCCTTGTGCTTTCTAGGGGCTGCTTGGAATTCATTCACGTGAGTTCCATTCACCTCCCAGAACTGCTTTGATTTGTGAAGTGGTGGGTCCACATATGGATGACGTCACCCATTATGGGGGTTCACCTTCCTCCGTCGCTGCCTATCTCTGCTACCCCCCAAAATGGTGCTCTGCTAGCTTGCATTCAATGTGTTTGGTAAAGAAATGAAGGTTGGTTGGTGTTGTGGATCAGTTCGATATTTTGTGAAGTTATGGACTGGAGGTTTACACCACCATTTCTATCCTTTCCAATCCCATCTGCTTTGAAGTCCGTCGTCCTGTTGCTCTTTTCATTCCCATCACAATTAATGTGTTGTCCTATTGTTCTGTGCGGGCAGTTGGAATTAATATTCCAACAAAATATAAAACTAACCTGAATCTGTGACGGAAGGACATCCCATGATGATGTTAACTTTTGACACTTCCTAGGGTTTTCGTCGAGCATATTAGGAGGATGATGGTATTTGGCAATGCAACCATGGTTGTCACGCACAATATGAATCCTTCAATGGTAACACCAGTTGAAGAAATTTAATCAACAATCTTATATTTTATAGGGTTTGCAGGTAGAAAATAAGAATATAGGGTTTCATGGGGCCAAAACAAACACTAACTTATGAAACGAGTCGATTATATTTCTTTGGATGATTAAAAGGTATTTATAATTTCTTACGCTATGACACTATAGGAAAATTATGTTTCTTTGGACAATTAAAATGTTTTTATAATTTCTTTCGAGAGACCTGCAATCTGCAAACCACTGCATACCTGTAAACCCGCAAGCACAAAAATAATAATTTGGCGATCTATGATTAAAAAGTGTAAATGAAAATATTTTTTGGCAGATGGGTACTTAATTCGAACATAGAAACTAGTAAATGGTAATATTCTTGTTCATATCAGTGTTTAATTCGAATGTAGAAACCAATTGTCATTTAATGTAAATCCTTAACTCTAATCTACAAACCTGTACTCCACGACCTTACGCCTCAAGGTATTGAGCGCTACCCATTGGGGATGAGATGTCACCCCCATAGAAAATCGCAAACCTAAAGTTTAACATTGGAACATATAAAAATTAAACGCAAATATTATATACGGTGGCAACTAATTGCTGAGGAAATCCTTCTAACCACGTGTCAGGCATGCGGCGGCATAGTGGCGTTGGCAAAAAAATTAAATAGAAAACAAACATTTACATTATAAAAATAAAAAAAAATTGTGTGTGGAAAAAACTAAAAACATTTCATTGACGTTATATGTCCCTTACAGAGACATAATAAATAAATTTTCCACTCATTATGTTGTGTATAATGGTATAATAACTCATGGTATGGGACTACCATGTTCCACTCGACTATAGATTGGTTTAGTCAAATCTGTCATTAGTAAATCACTCCCGTGCCATATTCCAAGAATGAATGTAGGAATCAAACCAAAATAACCAACTAGGGCTTCACGAGGGTAAATCACCTCACCCTCAATAATAGAAACATTTTTTACCCACTACAAGAAAAAAGCACATTGGTGAGGGGCGAAAATGGTCACCATAAGCTCATTGGTGAGGGTCAAAAGAGCCTTCGTCACCAAAAACTGAATGTTACCAAAGGTGGCATCGCCGAAAGTATAGGTGTTGTGGTGACATTCAAGGTCCGTCACCAATAATGATTTATAGTGACGGATAGTGATCGTCACCATTTCATATGAGCAATGGTGACGGACAATAGCCTCCGTCACCAAAAAACTGAACGTCACCAAAGGTGGCGTCGCCGAAAGTATGTGTTGTGGTGACATTCAAGGTCCGTCACGAATATTGATTATAATGACGGATAGTGACCGTCACCATTTCATATGAACATCAACGATTTTTTGTGATGGACCTTTCATGGCCGTCACTATTGGTGCATATATATGGCGACGTTCATTGACCGTCACCATAAACGCATTGGTGACATCAAAGTCCGTCACGAATAATGACTATAATGACAAACAGTGACCCTCACTATTTCATATAAACAAAAATGATTTATGGTGACGGACCTTTAATGGTCGTCACTATTGATGCATATATATGGTGGCGTTTGTTGACCGTCACCATTTCATATTTTGGTGAGGGTCGAAAAGTCTCACCATAAACTCATTGGTGATGGTCAAAAGAGCATCCATCACCAAAAACTGATCTTCGTCATTCCCTATATATGAATATCAGGGCACGATGGAATCGAACCACCAACCTCCTGCTTGTAAAGAAGGTGCTCTTCCATTGAGCTAGCACCCTTTAAAGAATTAGACTTTAAACTAGCAATTGCCCCTAACGGTGCAAAGATACACCAAAGGAATAAGAACCAGGAAAACTGAAAGAACTCAGTGTCCTTGCTCCTATTTTTATTCTACAACACTCTACAAAGTATGATCTTGATCTATGACGTATTTGTGCCGAGTGGTTCTAATTTAATAGTAAATGTTATATTAGATAAAACAAATGAATAACTGAGAGGCCTTACGAGCTAATTTTTAATCCTTACACCAAAATCTCTTAATAGTCAAGTCTATGGAACAACTCGTTCAAAGTTCAAACTGAAGTAGATTTTAAATGGAAAGCCTAAAACCAGCTAAGTAGTTTACAAGTTAACATTTTGGATATAACTTCTGTTCAATTTATATGACAAGTTATGCCATAACCTTGAAACTAGTTTCTTAGCTAAAATACTTTCTTAAGTCAACAATGACAAAGAAAGATAGTCATGGCGAGCAAAATTCTCTTGTTTTTTCTAATGAGGGTGCATGTAACTTGATAAAGGTTGTATGAGAGTATCAAACCATAAACAGTTTCACTAAAACACGAAAATGACAAAGTCTTGTTAAGCAACAAAAGTTTAGTTGAATATATGAAAAGCGTCGAGCTAAATGATATAATTAAACTAAAAGTAACTGTAAAAAAAAAAGAAATTGCCATCATATACCATCTGGTTTGGTTAGTTCTTCAGAAAGAGAAAGTGTAATTGCATGATCCAGCTCCTCATCTTGATTTTGTACTGGACCATCCTGAACAAAAATGTCCACATACAACAATCAATGTTATCGTATTGGTAAGACTTTTGATATAATCTATCAAAGCATGTACTATGTAGGAGAATAGCTGGAAAACACAACTAGAAATTTGAATCACAGCATAACAATATAAAAGAACATGCAACAGGAAAGGAACAACTCCACAGTTTGAGAAATATGAACAATCCATGAACCTGTTCTTATATATTGATATATATAATGAAATAGAAATCAAGATTTATGAAATTCAAGTATAACACAACAAATATGCACAAGTATGAAAAGGAATATGCACAAGTGCATGATCGACTATAATAACAACTCACTCCTTCCTCTATTTATATGAGAGTTAAAGGGGCTTTACAATAACAAGTGGACCTAGTCCACTACAAACAAACTTAAAAGACACATTTAGGTCCACCCATGTGAAGCACTCTACTCTACGTGACATGTGTCATCATCAAAGGTGACAGTGATCAACAAGCAAGCCCTCCATGGCATGAGCACTACTCCCCAAAGTCTAACAATCCTCCAAAGGTCCTAAGCTCCAATGCATCCCCTAGGTCATGTATCTTCTTAAGGACAATGCATATCCAAGGTAATGTGTCACTTTAAGGACTCCCACGCCTACATATCCACTCCCTCAACCCAAGAGTTCATATGTCAAAGGATTTTGTGTGCTCATGTTGATTTTGGGATGTTTTTGTCATGGTGAAATACCCAACTCTACTCCAAGCACACAAACTCCCTTCATGCATCAACACCATGAAGTCACCAAGCTCCATACTAATCCACCACTTCGAGGATGAATGTCTTTCAAACATCCAAACAAGGTCTAGCAGCAAACAATAAACCACCTCCAATGTCCAACTCCATTAATGTAAAATTCATGCTATTATTATTTCAAGAATATTTATATTGTATCCAACATGATGACCCACTATGTGCACTATTTGTAGGGAATCTTCTGGATTTTTCTGCTTCAACGTGTTGATCCACTATGTGCATTGGTCAAAAAATCCATTTAGTCAAGGAACTCTTCTAAAGTTCTTTCCAAGTTTCATTTCTCTTTCCTATCATCAAGCAAATTGGAGCAACTAGAAATAATTCCATTAACTGTCGTCCATCCAGTTGTTTCCTAAACAAGTGCCTATTGCTTAAAGAAAGTAGGAAACCATCATGAAACATGACTATAGCCACATAGTTTCAGTGGCTATAATCTGACAATGTTATTGAAAACACTGTTAGATTTGTTTCATAAAAGAGCAACTAGTCCCAAACAACAGAAAATGTTCGTGGAGAATGTCTTGTTTCACTATCGTTGAGCTTGACTGTAAACACTGATAGGTTTTTGAGCCAATAAAGTCCCTGGAGAAAAACAGTGATGGTTTCTCTCTAAAACATATGTAGATAAAGATACAATATTCGAGTGGAGGGCTTAAGTAGTTTCATGACTACCGCTCGACTTGTAACTGTTTGGTTTTGTGGTCTGCTTTATTTTTTATACTTCAGATCTAGTTCCGGAATTTTTGGATTTCAAAATTCAGTTATAATAGCAGAGATCTGGGTTGGCTCACATCATTGGTATTAGAACCTCAATTAATAGCAGATTCATATCATATTTTTTGCTACAGTTCAGATTAGTCACTTATGTTCACCAATCTGTTTATCTTTCAAGGAATCCTTGTAAGGAAGATAAAGCAAAGCACAACTCAGATATATTGTCACCAACATATACATCAACTCAGATATATTGTCACCAACATATACATCAACTCAGATATATTGTCACCAAGAGAGAGAGTAGCACTGCTCTTACATCCCTAACCCAAGCTTGAAAAGGAATATGCACAAGTGCATGATCGACTATAATAACAACTCACTCCTTCCTCTTTTTATATGAGAGGTAAAGGGGCTTTAGTGGACCTAGTCCACTAGAAGCAGACTTGCAAGACACAAGCATGTCCACCCATGTGAAGCACTCTACTCTACGTGACATGTGTCAGCATCAAAGGTGACATTGACTAACAAGCAAGCCCTCCATGGCATGATCACTTCTCCCCAAGGTCCAATAATCCTCCAAAGGTCCTAAGCTCCAATGCATCTCCTAGGTCATGTGTCTCCTTAAGGAAAATGCATATCCAAGGTAATGTGTCACCTTAAGGACTCTCACACCTACATATCCACTCCCTCAATGCAAGATTTCACATGTCAAGGGATTTTCTGTGCTCATGTTGATTTTGGGATGTTTTTGTCATGGTGAAATACCCAACTCTACTCCAAGCACACAAACTCCCTTCATGCATCAACAACATGAAGTCATCAAGCTCCATACTAATCCAACACTTCGAGGAAGAATGTATTTCAAACATCCAAACAAGGTCTAGCAGCAAATGGTAAACCACCTCTAATGTCCACGTCCATCAATGTAAAATTCATGCTATTATTATTTCAAGAATATTTATATTTTATCCAACATGATGACCCACTATGTGCACTATTTGTAGGGAATCTTCTGGATTTTTCTGCTTCAACATGTTGATCCATTATGTGCATTGGTCAACAACTCCATTTAGTCAAGGAACTCTTCGAAATTTCTTTCCAAGTTTCATTTCTCTTTCTTGTCATCAAGCAAATTGGAGCAACTAGAAAGAATTCCATTAACTGTTGTCCATCCAGTTGTTTCCTAAACAAGTACCTATTGCTTAAAGAAAGTAGGAAACCATCATGAAACATGACTATAGCCACATTGTTTCAGTAGCTATAATCTAACAATGTTATTGAAAACACTGTTAGATTTTTTTCATAAAAGAGCACCTAGTCCCAAACAACAAAAAATGTTCGTGGAGAATGGCTTGTTTCACTATCGTTGTGCTTAACTGTAAACACTGACAGGTTTTTGAGCCAATAAATTCCCTGGAGAAAAACAGTGATGGTTTCTCTCTAAAACATATGCAGATAAAGATACAAGATTCGAGTGGAGGACTTTCAGTAGTTTCATGACTACCGCTCGACTTGTAACTGTTTGGTTTTTTGGTCTGCTTTATTTTTTATATTTCAGATCTAGTTCTAGAATTTTTGGATTTCAAATTTCAGTTAGAATACCAGAATTCTGGGTTGGCTCACATCATTGGTATTAGAACCTCAATTAATAGCAGATTCATATCAAATTTTTCGCTACAGTTTAGATTAGTTACTTATGTTCACCAATCTGTTTATCTTTCAAGGAATCCTTGCAAGGAAGATAGAGCAAAGCACAACTCAGATATATTGTCACCAACATACACATCAACTCAGATATATTGTCAGAGAGAGAGAGAGTAGCACTGCTCTTACATCCCTAACCCAAGCTTGAAAGGAATATGCACAAGTGCATGATCGACTATAATAACAACTCACTCCTTCCTCTTGTTATATGACAGGTAAAGGGGCTTTAGTGGACCTAGTCCACTAGAAGCAGACCTGCAAGACTCAAGAAGGTCCACCCATGTGAAGCACTCTACTCTACGTGACATGTGTCAGCATCAAAGGTGATAGTGATTAACAAGCAAGCCCTCCATGGCATGAGCACTGCTCCCCAAGGTCAAACAATCCTCCAAAGGTCCTAAGCACCAATGCATCTCCAAGGTCATGTGTCTCCTTATTACTACTTTTCTTTCTACCTATTATTTCCATAGTGCCAAAACTTGCATTAAAAATTGCATGCCATGTACATAAATAGAAACCTGATGGATGATAAGGAAAAAGGGCTATCTTATATGACCACCCCATGTTTCGGGTTCTTACAATGGCCGCCCCATGCCTAGAAAGGCTCTCATTAGATTCTCTGAGGCCGATCGTAGGTTTTGGGATTTTTTCAAGCAGTATCATTTTGGGTTATGGAGTTGTCAGCAGCATCCTTATCCGCCTGAGTGCCCCATTGATATTGCTGAGTCACTTACATAAGTAACTAGTAGGTTGTCCTGGAACTAGGACTACTCAGAGAATTGGTCTATGTAAAAATTTATTACGGGAATTTAGAAGGAGTTGTATGTGGCATTATTATCACCTTGTACTCATGTAGGTTAACTTCCATGCTAGACTACTTATAGTTAATCCTTTATATTGGCTGGAGGGATTACAACGATGAATTGAAATGCGAGTAGTCATTATTAAATTATGGTGTTTTTTTTAAAAGCCATGTCTGATGAATCTTGGGAAACTAGCAGAAATCCATTTAAAACCTTGGTTTGGTATGTACCTCGAAGTTGAACAACTTGAGTTCTAATATCTTGATAAGCTGGCCATTTTGATGAACTTCACATGTGGAATTTCTAGGTGTCTATTAGATCGATTTAGATGGGTCAGAGTCAGTGGCAATTCTTGATGCACCATCTAGATTCACGTACTATTACAGAGAGAGACACACATATACATCCACAAATTTATGGATCTCCCGACCACCACTTGAACTGTAGAATGGACCTACCTTCTCTCAGTGAAATAACATTTATTTTGGCAGATTATTAGGAAAACTATACAGACTTCAAAGGAACTGTGATAAAAAAATCAGATCCTATTTTCTCCAAGAAAAAAGCTTCACATTATATTTTGAGAAGAAAAAAAGTTGCATTTTCTGGGAACATATACACTGTACAGATTATTAGGAAAACTATACAGACTTCAAAGGAACTATGATAAAAAAATAAGATCCTATTTTCTCCAAGAAAAAAGCTTCACTTTATATTTTGAGAAGAAAAAAAGTTGCATTTTCTGGGAACATATACACTGTACAGTAAAACTCCAAAATGAAGCAAGACTCCTATGCTAATGACAGTAAAAAATATAGGTTTTTTTAACATGCAAACAAAAATGCTTATCATAAGGCTCTGAAATGTCTTATGGAAAATCCAAAAAACAATAATAATAATATTTTAGGTTCACATCAAAGCCATACACTAAATTGGTGCATGGGACTCTCTTGTTTATGGGACAAGGGATGCCCTTTGTGCAGTGATTTGACTACTAAAGTATACGAAGATATACATACTCTACTCCACTTTCGATTTGAACCTATAACCTCTTAGGAAGAAACACATGTTATTAACCATTAGGTCCACTGAAATTGTAAACAAGTTACAAGAATAATAATTTATACTGGTTTTCACAAACAAAGAGTAATTCATCCATCAAAAATGAAAATTATTGTTTAGATAAAGTAGCAGTGTCGATATATACAGGAGATTTTTAGAGACTAGCTGAGAAGAGCTATAGGTTCCTCAGGGTGATAACATATTTTATGCTAGATGTTTTGGGAACATGACTATAACATGACTACCTTCTCAACAATCTCTATACTTCGATATATAGAGAATTGAGAGGACTAATCTGGGATTGTCCCGATGTAGACAAACCCAATAAAAAAACTGAGAGTAAACAGGGAGGGAATCGGAAGAATTGCACTCCCAGAACTGTGATCAGGATTCTACAGAATCTGTGAGGGTAGAGGGGATTGACAATGGTGATCAATGCTACACGTCCTATTCCCATGCAATAGACAATTTAGTGGATAATAACAATTCTTGTCCGAGGCAACACATGCAAGGATCCCGCAGAGAAAATGATCATGTTGATCCTTGCAGATCTGAGGCAACTGCAAGCTCAAATCCTCCAACAGAGAGGACTTTGCAAGACTATGATGAAACCACGAGCAAGAGAAAGACAAAACAGGTTAAGAGCAGGCTAAAAGGAATGTCGAGAAAATGGAAGGAGAACCAAAGGAAATGGAAACATGAATGGAATCAAGAAACACTGGAGCTTGACAGGATTCTGAAAGTGGATCTTAATAAATATCGGCAATTTGAGGACCAAGACGGGGGCTTGGATCATTTAGAGGTTCTAAAGGCATTGGCTCGAGCCTTAAGTAAAACAGAGGAAGGCTACTTGGAAATGGCTGATAAGGTCATCGCGGAAAATCCAGAGTTGGCTCTGATGGGATCTTGTGTGCTTGTAATGTTGATGAAGGGAGAAGATGTGTATGTGATGAATGTTGGGGATAGTTGGGAAATCTTGGCAAAGAAACTAAAGCCTGATCTGGGTGAAATCCTTTCTATATCTCAGGCAGTGGGAGAATCTCGACCCTGTAGAGACTTGGAATGAATCAGTGAGGAAACCTCACACAATTTGGAGGCCTTCGATGATTGCTCGAATGATATGGATCTACCAGGAAAGAAGCCAACCATAGGTGCTGTGCAGCTATCCTTGGATCACAGTACTGGTGTTGAAGAGGTAAGATAATAGTTCTTTTTATTGGACTCAACATCATAAACTTGTGTTAATTGATCTTATTTGTTTTCTACTTTGTTTCATCATTCCAAGTATTTGCCTTGTCAAATTGGCATTTTGAGGCATCTTACTGTCAAACTATATGCATTTTAGGATTGATTTGTTTCAGCAGTGTTTCTTCAGGAGGTTCAGAGGATCAAGGCAGAGCATATAGATGATGTAGTGCCTATCATGAATGACTGTGTCAAAGGGACGCTGAAGGTCACATGTGCATTTGGTGCAGGCTTCCTCAAGCAGGTTAGAGTATATACATTCAGGAATTTACCCAATGTTCAATATTAGTTCAATCTAGATTAAACTTTGGTTTCGATCTATATCAACTACCTGGGAAGTTAGATTAGCTATAATATCATCCATTAAGATTTTAAAGAACCTCCATGTAAACACACATAACTTGTATAAACTGCTTATTTTGTTCATAATTTCAAATATTACAAGTAAAATTATGTGACTTTTAGTTTCATAGGTCTACATTTAAGACATTCATCCGTTCGGTTTAAAATTTAGCCAGTGAAGTAGATTGATCACATCATGCTCTGGGTCTGATGTATGCTTATCTTCTTGTGATTGCAGCAGAAATGGAATGATGCTCTTCACGAGGTCTTTAGAATTGATTTTGTTGGCACTGCGCCATACATCCCCTGCACACCTGCTCTTCGTCACCATAGACTGGGTCTTGAAGACCATTATTTGATACTCTCATCAGATGGTCTTTATCAATATTTTACGAATGAAGAGGTGGTTAACCATGTGGAATGGTTTATGTCATCTTATCCGGATGGAGATCCTGCCCAACAACTTGTTGAAGAGGTCCTCTTTCGTGCATCAAAGAAAGCTGGTAAGGAGACTTAAATGCTTGGAAATAGCTTGAAATAATGTTATTTCAATAGTATTTCTATATGGTGTACTTGATTTTCTGAAGTATTCAACTGCCATATGGATGCAGGGATGGATTTCAATGAGCCTTTAGATATACCTCAAGGAGATCGCCGTAAATATCATGACGATGTTTCTGTGATGGTCATTTCTTTGGAAGGAAGAATATGGAGATCACAAGTGTAAATAATGTCGGAGCACTAGAGAGTTAGATGCTCCCACATAAGAGTTGATTCTTTTGTCTCTTTTCAATTTTCCGTGTACCATATTTTGAAGCAGAGATTACAGTTTGTAGAGGCCTCTACCATTGTATTTGATGGAAATGGAAAGCTGCAAGTGTTCATCTCTGAAATTTTTCCCTTATTTTGCAATTTTGCTATTGATAGCTTGGTTTCTTTCTTCCATGGATGCTACATGGAGATTGATACCCTTTTAAAATGATTCAACAGCCTCCTTTTCCATTCCACTGGCAAATTACCCATAACGAAAATGAATATATTTTCTGAGAAATATTAAATTTGGACCAAGTGTTTTTTCTGTCAATGTTCATGAAACTGAACATCAATTTTTCAGGATGCCATTACAACTTATGTAATATTTACATTGGAAGTTGAGTATGATGGGAATACAAGGTTGCAACGATGCAAATGAATATGCCTCTTGCAATGGTAAACTTTGGAGGATTATGTTACCTAATTGGAAAGATTAAACTAATAAATTATATGAAGATTGCATGCTTTCAAAGTTTACATGTAGTGAAGGATCAGATAAGATGGAAAAACAAGAACTGACTTCACTGTTACATTGACAACAGCTCTGGGTTTTACCTGTATATATAAAATTGCATCAATATGAGCTCTAAAATTTATTGTCATAACAAATTGTAACAAAATAGGTGAAGGATTTAAACTTCTAATAACCATATCTGAATGTCATAATTTCAATCAATTAACTAACTATGGTGGCAAGAATCAACTACATTTCCCAATATTTCCTGCACAGATTTTAGACTGGCCATTTAAACATTAAACCTGACATACTGTTCATCATGGAGAAGATGATTAAAGGTTTGGAGGATACCCGATAAACACCTGCAAGGAACAATCCCATGTAGTACAGTTCTCCTTCACACAAATGGTGCACAGAGAGCACACTTTCAACCTTTCCACTAGGTCCAATAAAGTGTTCTATTTTTCCATCACTATCACATGTCAAATCAGCCAAGGTTGCCTGTGTATTTGGCTTCTCATGCAACCGATGCAAAGGCATTATAGGGAAAACTTGATTTATGGCCCATGAATCAGGTATGGAACAGAAAATAGATAAGTTGATATGATATGTCGCTACTAAGTATTTCTTAAGCTTATCTACTTCATCTGGTAACTCAGAGTCTCTACAAAATTTTAAGACACTAAATGAAATAGCATCATAGACATCTTCAACTTGTTCCTTATGCTCAAGACTTAAGAAACCAAGCTTAAATAAGCTATTGGATTCTTTTGTTAACCAATTTGCATCATTGTAAGCTTCCTGTACATTTTGTTGGCAGATAATTTTTTTGATATTAGATAAAGTTGATAGTAGATATTCACCAGGATTGCAATCTTTCCGAAGCTTTGTGTTTGTATGATATGGAACAACTGAACCTGCATGCAATTCACTTGAATGCATATCCTCTTTAATAGCTGTACCTGAAGTTTGGACTACGATGTGTGACCATGGTGAACACACGACTCTCTAATGCATCAACATTTCTCCTTGTTAGTAACTCATTATCCCCTGAAATTTTGCTAAATCAATCTATTTGTCAAGGGTGCCCCTTTGCCCCATATTTGTATATTTGATAATGGATGCCATGGCTCACCTATTTGAAGTTGCTGGCATTCAGGGGCAAGTGAAGGACATCTTACATCCTGATGGGTCAGACATGGTCAACAATCATTTTGCAAATGGATCCTTTATTTCTATGAGTGTTAAGAAGAGCTTGGTTGATGGTGCTCATACTTGTTTGCACATATTTGGATCTACATTAGATGTTGTGGTTAGTGACCACGAGACAATTTTTTAGTTGTTAGAGTTAGACTCTCAGCCTACTAGATTCCCATAGCTCGGACTTATGTTCAACCGAGGGTAATTGTGAGGTATCTAGGCATTGCATTTGAAATTTTGAAGTCGGGCTTTCACCAATGGCTATCCAAGATTGGTGTACTGTGTCTTCAACAATTTTAGAGTAAGCATTGATTTTGGCATCATAAGGACCTCTCATTAGATGGGAAGTTGACAAGGGGGTTGGACAGATCCTCTATTCCTCACACGTTTATTATGTATCTTGTTGGTTGCCTAGTAAGAAACATTGTTACCGATGAAATAGGTAACCTGACCTCAAAACGGGAACTCTAGCCCAAAAACTCTCAAAAAACATGAAAAAACACCCCCCCCCCCAAAAAAAAAGTGTCTTCCAGAACGCACTTGTTTTTTCTTGAAGGTCAAATTTCAACATTTTCTAAAATTATGCTAAAAACAAAATTGTTTGTTGAAAAAAGGATTGAAAAAACACCCCTAAAAAAAAGTGTGTCTTCCAGAACGCACTTGTTTTTTTTTAAGGTCAAATTTCAACATTTTCTAAAATTATGCTAAAAACAAAATTGTTTGTTGAAAAAAGGATTGAAAAAACACCCTAAAAACAAAACCAGTTGATGCTGGAATAACAAAAAAAAAATTGTGTCATAATTTTGACACTTGTGACAATGGAATTAAAGAAAACATATTAGGACATTTTTTAAAATCGTAAATTTCTAACATTTTTGATAGATGATGTTAAAGATAAAAAAATACATGTCTGAAGGGCTTATAATTTTGAACAATTTTCATCCATGTTGTTAAACATAAAATATCTTGACTTTAAACAACCCCAAATTTGTAATTATTTTCAACCATAACCTTAAATATAAAGGTAAATCTAAAGTTTTTCAATCTTAAGTGTTCAACATACTTGAACAATGAAATTATGGAGAAAATATAAGACTTAACAATTTAAAAAAATGAACAAGTAAATGAAAAAATTATCATTGCACAGAAACAAGTAAGAGTAATTTTAATTTTAAAGAATAAAACCTTATCTTTTTTCAAATCTTAGCATAAGACAAATTTAAATATAATTTCAACCAAAACCTAAAAATCAAGCATCAAAACAAAGTGTTCTGTTTCAATGACACATATAATTATTAAAACTTTTAAAAGTATCTTATACCAAATGGTAACAATACATAATATCATGGTAATATCACTACATAATCTAAAAATTCAACATTAGTTTCTATTTTCTATTTTACTTATAATTAAAATATCAACATTGGTACATTGAATATAACATAAATTATTTTTGTAATTCATTGTTACATTGTCGATATTCTAAATAAATGAATTCTTCATAATTAAAACGTATAATCCAACAAACATAGAAATGTCTCAGAACTTCATGAAAAATGAGATGGAAGTCAAAAATTTTATTTCAAGTTACCATGCAAACATCAATTACAGAAAAGTGTCTTAGATAGTTATTCAAAATCAGCCATAGGTTCTGGCACACCATCGTCATCTACATCTTCAGATGAATGGCTCGATGCAGATGAAGATGATCCATATTCTTCTCTTTCATCAACTAGTGCTCCATCTGAGTCAACATGCATGCCCACCATTTTAGAGTTCAAAAGTCTTGTAGATCTACGTCTACATTCTGCAGAGTCCCATTTCAACAGTAATTGTTCTAGTAGCAATTTCTTCAAAATATTTATGGTCTGCAACCGAAGAGTTCCTCTCTTTGTCAAATTGAAGTCATACACAAGTATGTCAACATCCTCCAATTTTAAGACATCTGTGCGGCAACGATTTATATTTGTGCCCTTTCTTTTTCTCTTTCTGCCAATTCTTTTTTCCACTACCATCTCTGGCTTGTACTCACCATTGAAAGGGTGGGTACTTGTGGCATACCAATGTACATCAACATCTGTAATCTCTTCATTTTCATTAATGACCTTTATAACCTTGACAATCTAGAATGGATAGCCAAGTGGATCTTCATCTGCTAACACTGCTATCATGCAACCCTCCTTAAGATCCTGCACAGAACCCATGTAAAGGTCTTCCATGGCTTCACGTTATGCACGTGATCTTCTAGAACCAATATAGATTTCTCTTTCCTCTACCTGTGGGAAATTAATAATAGCTTGAGGCTGTTGTTGTTCAACATTGTGTGTTTCTTGATGTTCATGTTCATTTCACATATTTTGTGGCAAAAAAAAAGGAGTCTTCAAAAGCGTATCCTCATTTACTGATCTTGAAATCATATCACTTTGATTACTGAAAAAAGACTCCCACCAAACTGAATCAACAACATCGAAGTATTCATATGTATCTCTAATACATATTTTAATTTCCTCTAGACATTCAAAATAATTTATCTCTCTCTTCTGCCTTCGTGCATTATGGAGTTCGGAAACTGACTGTAATAACAATATCTTTGATGAAAACATTGGACGCTCTGGAATGAACTTCAAAAATGCTAAACCTGATGATGGTCCCCATTCTTCAATAGTTGAATACTTCTTGCCCCATATAAGTGCTATCCCATCAATTTTTTTGATACGAAATTGATGCTGGAAGCTAATGTCATTAAGTTTTTCAATGCATTTCTTCTCACCATGCGATCCAAAAATAAACCTTCGCATGTCAATAGTTTCTTCCAACACATGAAAAACAGGCTCTGGAATGTATGATTTCTTAATACATTTAATTAATGATGGCAGGCTCCCAACACCTTTCCTCCTCAATGTTACTGAAAAATGACTGAACATTTCATCAATATGATCATGAGTATGCCCAACAAGAAGGAAACCGACCTTTATCTTTTTAAAAATCCCCAATTCAACAAGCATGTTTAGATACCCAAAAAGAACTTGATTTTTGTTCTCACGACTTGTGTTGTCTAATTGTAAATAAAAAACTTCAGGAAGAATCCCAGACCAATGAGTAACCACATCATGGATTATAGTTATGGTCAGATTTGCATCATTGTGAATATTTGGAGTTGTGAAGAAAACTCATGGAAACATCTTCTCATTAAATACCATACAACCAACCAAGTGAAACTGAATGAAATTTTCCTCCTGTAATTTTTTTGGCGTGCGGACAAAATGTGGAAGAAGTGTTTTCTTTTGGTCCATACCATCAATTATCATTCCCAAATATTTATTTGGATGATCATAACACTTCTTTCGATGTTTATACAACTTTTGTCTTTCACTTGTTTGCTGATTGCGATGGTCTTGAAGTTCTTTGACAACGGAATCTGTACATAAAATAAAAGAAACATATGAATAAATATTTTTTCATAGTTGATAAGTATCAAATTTTAAAAAACAATGTTTTGAACACATACCTCTTTCTGCCCCTTGACATTTATCTCTTTTTGCTTTAAGAGAAGCACATGTGCTGCAAATCCCCATCCTTGTCTTCTTAGGAATACGAACATTGTTGAATTCAGTTTTCCATATCCTTGTAAAATAAGAATATGCAATAAAATTACCAATTCCTTCAACAACTTCTGCATAATCTTTGTATAACATGAATATTTATCGTCTCAAGAAATTATCTGGAATATGTATTGTGTCTTTATTTGGCATACACTCTCCATGATTTAAAAAGAAGTCTTTCATCCATGTCTTAGCATTATTTGCAAACGGACCCACCTCCCGTTTATGACGTGCTTCTGAATAATATGTGGGATCATTTTCCAATCTATCCTGGATTCTTGACAAACGACAATTACCAATTGAATACAACATTTTGAATGCCTTTCTGCAAAGCAATACATTCCCAATATGATAATCATAACCTACTAGTGTAGATTGCATGCAACCCACTAAATATGAATTTTGCATGCTTTTATTCATTGACATATATGTTTTCCTTTTCTGCAAAGCAAAGTTGAAATCCATATTTTTCAAGCAATCCCTTCGACAACATGCACTTGAAATCAAATGAACGACATAACTTTTTGTCGTGAGATATTTTGTCCTTGCCCTTGTATAACTCGAATGCCTTGGATTGATATGAAAAGGTCTACTCCTACTCCTAGTTGCAATATTTGCTTGCAACGGCTTCATCATTCCATCATCCTTTGTAAAAGTAGTCTCATCACCATTAGAAGGAATATTATCCCCACTATCATCATCCTCAACATAGTTAAGAAATTCATCAACATCATTGCATGGAAAATTTTCTTTACCATCATCAGTTGAAGAAAACATTTCACAAGAATCATCGACACTTTTGTCACTTGGAGAAAATGCAATATTCAGATCTGTGCCTTTAAAATTATCATTTGCAAGAAACTCTTCATCCTCCCCTTCCTCAGTGGCGCTCTCATAGTCCTTTGGATTAGGCATAAGTGGAAGCTTTGAATTTGTATTCACTAGAACTTCTTCACCCTGCCCCTCCCCTTCCTCACTAAAGCTCTCATAGTCCTTAGGTTTGGGAATAAGTGAATGCCTTGAATCTATATTTATTGGGAATTCTTCATCCCCCCCTTCATCAGTGGTTAAATTATAATCGTTATGATTAGGATGGAGTGAAAATTTTAGCTTTGGAAATTCATTCCCGTCTTCATCAGTGGTGCTGGCATAATCCTTAGGATTAGGACGAAGTGGATATTTTGACGCTGCAAATTCTTCATTCCCCTCTTCCTCAGTGGTGCTGACATAATCCTTAGGATTAGGACGAAGTGCATATTTTGACTTTGCAAATTCTTCATTCCCATCTTCATCTGTGGTGCTGACATAATCCTTAGGATTAAGACGAAGTGGAAATTCTGACTCTGGAATTTTTTCGTCCCCCTCTTCATCAGTGGTGCTTGCATAATCCTTAGGATTAGGACGGAGTGGAAATTTTGACGCTGTAAATTTTTCATTTCCCTCTTCATCAGTGGTGCTGGCATAATCCTTAGGATTGGGACGAAATGGATGTTTTGACTCTGAAACATTATCATTCCCCTCTTCATCAGTGGTGCTCACATAATCCTTACGATTAGGATGAATTTGATATTTTGACTATGGAAATTTTACATCCCCCTTTTCATCAGTGGTGCTGGCATACTCCTCAGGATTAGGACAGAGTGGATATTTTGACTCTACAGATTCTTCATTCCCCTCTTCATTTGTTGTTCTCATATAATCCTTAGGATTAAGTTGAAGTGGATATTCTTCATCTCTCTCTTCATCAATGGTGTCCTCATAATCCTTGGGATTAGGACGAAGTGAAACTTTTGACTCTGGAATTTCTTCATCATGCCCTTCATCACTATTGCTTTCATAATCCTTAGGATTAAGAGTAAGTGGTATAACTGGCGCTTGATTTTTTGACTCTCTATTCATGGTGAACGAACTCTCGTTATATTCATCACTCTGAATAGAGTTATTGCGTGACGAAGATGTTGATGTTCTAGAAAGAAAAACTTTGTTATCAGAAGAAACCATGGTTTCCAACAAGAATAGGTTGAATGATACAAATTCCTCTCCCACTTACAATATATAGCTTAAAGACTGAAAATTTCCCTCCAAATTTTCCCTCCAAAAAAATTCGCGAAAAAATTTCCCTCCAAAAATTCCCTCCAAAAAAATTCGCAAAAAACTTTAACTATTTTAACTATAATGACTACATGTAAATATTTTAAATTTTTTATTTTAAAATTACGTTATATTCATCTAAAATATATTTCAAAATTTTTTAATACACTATTGGTCTTCAAATATTTCACCATACTTTCTATTCAAAATATCCACAAAATATTCCTTTCATGCATGTCTTCGAAACTAAAATAATTTTCTTATTTGAATGGTTTAAGATTGACTACATATAAATATTTACAAAAATAACATGATGTAAATATTAACTATTTAAACTATAATTAACTACATGTACATATTTTAGATTTTAAAATTTAATCCCATGATTTTAAACATTGATTACATATAAATATTAACTATGATAACTAAATACAAATATTAACTATTTTATCTATAATATTAAATATAATTAACTATATGTAAGTATTTCATATTTTAATTTTTAATCTGAGATTATATTTGAATTATTCAACATTTAGTACATGTAAATATTAAATAAAATATTAATTATGATAACTACATGCAAATAATAAGTATTTTAACTATAGTATGAACTATAATAAATTAAATGTAAATATTTTAAATTTGAAATTTTAATCCCACATTCATTAAACAGTAAACCAATCAGACAATATACGCTATTTAAAAAGAATAATTGTTTCTATTCATCACATCACATCAAGTTTTCTGGTATTTGTTAGAGCAAATTTCTGGAGGTGTTGCGTTGGCATTGGTAACTTCGTGGAGGCATTGCATTGGCATTGGAAGCATTGTGTCGCTATTGGTAATTTTGTGAAGGTGTTGCATTGGCATTGGTAACTTCGTGAAGGCATTGCATTGGCATTGGAGGCATTGTGTTGCTATTCATAATTTTGAGGAGGCGTTGTGTTGGCATTGGTGACAACAGCTTTTTTCATTTCAAAGGTTAGTTTTCCTTCTATTCTGTCAATTTAGAGACGATTTTGGGAAAAATTTGTTTTTTTATAGTTTTTTTGTGTCCACAAACTACTTTTTTAAGGTTCTTAGGTTCAAAAACCTTGATTTTTTAATATTTATTTAGTGAAGAAAATGCAAAAAAAACTAAATTTTTTAGGGTTTTAAGAACAAAAAATTTAGATTTTTTTTCTTTTTAAAGATTTACAGGTTCATTTAGACATAAAAATCTATAAAATGACCATGCACATAAAACAAAAAGTAATATTATAACATTTTTTATTTTTATTTTTTTTTATCATAAATATATCAGTGATTTCATTATTTAAATTTTTTTTTTTATTTGAGAATTTTTTTATTTTATATTCTATTCTATTTTATTTTTTTAATTTTAAATCTTTGTTTTATTTTTTTAATTTTAAATCTTTAATTTTTTTTTTTCTTTATTGTTTTGTTATATATATATCTTTCTTAATTGTATTGTGATATAGTTTTTTTTTTAAAATTATATTGTTATATTAAAACAAATGTTTTTATTTATTTATTTATAATTTATTATATTGTTTTATTTTTTATTTTTTTAATTATATGATGTTTAGAAACCAAACATTATTGTGATTTAATAAATTGTTTTTTTTATTTGTTATATTTTGATATTTTTAACATTTTTTTTATTAATAAATAATGTTTTAATAATTATATTATATAAAAAAAAAATTAAAAATCGAAATTAAAAAACAAAACAAAAAAATTAATTTAATTTAAAAAAAATTAAAAATTAAAAATTAAAAATTTAAAAAAAAATTTAAAAACAAATAAAAAAAAAAATTAAAAAAAATTAAAAAATAACAAAAAAACTGCGCGCGGCCGCCCGTTGGGCGCCGAGGCTGGCCTGGTGGCGCCCAACAGGCGGGCCTGTGCTCGTCGAGGGCCGATTCCCGGAATTGGCCCTCGGCCAAGGGGGGTGCCAGAGGCGGGCTGGGCCGCCCCCGTGGCGCCGCCTGGCTAGCCCCGGCACCCAACGGGCAGGCCGATTCAATTTTTTAAAAAAATTTTAAATGTTTTTTTTTTAATTTTTTTTAAATTTTTTTTAATTTTTAAAATTTTTAATTTTAAAATTTTGTTTTTTAAATTGTTTTTTTTTTAAATTTGTTTTAACAATAATTTTTTTTAATTTTGGTTTTTTTTTTTTTAATTTTTTAATTTTTTAATTTTTTTTAATTTTTTAATTTTTTTAATTTTTAATTTTGTTTTTTAAATTGTTTTTTTTTAAATTTGTTTTAACAATTTTTTTTTTTAATTTTGGTTTTTTTTTTTTTAAATAATTTTATAATTTTGTTTTTTAAATTTTTATAATTTTTTTTTTTTTAAATAATTTGTTTTAAGAAAACATTTTTTAATTTTATTTTGTTCTTTAAATTTTTATTTTTTTTTTAATTTTTTTTTAAATAATTTGTTTTAATAAAACAATTAAAAGTTCATAGAAACATTGTTATATATAAATATAAAAAAAAAATTGTTATATAATATAATAAAAACATTGTTAAATAATAATTGTTAAAAATTTCAAAATATAACAAATATATATATATATATATATATATATATATATCAAAAAAAAAAAAATCATTAAACAACAATTATGTTTTGTTTTTAAACATTATATAATTAAAAAAAATACAATATAATAAATTAAAAAAAAACATTTGTTTTAATATAACAATATAAATTAATTAAAAAAAAACTATATAACAATACAATTAAAAAAATAAAAAATTATATAATATTATAACATTTGTTATAAATAGTTAGTAACTTTTTTGTTTTTTTTTAAATATTAAACACAAACTGAAGTTTGAAAATACTAGTTTATTTTTTTAAAATTATTTTATACAATTTAAACACATTTTTAAATTTTTTATAAAATGTATTCAAAACATATTATATAGATATATATACATATGATTTATAATATTTTGTTTTTAAATGAAAATTTTTATAGTTAATTTTACTACTTTAATTTCAAACTTTTTAGTTTTAGAAATAAATTTTGTTTATTAAATTTATTTTATCCGCAATATTTTTCCATTAACTAATATATATATATATATCAGGAAAATGGCATCAAAAAAGATTTCTGTGAATGTTTCTGCACCTAGGGCAGCAGCTCCCAAATCTACAGCTGCAGCTCGACGCACTATGGATACAACTCCCAAATCTAAAGTTGCAGCTGAACGCACTATGGACACTATTGGACGCAATAAGAATATTATTGCACACACTAATAAAAGTCAAGCAAGTGGGGCACCAGGTTCATTAAAGGTTATTTCTGATTGGAAGAATGCCAAGGAAATAGATAAAACCAATTTCTCATGGTATCTTGAAGACAGTGAAACGGAGGTTGATGTACACATCTATCTGATTTGTGGTATGATTGACTTAAATGAGCAATATGAGGTGATGGGCAGAGTACGAGACATATGTATGGTCCCGAATACAAACACTATTTATGTTCTTGTAAGGGAGGCTCAGAAACGTGAGAAGGTTAGATATCGTCTATCAATCGTCAAGTACGACACAGATGAAATAACTTCAAAATTTTCTGAAGAAATAGCAAACAACATTGCAAATAACATTGTAAGTATGGTTATTTTTATTTCCTCTATGCATTATTGTAAGGATGATTCATTTTTTTATAAATTATTGATCATTGACATGTTTTATTTTGTTTCATAGGATTTTGTTCCGAGTCTTTCAAACATGTTTGATGGTATTTATATGTTGGTGCCAAATGTTATGGATGTGATCAAAACTTTCCACAAAGACAAAGCAGAGGAAAGGAGATTGAAGCAAAGAGCAATAGCTCGTAACACTGCAACAGTACAAAGAAGGGATCAACCAAGTGTCACTAAGGTGGGTCAATCTAGTAAACTTCAACATGTTTCTTTTGAAGGTGTCGAACATGAAACATAAAATTATGATAGAATTAGTGAGGAGGAGATGAGAACTATTGTGCAAAAAGAAGAAAATAGATCAGACACCAAAAAGAAAAATTGCCAAAGATCTCTCTCTTGTACCTCATGAAGGAGAGCTTGTTTATAAAGAAACTGTTATGTTATCCAATAAGACTAGGAAATCAAATATTGGTGAACTTGTAAAGGTCGTGAGCAGCAGTGAAGAACAAATTGAAAGCTCTTACGGAAGCAGAGAAATCATAACACCAGGTGCTGAGTTAGAGGATGGCATTATTAAAACAAAACAAAATGCTATTCGACAAGAGTTGAGGAAGAATAAATTAATTCTTGGTGGCCAAACATTTGAACTTAATGTTAACCAATTTTATGGCTCGGATGAAGGGCAATCTCAATATCAAATTAGAAAGGCCCATCACCTACATGTACATAATCTGAAAACATTGTTCAGGTTCAATCCATATGCGCATGTGGTGGATTATGTGGTTCTTGTCGATCCATGTCAGGTTCCCAACAAACAAGCATTTGACAAGGAAAAATGTTTTGATTATAAATATTATGTAATTGGAGGAAACCATTCAATAGAGGCTAAAAGACAATTGATTGCAGAATATCCCAATAACTATCTTTTTCAAATAGTGAAATGCATCATTTACGCTGGCTTAACAGAAATGGAATCAAAGTTATTGGCATGGGATCATAATGCAGATAATGAGTACAAAATGAAAATGACTTTCATCCAAAGGGTCAGATTTATTCATAATGAATTCATAGAAAAATGTCGTGGGGATAAGACAGAAGTTAGTGTAGCATTTCGAAAGGAATGTTTAATGGAAACGGGTTATCAAATTGATGAAAAAAAAGAAAAAGATGGAAAATTGAATACAAATCTCTTCAGAGGCACAGATAACATTTTTCAGTTGGCATTTAGAACTGGGGAGGTATGGGATTTGATTGATGAGATTTTTGATCGATGGGAGAATATTTCCATAAAAAATCAGAAAGTTAGAAAGAGTAAACCCATAATATGTACCAATAGTAAGGGGGGTCCTGAAATGAAGTAGCTTCCAGAGGATATGACTATTACACCTTGGAGAACAATGCAAGGTGTGAAGGATGATAAATTAGTCAAATCAGTATTAGCCCATGTGAAGTTGGGTGAATTATCAATGGAAGAAATGTGTGCAGAATTTCAAAAGTAAGTTTCTTGAATTATTTCTTTCATTATAATTTTATTTTAAATAAAACATAATGATGTTGGTATAATTTGTTATACATGTCAATATATTAACGTTTTTAACTTGATTTATTCAGTCAGAAAATTTATATGAAAATACAAGAACACATGGTTAAAATGTTGAATGAAGACAGTTGGGATGATGTTGTACGCAACTACCCAGAAGCAAATTCTACATCAACACTAAAAGAGTTTTATATTGCATTCAATAAGGTATGTTGATTTATAAATTTATTTTATTCATATTTTAACTATTTTTATTTTATTACTTATACATATATATATATATATTTTTATGTCATTAAAGATGTCGAAGAAGGATGGAAATGGAGTACCAGATACTTTCAAAAGCTTTATTGAAAAAATTAAGATGGAGAACATGAGAAGGAAGCGTCTTATGAATGTTGAACTTGATCTTACTCTTAATCATTACATTTGGAATGGGCTCGGCAGTGTCCAATATCAAATAATACAAGGTGACTGTGAAGACATTGCATCACTAATACCTAAAAGGGAATATGGCTTAGTTATTGCAGATATTCCTCATGGTTTCAATTTCCCAGACATTGAATATGATAGAGAACCATATACTTATCAAGCTTTTAGTAAATTGGTTACGGGTTTTCAAGAAGTGACAACATCACCACTTTGGCGATTTGTGACATTTCATTCAGACACACAGTTTCCAATGTTATTAACAAGCTTCAAGGGTAAAGCAAACTCAAGGATGAAACTTACATGGTAAGATTTTGAAATTGTATGTTTGATTCCTCCTAAATTTTTTTATTCATGTAAAATTTAATTGAACTTTTACTATGTTATGTTACAGGCAAAAGTCAAATATTGTTTCTTCCGAAGATCAGCCTATTATAAATGATTGTGAGTTAATCCATGTTGAATGTTGGACAAAAGAGGATAGCTATAAGCATATTATTATGAATCGAGTAGATGGGAAGAGTCATAGTCAAGTATTGGTTTATGA
This sequence comes from Pinus albicaulis, assembly GCA_034641835.2. Lineage (NCBI taxonomy): Eukaryota > Viridiplantae > Streptophyta > Pinopsida > Pinales > Pinaceae > Pinus > Pinus albicaulis. The sequence continues at coordinate 231,549,826 of CM076570.1, read as the reverse complement.
TGCAGTGGTAAGAAAACTAACATATGAGGATAAAGATGCAAAACGAGATATAGTTAACATTTATCAAAAACCACAAGCATTGATTAACTATCTTATAGATCTATGTTCAAATGAAGGAGAATGGGTTTTGGATTTATTCTCAGGTTCAGGTAAGTTTTAATATACAAATTTAAATTTAAATATTGCCTTTTTTACATTTTATGTCTCCATATTAATTTTCTTACTTATTTTTTTTGTGCTTGATGATTAGGTACAACACTAGCATGTTGCCTACTAAAAGGAAGAAATTGCATTGCTATTGAGAAAGATCCAGTTCAATGCAAATTTATTCAACAAAGAATTAACGTTCTTAAATTCCTTCCAGATGCGAAGCAAGAAGTTGGTTTGAGGAAAGGAGATTTTAATGAATCACGTGTGGCAAAAAAAGCAAAGGAACCTCAACCACCATTATATGGAATGATTGAAAAGGGACACTTTGGAAGATTTGTTGACATGAAAGATCCATTAGAAGATGAAAATGATCAAAATGAAGAAGAAAATGCTGCGAAAGAAGCCATCAATGCTGTTCTAGATGATGTTGAAGATGTATTAGTTGATATTGTTGATGATGTTTAAGTTATGCTTGCAAACAAAGCTTATTTTTCAGAACTACTAATCAACTTTACTTGTAATGTTTAGACTTTGATATTTTATGAGAACAACCCCTTTTTTTTTCAAAAAACATGTGATTGCTATTATTTTTTGACATAAAATTCAATAAAAATGTTGTTTTCTTAAGTTTTTTTGTTAAAATTCTCCCAAAAAATTAGTTTATTTAACATGTTTTTTTCAACAAAAACTTTATAAAAGTGTATTTTTTGCATTGTATTTATATTGAAAAATTGTATTTTTTTGTCATATGGTTCAAAATATTGGTTTTTTAGCGATAATTTTTTGATGTGCATTGAAAAATTATTTAACAATACATAAACATGTGGAAAATATAAACTTTAGAATATTGACCTTTTTTCCATCTTTTATGTATGTGAAAAAGTGAAGATATCATTACAAGTTTTTATTTAAAAAAAATATTTTTTTATTTTTAAAACACAAGTACAGAAATGCACTTAAAAATAAACATCTCACAGAAGAAGAAGACATTAAAAAATTTATAGTGTCAAAATCAATGCTATAAAAAAAACGTTGGTGATGATACACCACCACTATTCAAAATCGACATAAAAAACACCACTTTAAAAAAATAAAATTATTAAAAAAAAAAACAAAATGAAAAAAAATTAAAGTGCCAAAAACATGCTCAATTTTTTTTTCCTTGATTCTGCATCGCCACTTTTTCAAAATCAGGTGTTTTTCTTGATATTTCAAAAAGTAGGTAACATTGAGGTTACCTATTTCATCGGTAACATTGTTAAGACTCAATTTCAGCATTTAGAGCAGATCATGCAATCATACCTGTGGTCAAAGTATGGTGGGAAGGACAATATTCCACAAGGATGTGGGGGCTCATCTCTCGCCCAATGTGTTGAAAAATAACATTGCGACATCGAGGCCATTTTGCAGGGATGCGGGGTGGATATTTGGTCAGTCCTTGTAGTAGTATCAACCACAAAGGCTTTAACCTTTCTAACCTTTGTTACTTTAGCAGAATCTATTAACTCCAACTCTCAATGCAAAATGGGGTGTCGGTTGATCTAGAAGACATGTGACCACACAAATTACACCGTTTCTAATTTGTTTGGAAAGATAATCAGGACCGGTATTTAGTTCTCCTTCAACGCTGCGCTCACTAGTGTGTTTCCTTGTTTGGCAATTGTAGCTATCTGGTCCACTCTTCCTTCATTGGGATTTGGCAGTGACTGAGAGTCTCTGCTCTGTTTTCCCTAGGAAGATTAAGTGTAAGTTAGCAAAAATTTAGTTTTGTCTACTTTTTGTTCCATTTATCTGTTTACTTTTTGTTCCATGTGGTGTAATGAGGTACATGACTAGCTATTAACTGTGCGTGAATTATTGATAAGAGATGCTCAATATTTATATTCGGTAACCTATACAGACTTCATTTCTGCTTTGCTAGTCATCATCAAAATGGAACCCCCAAAGGGAGGACAATTTAAGTCAAATTTTGATAAGGCTGCAAAAAGAGATCCCAGAAGAGCAGTTAGTGGAAGGGTAATAACGAGCAGTAATGGGGAGATGATTGCAGTCTATATGGAAAAAATAGGAATCAACATCAACAATCAATCAGGAATGAGGGATCTTGTAGCGGAGTTAAATTTTTCCTAGGCCTAGCCTGGAAAGAGTGGCAATGGAATGAAGTGGAATTCTCATATTATAATCAGTGTTGTGATGATAGAATGAATTTCTTCTCGAATTTGTAAGTTTGAACCCCCAATGTCAATGGATTAAAAGGAGATTTCAGCAGAAAGGTTAGAAATAGATCTCATTATGCTACAAGAGCAGCCAACAAGGTTGCTGATTGGCTTTATAACATGCCATTGAGTGGCAAGTATATGACATCAAGATTTTCAAAACCTGAGGTTCAAAGGAAGAATAATGAATTGTTGAAATTAATAGTAAGTCAAAATGATGAGACTTAGAAAAAACACTAGGCCTTGGGGAGATGACATAGATGTCCATGTTTTTTCAATTAGAAAGATTAAGGCAGGATACCTTAAGTTGCAGGACATCAAATTTATGGACTGATTTGCAAATCCCTCCATAATTTGTGACAATGTTGGTAGCCATTAGTGAGTAGTATAAATCATAGTTTAATTCTTATTAAGTTTCTATTTGTTTTCATACCTGGAGAAGAACTGGGCTTGTTAATTCACTTTCTCTCTGCATTATCTCAGTCTCTATTAGCCATTAGCAATCAGAAGAAGGCTAGAAAGGAGAGGAGCAAAGCCCAAATGCTCCCTCGAGGAACTGTGAGGGAAGAGGGTCCTGCCTGTCAATTGCATAATTAAAAATGATGGGAATCCTCTAAGAAGACAGTCCGGATTGATAAGCAATATGTTCATAGGCAGGAAGAGTCCTCCACGTGGAATGATACTAAGCAACCCTTTGGAAAGTGAAAATTTTCCTTGAACATGTGCTCCTCAAACAATAAATTCACGAGTCACTTGTCAGTGTGGGTGAGAGATTTCAATGAATGGAGGATAATACTCTGTTTTTTAAGTTGGAGGTAAGAGAAATCATCAGGGAGGCAATGGAAAAAGCTATAGCATAGTTTGCTAAGTGAGTGTGGAAGCATGAGGAAGACAAGAGGGTTGCTGATATTGAGTTAAGGATAGAACATTGATGCAAGCTTGACCGCATTTTCCAGCTTTCCTAGTTCAATGCAAGACTAAGTTCAAAGTCAAGGAGATTAGATTGTACACTGATGGTTCAAAGAGAACAAGCGACTAAGTGGATGCCAACAAGGTGCTACTTAGCCACTGGGAGAGGTGCTTGGAGAAGCTGCCTCACTTAATTATTCTGCCAGTGATGAGCTCAAACAACAATGATGAAAACCCAAGCCAAAAAAACAAGGCAATCCATAAAATGTACAATAAATCCCCATCATGCTTATTAGTTGTTAAACGAGGGACAAACAATCTTTGTATTGTTACTGCTCTTAATAATGTTGAAAAAAAATTGATTCAAACATCAGAAATACTCTGAAATCCTCTTGTACATGTAGCTGATAACAATGTTGCCAGAAGCAATAATGCGGATGGGAAAAAAATTAGGAACTGGGAAGCAAGAATCCCAAAAAATAGAATTTTTCAAAAAAAAATGAAAACATGAAAGATAAAGAAGATATAAAACAGTATAAATGAAAATATATTTCAATATTTTACTTCTTAAATGATTCATGGTTCATATGAAAAGGATGAATAACTTTTTTTTTCAAATAAAACCTCCCAAGATCCCCCCACCCCCCCTTCTGCCAAATATCCAGATGGAGAGCAAGACAATCATCAACCACAACAGCAGTTGGAAACCATGACAGACTTGACTAGCTTTGAACCTGTAACCTATGCCATCCCCATCAACAGCATGCCTTTGGAAAACGGTTCAACTAATTGAGCCAACCCTTGGGCCTACATAACTATTATTTATTAGCCAAATTTTGGAATTTAAAATATGACTACACACCAAATTGTGGAAGCTGCAAAAATTGAGTTATGAAGATCAACTCAAAGCATTAGTGCAACTGCTCCACAATCTCATCATCCTTGTAAACAACCAAAGACCACCATGGAGAGCAGGAAAACCACCAGCCACAACAACAGCTAGAAACCTTGACAGACTCGACTGGCTTTGAACCTGTGACCTATGCCATCCCCATCAACAACATGCTTTTGGCATATGGTTCAACTAATTGAGCCAACCCTTGGGCCTACATAACTATTATTTATTAGCCAAATTTTTGAATTTACAATATGACTACACACCAAATTGTGGAAGCTACAAAAATTGAGTTATGAAGATCAGCTCAAAGCATTAGTGCAACTGCTCCACAATCTCATCACCCTTGTAAATAGCCAAAGAATACCCTGTGTTCATCATCCAACTTCTTATTTACTCTGCAGGCCAGAGCCTACATCATAGTGGACAACAGAGTGCCTGAAGAATGGATGGATGAATTAGCTAAAATGGTTTTTATTCCCTTATTTGGCATTCGTATGCACATCCTAATGAACTTTCAACTTATGTACTCTTTTATTTATTACCTCATTTTACTCTGACATAGGGAAATGCATTTTTAACTTCGATATGTTCACTATAATAATTCTTGGTAAGGTCCATTATTTGCTGATATAATTGAATATATATATATATATATATATTGTAAACAATTCTTGGATGATGTTTTTAAAAGATATCCGAGACAAATTCCGCTAGGCTAGGGAAATGCTACTTCTTTTATCTTTTTTGCCATCCCTGATACCCTCCCTTCATACCTGACTGTCAGCATCTTCAACTTTATCTCAGTTACCCAGATAACAGACATTACTTTGACAATTCAATTGGTTATATTTCCTTCTCCATAGAAAGCTCTACTAGTGATGTTCCCAATACATCATTATGAGTGAGACAGAAATCGAGATGGATAGATTAAAGAAAAATGAACCTTGATCCTTGAAATAAACATTATGGTCATCAAAAAATATATACTTAATAGGGAAGACAAAGTAATAGATAAAGATAAGATAATTTTATTAATGTCCAACGAATGACCACAAAAAGGTCAATGGGACTGCTGGTTACAATGATTACAGCATACTAGCTGGTGGACCAAATGGTCCCCTTTCTTTATAAGAGCAGGAAAAGAAAAACTACAAATAATACGAAAGTAAAAGTCTGGATGACTAAAACATCTTGACAATGAGTTGTGGTGAAGAATTCCTGGAGGAGAAGGATGAGCCTCTTGAGTGTGGGGAGACTCCTCCTAGCATTCGAGGCTATTAGAAGAGGACTGAAGGAAACTTGTCAATGTATGTTGCCCTGAAGAGGAGTTGGACTGTTGCCGCTGCCGTCGGGAGGATTTGGGACGCCCCTTGGAGGTGGGGGGGTGCTTGGTTCTGGATCGCTGATGGGGTCTAGTGGGACAAGATTCCTGGATCCACAATGACCTGGAGTCATGGTCTAAGGATCGATTGGTGGCTCTCTTGGTGCCTTGCGATGCTGGGAGTGCTCTGAAGAAGTTAGTGATCCTCTATGTGGTGGCAAAGGCGGATGGAGGCTGGAGTAGAGTCAAACGATGTCTGAAGGTCTCCTTGAGTTAAAGTGCCAAGCATCTCTGGTCGGTGTATCTAAGGAAGCTAGCCGATAAGCAATAAAAGTGCCCGCGGATCCCATAGTAGACGGGGCATCTGAAAAAGAAGTGTCACTCAGTTTCCACCTCTTGTAAGTGACGAAGTTGACAAATCCTCTCTGTCCTGTCAATATGGTGGTTTGTTTCCACCCGAAGCTTGTGCGATCCAACTCTGAGCTGCCCAAGGGGGATCCTGATGGCATGCATCCAATGTTGGAGGGTATAAGGGGGTCGAGTGATGAGTCCATTTCTGATCTCCAGGAAGTGCTCAGCATAGAAGGCCATCTTTGGGTGTAGACCGCCCAGAGGATTGACCCACTGTGTTGTTGGCTGAGCAATAGCTGAGAGGGATACGATGCGACCCCCCAAACCATCAAATGATGGAGCCTGCAGATTTTTTTTTAGCTTGTGCAAATGGCGTAAAATTTTATAGAAAATTTATTTTTGGCTACCAGATCCACTAAACTCCATTTCACCGCCATCTTTAATGGGTTTTGAAACCCTTTCAACAAAAGAACTCTGAAGAAGGTTGCCGGAAGAAATTGCACGTTAAGCAATGGATAACGCTGTACACGATGAGGATTTTAAGCGCAAAGTCGAAGGCTGAAGGATGTAACCTGCACACGTCGTAGCCATTCGAGCTCTTGAAAATTATAGCGGAAAATGAAATCAAAGATGTAGCAGATGAGATACCAAGTTCTTGTTCAATTTTCAAGGCTTGGACACAATTGTGTTGGATAAGAACAAGGAGGCAATTCTTCAATTGTGCAGGCATCAGCTCGGTGTATCGAGCGATTTCTGGGAAAGTGAGAGTTCCTTTGTGAACAGGATAAGTTTATACCTTTACTTCACTGTGGAGAAGTGTTAAATTTGGACAACTAGGTCCAAACTCCATCTTGTGATGCTTAGATGAAGATTCCAATATTTGTATTGGATTCCTCTTTTAGAGAGGTGTAAAATCAATCTAAAATTGATTTTAATCTGATGAGCAGAACATTTATTTTGAATTTATTATTTATAATAAATTTAAGTGCAGGTCGGCCTTAAGGTTTTTACCCCCAGCAGATGTGTCACACACCTCTCATGATTGGTATTTATAGGGTCAACGTTGGAGCATTTTCCATTGATCTCAACACACATCTCCTCCTCTTATACAAGCATCTAAGGAGCAAGAAGGATGAATTTTACCGCAGCAATAAGGACGAAGTTTACCGCAACAATAAGGACGAAATTTACTGCAGCCAGAAATCTGCGGTTAGGGTTTCTGGGGAAGTTTGACCAGGGTTGACCTTGGTCAACACATGGTCCAATTGGGCTAAAATTTGGAGGAGACTTCAATCTAAGGAGGCTGTACTCTTTGGCACAGAAATCGAGGTCAAAGGTTGACCAAAATTCGAGTTATGTTGAATTTTAGTGCTGCTGCCCTGTGTTGACTTTTCTAGGCAGCGTTGACTTTTTTGAGGTTGACTACTAAGTTGACCATGTGACTGTTTTGAGGACTGTTGTGACACATGCTGGGTTGGCTGACCGTGAAGTCTATGTTGGTTGAAGCATCATGTTGACTGTCGTAGTGCACCATCACCTTTATCTATTTCTGACTTGTCTTCTAAAAGATCACTGGTATGTTCTATCTGCATTTTACTTGTAAATTCATGTGATTGTTGTTGATAAAAGTAAAGTTGCATCAAGCATAGAACATCTACATAAATTTACAAGAAGGGATGAGTAGTTGAACGCCAAGGTCGAGTTTTGCTGTAACTAAGAGGTCGTGTTTTGAATTTACAGTGACCGAGTTTACTCACAAAGGAGGGTCGAATCTCCATTCTTATTGCTGACCAAGTGTACTATGGAGAGACACCAAAAGAGAGGAAAAATTTCTGTGAGTGTATACTCGAGTTGTTGCAAGTATTGCTTCTGGAGCTACGTTCCATATTATAGGAAATTTCTAAGCTGTATGGTTGGAAGTACCATTGCTGACTCAAGGAAGAGGCTGGCCCTGATAAATTGACTTTATATTCTTCTATGGTAATATTGCAGACTCCAACCTCTACAAGCACTTCTTGCGATAACATCCATGATATGTTTTGATTCTTGTAACCAAAGCCATCAACAATGAGCCATTATCAAGAAGAGTCTAGTCTTGAGCTTGCACATCTAAATATTGATCAATTCATAACATTCTATTGATATGAGCGGTATGAGAAAGTGCTATTGGCCCTTGTTCTGTTCATAACAAATCTTCTCAGAATTTTCATCTTCAAAGCGAACAAGATTAGCATTAAGAACGAAGCGAAAATTACAGTAAAGGAAAGATATCCCTGTATCTATGACATCATGGTTATATGTTTTAAACCATTCTAAAAAAAAACCGATCTAAGTATGTCCTCCTTTATCAGAAGACATTCCTCATCTCCTATAAAGTTCGTTGATACTAAGGTATGCTACTAAAATTCTACCTTAAGAAGTTAACGATCGAAATGATGGTGTTGTATGAGCCTCTGTAAACTTTTAACCAATGTTACCAGACTCAGAATAGGCAATAAATCGGCAAGGAAAAAGAGCGAAGAGTTTTAATCGGATCAAGAAAAAATCGGGAAAAAATCAATGAATTCAATAAATAAAGATATACACATATATTGAATTAGAAAAACATTTTTCATTTATTTTCAATATAGCCATGTCCAAACAATGCATAATATAAATAGATGTCCAAGACATCATGAATGAATAAGTATCTCATATATGTTATGAGTCCAAACATGATCCAAAGCACTGAGTCCTGACTCCTTAACCAGTGACTACATAGAACCAGAAGCATCTACTTCTAAAATTTTATAAAATATTGCGTACTAATCAGTGAAAAATCAATAACTAAAATCTCTTGATTTCTGCTGAAATGATATGAAAATGGTTTGCTACTGAAATATTTTATAGATCACATGTTGGAGCACACTACACACTACTCTATTACGCAGAGTAAGCTGAAACTTAAACCATGCCTCTATTACCTTCTTGGTGTATGAGTTGCGGGCCTAAGCAATGAGAAGTGAGTTATGGACTGACATTTAATTTTTAATGCAACTAAACCATGTGGAAAACAATGTGGAAACCCTAAAAGTTGAAACTCGTGCTCGCCGATTTGAGGCTTGAAAATCTTATTAGTCGCCTAAATCACAATTAATCGTTGGGTTGTGAGTCAAAATCGCGTTGACCACAAGTCAAACTCAGTCAACGTGAGTTTGAATTGCCTAGAGTTGAATAGGATCATTTGAGGGAAGAGCAGAGTTTGACTCGTGATTAATTGTGAGTGATCGAAGATTCATGTTTCACTGCTTTTAACTATAAATATGAAATTGAGAAGCAGTGCTGGATGAGATACCAGATGTAGCAGATGAAGCTCTCAAGTGCAAAATTATGAAAGAAGGAATCATGTATAGATACCTAGTTCTGTGAGTCACAGTAAAGAGGGTTGGTTGAGGAAGCTACAATAGACCTCCTCGGAATAATAGGACTTCTAACACAAGCTGAGGCTTGTTGATATATTCTCCCTGTTGGATAGTGACATAGATATACACCTATGTAGTAGTAAGCATGTGATAGTAGCAGTCTCACATTGGAGCGTAATGGTAAAATGTGTTTCTGCAGCTTTCCGACACGTTGTTGGAAATCTTTAGCAAAAGACTGTGGTCTTGGATGGTTTTGACTATGGGAGAATAAAACTCCCTTCCAAGCTAGTGTCTGAGATGCCCTCATTTAAAAATAGATGTTTTTCTCTCTCGAGAGAAGCTGGTATTAAGAGGGAGAATACATCTCTATATATACTCCTAAGCAGATACCATTGCATTGAACGAAAGAAGATCCTCATGACTCAAAGACATATGGCTTCAGAGGGGGAAATTCCAGAGGAAAACCAAGAAGCCATATAAATACCAGGGGTATCTAGCAGCCATGAGTAAAATATGATCCTAGATCATGTGAAGAAGCTGTAAAGTATCTAAATCTGCAAGGATGTGAGGGTGATGGTTCCAAGACCACAAATCAAAGTTGTTGTCACCTCGATCCAAAATCAAGCATGGACCTAATGGAAGTGCTGAAAAGATCTAGGCAAGATCCGTTGCCTGTGAGGAAGGCATAGACTATGATGAAACCTTGCACCTGTGGCCCAATATACCACCATTCGATCAATCATAACCCTTGCTGCTACGCAAGGATGGAGTCTTCATCAAATGGATGTAAAGACCGCATTCTGCATGATGCAATAAAGGAAGAAGGTGTATGTTGAGCAACCTCTGGGGTTCAAAGTCCAAGTTAGGGACACCCATGTCTGCAGGTTGAAGAAAGCCCTCTGTGGGCTGAAGAAAGCACCCTGAGCTTGGTACGAGAGGATAGAGAGCTACCTAATGAAGCCGGGCTTCACTCGTAATAATGTTGATCCGAACCTTTACTTCAAGGTTGATAGAGGGAGCTGACCCTCTCGTTCATCAGCGTAAGAGGGAGCTCGCTGTTAAGTTCGAGATGAAAGACCTATGATTGATGTCTAGGCCTGGAGGTCTGGTATAGACCTAGCAATATTTTCCTTTCTCAAGGAAAATACATTGTGAAGCTGCTGGAAAGATTTAGTATGGTGGACTGCAAGTTTGTGTCGACACCAATGGATCTCAACTTTAAGAAGTTGAGTGGCACCAATGGATCTCAACTTTAAGAAGTTGAGTGGCACCGTTGCTGGGCCCGTGTTAAGCAAATGCTACTGAGTAGGGTCCCTGATGTTCTTAGTGAACACCCGTCTGGACTTATGTTGTGCAGTGAACACTTCAAGTCAACACATGGTTGATAATATCATTCACTGGGTTGGTGCCAAGAAAATATTGAGATATCTCTGAGGCACGATAGACCTTGGGCTGAGATACATTTCCAGGAGCATGACACTCCTTGGTTATACTGATGCCGATTGGGCTGGCAGTGTGGTGGATCGCAAGAGCACATCTGGATGCTACTTCACACGTAGATCTACTTCGAGCAGGAAATTGAAGTCGGTAGCCTTGAGCACTGCTAAGGCCGAATACATTGTAATATCTATGGCCTATTGTGAAGTCACTTGGTTGCAAAAGCTCTTCAGTGAGTTGTTCAAGCATGTGCTAGATGCCACCGTTATCCTTTGTGATAACTAGAGGGGGATTTGTTTGTCATAGAATCCCATGTTCCACGATCGATCCAAGCATGTTGATGGCTGGTACCAATTTATTCGGGATATGGTACAGCGAGGCGCCATAAGGCTCGATCATAGGAATTGATGAGCAATTTGCAGATATTCTCACTATGCCCTTAGGGAAGGTCATGTTCCTAACCTTCCGTGAGAATCATGGAATAGTGGAATGACCCTATTCTGAGGGTCCTGTTGGACGATGAGCTCTAGGAGCTCTGCGGGGCTTTGGGGATAGCTTCTCGGAGCTATAAGCAACCATAGGGCTAGGCTTGCCAAACCTTGTTGGTGTGCTTGGGCCCCACCGTGATGATTGAGTTGGTTCGCCTCTCATGATTTGTGCCCCGTATGCATCCTACCCATTTGAGTTCCGGACTCATGGGAAGTACCTCTCATTTGGCCAATGAGGTGGGAAAAGCTAGAGACTAGTAGCAAAGATTGATGGATGCATCAGAGATCATCGTACTCTCTATCTAGGATGACACGTGTCCAACCACTTGATCTGGGATCAAGTCTAGTGAGGCTTTGAACCTCCTACTGACTTCGGGTCAGATAAAACAACTTCGGGTTGGTATGTGACTCTTTGATTCCATTTGAGGTTTCAGACCTCCAACCGACTTCAGGTCAGTGAGACTAACTTCGGGTTAGTATATATGACTCTCTTGAGTCCAAGCGAGATTTCAGAACTCCTACTGACTTCAGATCAGGTAAACCAACTTTGAGCTAGTATGAGACTCTTTGTGAGTCCTATAGAGGTTTCAGACCTCTGGGTTGAATCTGTCAGCTGAGTATGATGTCTTTGTGACTGACCCACTTCTGTTCTGAAATAAAGAGGCCAGCAAAGAAAGTTACACCGGGATGACGCACGATGTTTGGATTGCACTAGTGGACGGAGTTCTTCCTAATTGAGAGGGAGTGTTAAAATTGGACAACTAGGTCCAAACTCCAAGTTGTGCTGCTCAGATGATGATCCCAATATTTTTATTGGATTCCTCTTTCGAAGAGGTGTAAGATTGATCTAAATATCATCTTGATCGGATGAGCAAAACATGTACTTTGAATTTATTCCACTTATGCGCTAGGTCGACCTGGAATAAAATATAGACTTAAATGTCTTAAAGGACATGTCACACACCCCCAAAGATTCATGTATATTGGAGAGACTTAGAGTTCATTTGAGACACATTTTTGTGGAGGAATTCTCTCTCTCTGGATAGCGTTGGAGCTATGATATATATGGATTGTTCTTTGTTTGGGTTGTTCTGGGGTGATGTGTGACATGCTTGGCTGAATGACCTATTGGAGACTTTGTTGGTAGAATCATCCCGCTGATCATCGTAACGCCACCATTTATTATCTCTGTTTTGGCTTGTCTTCTATGGATCTATTAGCATGTTCTATCTTCTTCAGTATTGTACCCTAATCTGAAATGGCATAGAACATGTTCAGAAACTTAACACCTATACTCTTAATCATGAATATCTCATCGTTTTCAAGATGATGTGATATACCAAGTATATTCCTGAGGGATGTTTGACTTCTCCATTGGAAATTCCATATTTGAAAAAAATGAAAAATATAATGAGTCATCTGCCACCTTCAAGTGCATTACTTCATAAGATTTACCTAAGGGATAATTTGATTTCAATTAATCTAGAAGCAGTTGGGTTCATTGTGCTTGCTAGCATTGGGGTTCATGTCAAATACTAACGTGTAGTGAAAAATAACTGTTACAGAGTGAAAGTTAGTAACTAAGATAAAGATTTCAATTTACCAAGAAGCAGTTGAGTTAATTGTGCTTGTGACATTTGGGTCCATGTGAAATACTCAAGTGTAGTGACACAAAGTATTAAAAGTGAAAGGTCGTAACTAAGGTAAACCTTGCTCAGGTGTAGTGACAAAAAGTGTTAAAAGTGAAAGGCCGTAACTAAGGTAAACCTTGTTGACATTGTTGTGAATTAATAGTTGAAAGTGGGTGGTGTACCTGGGTTTTGTCAATATTTGTTGTTTCTAGGTTCTGTTCACTTGAATTCAAATTTATGACTTTTCCATCTGCTAATTGTTAATCTCAACTGGCAGTTAGGGTTAGTGTGGTCTTATTTCTGAACCGTTCCCATTACATGCATATCCGATGTACTCCAGGACATAGGTCAAATAATCATGCGGAATTTGTAGCCAAAGGAACATATCTCACATAATCATGCTGAATTTGTAGCCTTGGCCGTTAAGAACATATCTTGCAGTAGCCTCCCTCAAAAATATAAAAAAACTGCAACTAATGGTATCCACTGCGAAAACAAGAAAAATAATGTGAAAATGCGTTCTTACTTCTTCATGAAATACAGGAGGTAATGCTCTCCTTTGGTTGACTATCTTTTAGCCATGTGCTCAGAGAGCTTAGCACAAAAGCATAGGCTCTCTCCAAGGAAGCTATGAAACTCTCATTTTCTGACATTCAAAACCACTGTAGGACTGCACTAATCATTTCCAGCAACAGATCACTACACTAATGATTAAGCCAATCACAAAGTTTTCTCAAACTCCAGAGATTGGTTATTTTTCTAGGTTTTTCAACTTTACTTTTGAATGGGCATTTATTTTCATTGACTAAATAAAAAATTAAATTATCATTGACTTGCTTCATGTCAAAAACTACAATTACTTCAAGTTATTACTTCAAGACAATACTCTTATCGGCCTCTCTTTGCACCTTCTGGACAACTGCTAGTTTAATTGGTTTTATCTGTTAGCAAATTACTAGAATGAAACCCAAAATTTGCATTCATATCCTCCACCAAAAGCATTAATTTGTCACTCAAACTATCCTCCAGAAGTATTTTTGGTTTCATATCCATGAAAGCAATAATTCCTCCATTCACCGATTCTCAAGTTTAACACGAAACAAATCATCACACAACCATAATGGGAAAAATTACACTTCAAATTATTGATGCTAGCTTTTTCATGCGAATCAAACCCGTGCCCTTGGTTTTCTCGCTTATTAGAACCAGAAAGGGAGCTCAGCCTCAATTTTATGGTGGTTATTGACAGGCACGCGAGGACAGTTCCACAAACGCTCGCATAGGAACTGAGAAGAAAAGTATATTTCCACAGTAGAATAACCCGTTATATATGCCTGTTTGAGAGGAATCCCCCTAAACACACTATTCAAAATAAAATGTGGTCAGAGAGACCAGTACTATGTCATTCAATTTCAAGGAAAACCATGCTGTTGAATTTAGAATTTAGATAAAACTATTCGAGGTTATTGAAGATTCTTCCCTCATGGGAAACGAACCCACCACACTGGTTTTGTGGCAAATCGAAACCCCGAAGGGAGCTCGGCTTCGTGAGGGGATTTCATGGTCACATGATCAGAGATCTGATTAATAAATCTCAGTTTAACTCTTAATATATGTATCTTACACCTTCTCAGATACCTCATTGCCGCGGAAATTACATTTAGGGGTTTTAGAGTTTGCGCTTACGATGCTTACCTTAATTTAAAGATAAATTTTTCTCTCTGGAACTTGCAATATCTGAAAGCCTTAAACTCAATACCTTAAACTCAATATAACCTACATAAATATTTCTATCATAGTCGAAATATTGGAGTGATCAAGTTTACACTCTAGTTTCTGGCTTAATTTAATCCAAACATAAATGAATATATTAATTGAATCATGATCTCTACCCAATTTCATTTTTCATATACGTATGACATAAGAAAGGGACGCAAAGAAATAAAAAAGGAATTGACATAGTGGAGAAAAAGAAGAGTCATAAATAACTGTTACATAGGCAGCGAATGAACCCTCTGAGTAACCTGCTCGCTGTGCACCCATTAATTGTTGCATCCGATCCATTTGTTCGATGGTGTTTGAAATAACACATCGATCCTCCCTTAGGAGCTTCTGCTTCGCTGGATCCATTGCAGTTCTACCTATTACCTCATGTAATCATACACGCCCCTCAGAGTGCGATGTTTACCCACTTCGTGGAAATAGAAGTATGTTTTTGATGTTTTTGATTCAAATGGGGTTTTGTGCCTGCGCAAAACCTAAGGCAATAAATAAAGAACAACGAGACCCTACCCCAACCCAAAAAGAAGGGTATCGATCCATTCTCATTCATGGGGGAATATAAAGGCGTGTCATCCATCGAGTGGTAGCAATCGTTCCTCATCATGGCTCTGGATATACTGCTTCTCATTCAACTCTGTAAACTTCAACTACTGGTACTAATGATGGCTCTTCTCCTGCTGCTGATGCTGACTCTCAAAAATCTCTTAGGAGGGATACTTGCCCTAACTAATGTCTTAAGAATTCCATAAATAAGTTAATCTTACGGCCCTTAATGGTAGGAACTGATCCAGCCCTCAAAACTCCTTAGAAAAACGACTGGGAAGCCACTTTTCAAGACAATGCTACCTTACTTGTTTGTGGTAATGCCAAAAGGCAAGAGCACAACAATGATGAGGCTGTCAGGATTTATGGTACCAAGCCCTGAAATGGGGTTTGGTTTGGTTTTAAAATTCATTAAACACTAGTAAAAATCCATGGAATCTGTGCGTGAGGCGTAGATCCATTTAGAAGAGAGGTTCCATTAATGATGAGGGCCGAATAAAAAAAAACCTCATCGCCATTTTTGCACACTTTGGTTTTTGTATCTAAAATCACCATCGCAGTGTGTTTTCGATCCATTGGTGTTTTGGTCGTAAGCCAGATATTAAAATAAATTATCAAAATACTTCATTACCATGTATATTTTAACTTATATTTCATTCCCGCCATTTTTTAATTCCATCAAACTCAAAATAAGTCTTCATTCCCGCCAAAAATGCAAGGTAGAGTGGAAAATTTTGTGTGAGAAATAAGGGTACAATAACATGGATAGGGAGCATCTACTTAAATCACTAAATATATACCTAAACCATCAAGATGATATCATTTTTTTGAGTAAAATTATGAAATACCATGAAACAATTTAATTTATAATATATTTTTTCAGAGAAGAAAAAACGCTCGTTTTGTATTAATAATATACAAAAATAGTACATAATCTGAAAATTTTCCATCATTCAATATATATATCAATATATATATCCAACAAGTGAGATCACTGCACACCATTTGATTCAGATATTATATAGTGCCAACATTATGATACTATGTTCAATATAGCCAATCCTCATACAAGATAGGTCATAAAAAATGCAACCTAATGCTTAAAAAAGCTCGATAGAAAGCAAGTTTAAAAACATTTACAAAGCCGAATGCAACACAAGAGAATAGGAGCGATGGCCGAATTCAATATATACAATGAAAAAAACTTGAAGCCAAAAAAGAGCCATGTGAAAACTGAGCAAATGTGGTTATGGAATTTGTATGGATCTCTCCTCAATTATCTAACAATCCATGGAGTGCTGCATCTGAATCCAACTAAATGATTCGGCTAGACCCAACTTTGAGAGAGAGTCTGCCCGAGTATTAACTTGCTAGAAAATGTGTTGGATGCCAGAAACATGTAGCCTCATAATCAAGTATTTGATGCGGGTGATCCAATTCATGAAGTTGGGAGGTTGAAATTGTATCGCCCCATTAACACCGTCAATAACAACTTTTTCATCCCCGTACACATGGAGGGAGGTCACCTGAAGATTATAAGCCATCCACAACACACTCCAGAGAACCATCAATTCTACCTCTGTGTTAGTGCCTGGACCACCGTTCCATAAGTTTCGATACTGATCTTTATGATTGAGTTTAATCCAGGAACCACATCCATAGATGCCCTCCTGCTTTGCTCCATCAAAGTATCCTACAGGTAGGGCCATTGGGAAAGGTCGAAGACGATGAGAAATATCCCAAAGAGGGAGAGATTTGGAAGGGAGACCACTGATCCACATCATGATAGCACTGTAAACCTGAGAATGAACCAACGACCTCCCATTGAAAATGCAACGGTTCTTGGCAAGCCATACTTCCCAAAATAAAAATAAAGGAAACATTATGTATTTCTGAGGTGCTTCCTTCCAATATTCGAAAACCTGAGTAATATTTATGGGTAGCCATGCAGGATCAAACAGATAACGAGATAAAAAAGACCAAATTGTATGTACCTCAAGGGAGGATAGAAAGATGTGAGCAACAACTTCGAAATCCAACAAACAAAAAGGGCATCGGCCAGGACCCAGGAAGCCATGCTTACTCAAATAATCCCAAGTTAATATTTTGTTTCTCCACACTAGTCATTTGAATAAAATGATTTTAGATGGGATAGCCCACTTCCATAATATACACATTGATTGTTCACAAGGTGTAGGGGTATGTTTATAACATCACTGCCCTTGAAAGCTTTGTCTTGAAAGCACAGTAATTGGAATTTTCTTTAGTTAAGCACATTTTTGTGGTGGAATGAAGTTTATCAGATATCTATTTATACTTTGTAGAGGTTTGAATTTGTTTTTCCTTTGAGTGTTGATGAGGTTTCTTTGCATTTTTTGCATCATAGTCTAAAGTTTTTTGACCTAATTGTTTAACATGAAAGCTTTATGCTTATTGGCAATATATTTGAAATACCTACATGATCAAGAAACTGTTATGGTTAATTAAATTACTAATTAGGTACTACAGAAAGAGGATGATGCTGAGAGGGCTTGCCTGGGTGACTCTAGGAGCAACCCGCAGGTGGTCAGACAAAGCTCTTCTAAGTTACAAATCTGAAGAGAAAAAACTGGTGATGTATATGTGGTTTCTCAACCTGGGCTGTATGGAAAATCTTGGCAGAGAGTGTTTAAATTTCCGTGTCTTCACGAAAGTAGGTTGTTTGGTCACAGAATAAGATCACTACATGTAGGTGATGGTTATGTAGTAAGTTCTCATCCTTATCTTTAGAATGACTAACCGAGATGATTAGGTTTGAATACAGGATATAAGTTGATGAATTTGGAGATTTAGAGTTAAAGAAAATATTGTGGTGATGTTTGGCTAGGTGCTAATTTGTAGGGTTTTCCATTTTTTTAATTTTCTTTGTTGTGCTTTCAACCATGCTAGCTAGTTTCTTTCCTGTTGCCCTAGCATTTTAACTTTTTCGATGTCTATCTCTCTATTGTTTCTTGCCCCATTTGGTGTCAAAGGCCTTTCATCAAGGACCATTTGGGAATCCAAGTTCCCAAAGCATTTTAGGGATTGAGAACTTCCTTCATAAGTCTTTTTCTTCTCCCTCAACCCTTCAATCCCCCTCCTCTCTCCCTAGAAGATAAATTCCCTTGCTTAAAAGGAAAGCAAGTCCCACTCTTTATTTTATCTTAGGGAAAGGGTTTCGAGGGTCACTTCCCACCTATTCATTGAACTATACTCTACAAGTGACTTCCTAAACTACCAGGACTCCACCCATTGGTGAAAATCCGTGAAGAGCAAGGAGCCTTAGCTGTGGTGACAATGGGCTAAGCCTCCATCGTTTCCCTTGTCCTAGTAGTTTCCCTCTTAGGAACCCCTTTTAGGTCCACTACTAGTTTGAGTGGTAACAAGCTGTTCACAATTCCATTTGTGAACAACTCTTTGGTATGCCCACTTTTGCCATACTATAGCTCCAAGATGAGAAGTCCAAGGCTATGGAGGCTTCCCTTCTTCTCACTGAATCAATCCTCTACAATATAGTGAACTAGGGCTAGTTGGTTGGCCCACTTGACTGTTACTTTAGTCCTTCAAAGTCTGCACATCCTTAGGCCCTATACACCTTCCCTTCTATGAATTTTTTCGTCCTTCACCAGAACAAGAGTCAAGACTAGTCTTCTTTAACAGTAACCTAACAACCCTCCAACTGTACTTGGACTACCATCAATCTGCCCAACCACAGTCAATTCTTTTTACTGATCTAGGGCCCACAATATTGTCTTCATCTAGGGCTCTTCAAATCTGCCACCTAACAATGGTTTGAGTCCTCTCAAGATCATTGTTCTTGTGTATCGACAATTTGATCTTTGTTGTCCAATCTATGAACAAATATGAACTAATCCTCTTATCATACTTCTAACAATCTTTAGATGACTAAAATAGGGTAAAAAATCAGCCACTAACAGTCCATTTACTAATTTTTTATAGGTTTCTTTATATCTCTGTCTAAAAATCTACAGAAAGTCCACCAAAATCAAATCCTCTGCATGTCAATCCATTCTTCATATGGCACATTTCTTCCGCATGCTCAATCTCCTGCTCATGTTCCACCCTCCCTTGGTCTGTTGTCTCCACACATACTGAATCTGCAAACCATATTCCAGATCTGCGGTCTTTATTTCATAAATAAACCTCGCTCTAAGGGTCACAACCCATCTTCTTCTACGCAAATTTGTCGCAGTCTTAAGGGCATACCTTATGAAATAAACATGCTAGGAAACTGTCCTAACTAGGGCATTATACTTATGTACTTCTAATTGTTGTAGAACAAACCCTATCCAAACATAGAAAAAACACGACTCTTGCCTCCATTAGAGACTCAACCTAGCCATATGGATCCATAGATTCCGAGCATTTATTTGACTGAATCTTGACATGAACTTCAGATCTCAATGTCGACCCTCAAAATAGGGCTAACTGAGTCAATATTACGCCTGCGTCGACTTCTATTATGGCTCTAAATTACAGTGCAAGCCCTTCTCCATTTATGTTGGTCTTTATCACAGACCTTGCGTCCTACTAACCACCACAAGGCAATATGGTATCAACCCTCTCTTCTATTTCATGTAGAAATTCTAACCAATGGGATTCAATCTGATCTTGTAATGTACTAAAACAAGATACTGAATCCTTCCTACAATTCGTGGAAACAAAACACGATCACACAATCACATATAAGTAAGAGAAACAAGTTATCAATAGCACAAAACAAGATGTATCAGGGGAAGTAGCTGCACAAAACCCTCTATCTCTATTTTGTATTAAGTCAAGGAATCATGAAACAATACAATGCTTAATCTCTCTTGAGATTCTCCAGCACTCTGCCAATTGTCTCCTGCTGATTTAGGCAAAATCGGTCTAATACTTAGCCAATTCTTAGCCTTCCTTTAGCCTGCCTTGCTCACACAATTCCTATGGAATTATCTCCATATTAATTAGGAAAATCAACCCTCCTTGATTGTGCAATCCATCATGGCATCCCAATGACTTTATAATTTCACATGGGAAATTTTCTATCAATACAAATGATAGTTATATTCCTCTGAACTGTGTTACAATAAGGATGAAGGGTCTTTTTATTATTTAAAAATAAGATAAAACCCTAAACAACCAAAACCCTGAGGAGATGTAACACCAAGAGTTTATGGGCTCCATTGGGGTTAGTTGGGTAGCCAACTTCCTGGGGTCGTAACTTGGTCATATGATCTTCGTTTGACTCACATGATACCTCATTAGAAAGATCTCTCTGAGGACTACAACTACTAATGCGATTTCTATGAAATTGCCAAACCTTTCATGCCCAAAAAACATCGTTTGGGGCCTCAAAACGGCTCTGAAAGTTCAAGACCCGAAAAATTGACAAAAATAGTAAATTGTGCTATAGTTAAGGAAACTGAAAAACTGAAAGAGACAATGGCGAGGGCCCAAGCGGAATAGGCAGGTGGCCACCAATATCCACCTCAATCACCTTAAATCGAATTTCTTGAGCTAACTCAATCATCATGAATTAGTTAACTGACACAAGTTGTTATGAGACGAAATTACAATTTATTGTCCAATTTATTTAAGGGAAAAATAAATTAGACGCCTCACATTCCTCACTCTTGGTACATAAAAATTCCTCACCAGTGTGGTTGCATTTTTTTTGTCTTTTCTAGTTGCCAATTTCACTGTTTCTTGTTGCAAATTTCAACACTCCCTCTCAACAAGAAAGGAATTTAATCAATCCCCATCCGGTACCTTTGGAATGTTCTGCATGTTACACTTCTCTAGTGTTGTTTGCACCTGCAAATCCTGAAACTGAATAGCCTCCAAACAACTGAATCAGTATAATGCATCTGTCATTAGAGTCTTATGACTGCTGCTGGCTACTGCACCTATCTAGTACTGGATTCTCTGCGGTGCTGCTGACATCTGCATCCGTGCCCTTTGAACTGTTGCTAACTCTGATTTGTGCTCCAGTATTTGACATATGTCACTCTGATTTTTGTCTTGCTGACATCTTACTACATCAATCTAAATGATCCTTCCTACTACTGTTGTATTGTGGGCTCCTCATAGCCAGGTTCGATCCATGCGACATGCCATCTCAATGGACCTTGCCCAAATTTCTTATATTGGGACTATGTCTACACATCACCCCACCTTACACCTCGAGGTATGGTTTCTCCCTCTTCCCATCTGGCTCAAAATTTCCCCCTCATGGAGGTCTCTACTTGAGTGGACGCTTCCACTCGGTCTCATCTTTACTTCTCCAATTGTGGCAGCTACTCCACAACCTTCTGAGACTGCTTCTAATGAGAATGCATGTTGAGAGGTAATTTATGCTCCCTCTAAACCACCAATTCTCTAACTTCTGCCTTTCTTCTCAAAGCTTTGCATGCATCTAGTACCTCAAGTACATATAGGCTCTTGATTCGCTCACAGTGTAATTGTATGACGTTACAAAAAGTTTCTAAAAAAGAGTTGATTTTAAATCGATGATATCTCCCTCATCCGAGCTCTGATTTGACCGATTTTTTTTCTTCCATTTGGGTAGATTTTCACAAGGAATCCAAGTATTCTATTTGTTTTTGAGAATTTTACACCAAAATCTTCAGATATTCTCTGCAAACTCGCCGCCCAAAAAATTCCTTCTCTGATACCACGTAGAAAATCTAACCAATGAGATTTAATCTAATCTTGTAATCTACTAAAACAAGATACTGAATCCTTCCTACAATTTGTGGAAACAAAACACGATCGCACAATCACATACAAGTAAGAAAAATAAATTATTAATTGCACAACAACATGATGTATTTGGGGAAAGAAACTGCTCAAAACCCCTCTATCTCTATTGTGTATTAAGTCAAGGAATCATGAAACAATACATTAATGCTTAATCTCTCATGAGATTCTCCATCACTCTTTCAATTGCCTCCCGTTGATCCAGGCAAACCCTTTATAGTACTTAGCCAATTATCATCCTTACTTCAGTCTTCCTTTCTCATGCAATTCCTAGGGAATTAACTCCTTATTAATTAGAAAATCAGTCTTCCTTGATTGCGCAATCCATAGTGGCATCCCATTGACTTTATAATTGCACATGGGAAATTTTCTCTGGATACAATTGATAGTTATGTTCCCTTTAACCCCTGTCTCAACTGGGTATTCCTCAAAACTGACATGCATGCAACTATTAATAGTGAATTATCAGTTATATGATTGATCACTCATTGTGAATTAAATCTAATTTAATTCACTAGACCTCTCACTAGATCATCACTCAGTTAGAACTAGTTAAACTGATTTTAACTCATTTAATTGAGTTAATTACACTTTCACCCCACTAATGCATCAACTTCAACTGGACCCCAAAAATATTAGAATCCCTCTAGATGCCTCATCTTAGACCCTCAACTCGAATTTCTTGAGCTTACTTGGTCATCATGACTTAATTAACTGACATAAGTTGTTATGAGATTAAATTACAATTTATTTAAGGGAAAAATAAATTAGACGTCCCACATTCCTCACTCCTAGTGCATCAAAATTCCTCCCGAGTGTGGGTGCATTTTTTTTTCCTTTTTGATTTCCAATCTCACTGTTTCTTGTTGCAAATTTCAAAATTTCAGAATTTGATGCGGCCTTCACATAAAGACACCATTGAAATCACATGCCTAGATTCTCACGAGAAACCTCTCTTAAGCTCGATCTGCCAGAAGAGAACCATCAATATTCCATCCTACTTCCTGGCGCAAACTGACCATTAAGGTATGCAACATTCTTCTGAACCCTCACATGATGATCTTGCTCTTGGAGGATGATCATGACCTCCCTTTAGCAAACCTTACTCGGCCCTCATACTCGAACTAATTTAGGACTACATCTCTCTTCAACCCCTTGATGTGCCAGATAGTGGGAATACATGTCAAACATGCTAAGGTGTGCCAAGTGATAAGGCATGCCAAGATGTGCAAGGGTGTATCAATGCGTGTCAGGGGATGTCAAGACAATAGAAGGGAGAAAAAAGTTAAACTACAAGGAAATGAACACATAAGAGGTTAATAAGTCAACAATTTACCTTTACCAAGAGGGGCATGCTAGGCACACCAACACTGGGCAACAATAGGTGCCAAGTGAAAATTCTTAGTGCATTCTAAGTGCCAAGTATTCCTTTGTTGCTTCTCATCTACTTTCCAAAAATTGATCATCACAAATAAATTTAGTATTAAACCATGTCAAATCATACCAAGGCATCTCAACGTATTCCATACACGCTAAGACTTTCCAAGCGCCAACACGTGCCAAGCCCCAATATGTGTCAGGGACTAGTGTTATGCATGTTATGAAGTGGAAGGGAATGTTGAAGGGTGATAAGATGTGCTAGAGAGTGATAATTCATGTTGATGAGTGTTAAGGATTACTAGGAAAAAACATTAAGGGAGCACTAGGTAAAAATTCATGGTAGATAAGGAATATGAGGAACGTGTGCCAGAGACTAGTGTTAATGAGTGTTAGTTGTCTGCCAAGGAGGGAGTGACAAGGTATGCTAAGCATTGGTAAGGCATGCTAGGGAATATCAAGGCATGTCAAGAATTCCCAAAGTGTGCATGGGAGTTCTAGGGTGTGCTAATTATATCATGTGCCAATTAATAGTGCCAATATATGCCAATACATGCTAGGTGCTAAGTATATTGTGTCGCAAGGTGCCAGGGTATGTCAATATGTGTCAAGGCAAAAAAAGGAAGAACCAATATTAAAAGGGTTAATAAGTCAGGACTTTATCTTTTTGAAAAGGGGCATGCTAGGCACACTAATAATAGGTCCTAATACATTCCAAGTGGCATTGTGTGCCAAGTGATAATGTATTTCAATGCATTCAACCAAGGTGTTCCAAGGCATGCTAGGGACTATATGCAGCATCCCAACACATGTTAGGAGAGTTCCATGTTGTGCTAGCGCATGCCACCATGTGCTTGGGCATCAGTGTCATCACAACATGTTCTAGGTACAAAGATCTTCCAAGACATGTGGGGTGCTAAGAAATGTTAGTGTGTGCCAAAGCATTAATTTAAGGTGTGCCCAGATTGTTGAGGATTGTTAGGTCTTTCTCATTAATAGAATTGTCAAAGCTTGATTATGTATTAAATTATATATTTCCTACACACAATAGTGGAACTTTATCTAAAGGGAATTTGATAGATAATAAAATTAATATATATGAATCATGTGTTGACTCATAGGAAATATCTATTCAACTAGTCATTACTTGAGGGAAATGATACACACTAATTACTTCTAAAAAAATTCGCTGACCCTAACCTTTATGGCCTTTGACATATTATAAAAAATACTCCACAATAATTGTATTAAATCGTTACCTTTTGACAAAAAATATATTAACAAGCACATAGCGTCATCAAAAACTCATTGGAATGATCAATGATGACGTGCATTTTTGACCGTCACCAAAAGTAACAAAAAGAGCATTGGTGAGGGTCATTAAAAGTTCGTCACTAGAAGTGTCACCAAAGAGAGAATTAGTGATGGGCCTTTAACAACCCTCACCAAAAGTGTCATTGAAAATGTCTTTGGTGACAGACCATAAAGGACCATCACTATATACACTTACAGTGACGGTTTTTTAATGATCAATGATGATGGACATTTTTTGACCATCACCAAAAGTAACAAAAAGAGCATTGGTGAGGGTCATTAAAAGTTCGTCACTAGAAGTGTCACCAAAGAGAGAATTAGTGATGGGCCTTTAACGACCCTCACCAAAAGTGTCATTGAAAATGTCTTTGGTGACGGACCATAAAGGACCATCACTATACACACTTTCAGTGATGGTTTTTTAAGGACCGTCACCATATGTGACATTGGTGATGGACCATAAAGGTCCGTCACAAGCATGACCCTCACCAATGTGCTTTTTTCTTGTAGTGACCACAATCCTCATCGGATTACTAGGCCAAGCAATAAACAATTAATACTAGGCTTTACCATGATCTCCACCAGATCATTAAGAAAAAACAAGCATGGATGCCACCGAATTTCTATGCCTACATAGCGTGGAATTTTCCTATCTTTTAGTCTCTAGGCTTTACCACAATCCACACCAGATCACCATGCATACCAAATCTAGCAAGGAAGTCACTTATGAAAATCAATACATGCAAGAAAACCCGTTGTAGTTTCTTGATCTCGCTTTCTTTCTTGTTTTTTTCTTCCACTTTTCCTTATTTTCCTTTGTTTATCCAAAGATGAAATGCTCCAGGAAAACTCTCTATCCAAGATTGGGAGAGAGAGAGAGAGAATAGAGAGTGATCTATAAAACATAACTGACAAAAGGTACCAAGTTATAGTGAGAATCCTTTTTATCAATTAGGCCTCTATTTCTTTCATTTTCCATTATTTTCCTTCATGTTCCTCCTCACATGAAAAATGTGACATTTCACCTTCATTTTCTCCTAATTTCCACAATTTTCATAAATAAAATGTCAATTAACACCCCCTTTCCTTTCCAAATCCTGTGTCATTTCCTTTTCCAATTTGTTTAGCCATAATAACCGAAATGAACACCCACACTAGGATTTTTTTCCCAAGATTTAGCTTGGAATAAGTGTCCCATAACCGTGGTCTTATTTTTTTTCATGGAATTTTAACTAGGGTTGTTACAATATGTATCAATGTGTATTCCAACGTCATGTGGAGTTTAATTATGTATTATCAAAAGGAAAATGACAAAATGTAAAAGAGGTGGAAGCCCTAGAGACACATGTGGAATATGTAAATTCACATGTGGACAAAAGTGTCTTATAGAAGTTTAAAGTTCTTTTAGGAATCCAAGAGTCATGAGGGTAGATCAATAGTCATAGGGGATATGAAAGGTCAGTCCCTTTGCTATAAAATAAACCTCATAACTCAAGAAAAGGGATTTTTGGAGGCTTATAATTTGGAGAGCTAGCCTTGGCTTCTTCAACTTTGAATGGGAGAGAATATCATTCCTTGGAGAAGCAAAAAGTGACTTAGTTCTCCACTACTGGAGCTATTGTATCACCATTGTAACTATGTACATGCATCCTTCACCTCATAATCATAATCTCATTGAGCCTATAACAACCTTGGTGAAAATTCCACGTAATAAAAGTTAATAAAGGAAAAATAATAGCCATTGTTATGGGAAACTTATTCCAAGCTAAATGTTGGGAAAATTCATCTTGGTGCAAGTGTTCATTTGGTTTATTATGGCTAAGGAAATTGGTAAAGGAAATGAAAAAGGAATTGGAAAGGAACAGGGAAAATTTTAGGGGCAAATTTTAGCCCAAGGGCGAATTTTAAAGGGTTTTAAATTTTAGAAGGGAGAATTTTTTAGATAAAACCTCTTTTATATAGTTTTATATAGTTAGCCCTATAATTATTTTAAAAATAATTAATTATTAACTTTTAGCCTGGAAACATAAATTCACATAAACATTAAAACTTGGAATTCACCTCCCAATTTTCTGGTTTGGAGGCAATTTGAATTTCATTCACCCTGGATTTATTGGTCCGAGAGGGATTGGAGTGACATTTGCCCCCATTTTTACTAAGTTGGGGCTTGGAAGTTGGAGATGATTAGAATTTTCTAGCATTTACTTGGTAAGATAGGAATTGGAGTGACATTCGACTCCAATTTTTTACTGGTTTGGGGCTTGGAAGTTTGATTCTTCTGGGGTTTGAATCATGAAATGTGTGCCAGATTGTGTATCATGAAATGCGCCAGAAAATGATTTTTGCATCTCCCCACTGCTGTTTGAAATCCATTTTTGGTGGGCTTTCCATGAAATAGTGGGCTGCCTTGGCATAAATTGGGTAAAGATATGATCTTTGGCTCATTTCCGGGGTAATAGAAATGAAAATATGGTCAAGCAAAGCAGGAAGTTCGAAATCCAGTTTTGGTGGGCTTTTCCCAAGGTGAAACAATGGGCTGCCTTGGCATAAATTGGGTAACGATCTGATCTTTGGCTCATTGCTGGGGTAATAGAAAAGAAAATATGGTCAAGCAAAGTAGGAAGAACAGATTCAACATAGTCAAAATTTCCTTTCTGTTGATGCCAATCAACCCTCACTGGTTTCCTTCCTACCAAGTCCTCTGGTAGCTCTTTCACAACATGTACAAAACCTTCCATTTGTTGAATAAAATAGTCTACATCAAATATATTTTCAAAACCACTTGTATCATTCCAGTATGCAGCTACTTCAAAGTTTGGCAGAACAAATGTTGCATTTAATAAATGAGAAATGCCAAAAACATCACATAAATCTCCTCGCATCTGATTGAGACCACCGTAGCATTCCACTTTAATGTATCCACTTCTCTTCTCTGGTAGAGTTGTTAAAGGCTTGGCTTTCCACCATTAGTAGGGCTTCCAGTCCACAATATGTTGCTCCACATTCTAAATATCTACATATATTCTCCTATTGATAATCAATATGGGCGAAAATGGGATGAAATCTTGTCCAGGAGATAGAATTATTGACAAAATATTAAAAACAAGGATGAGATAACGAGGGCTGCCAAAAATACACCTGACACTGCTTGCTTCAAGGAAGCCATGGGCATAAGCATATGATAACTTGTAGAACTAAATCTAGTAGCATGTGAGTTGGAGTGTGCACGAGGCATTGCCATCACCGTTCCCAATCAGACAGATCATGTTGAACTCTGTTGAACCCTTTTGATTTGTTTGGAATCATATCATTTGAGTATGTAGATAATAGCTCAGGAAATGCAGCTGAAAATATTAGTTGCTCTAAATGGGTAATGCTCTTTGTTTGTTATCATTGCATGCATATTTAGGATATGGAATACCACATAATAATATGCAGAGGATGCAACTTTTTCAAAGGGTAAATTTCTCTCTTCAATTATTATAGAAATGAGATTTTTGTGTGTTTTTAGAATTGTACATAAATTTATGTGATCAAAGTTCAGGCTTCTCCTATGGTTTTTCTGTTCTATTTCCTTGTATTTTGTATGACGTCTCAGATGTGCTGGGTATGGTGTCTATGCCCTAATTCTGGTCTGCATTATATCATATTTTATCTGTGGTAGTGTCTATTTAGTATGGTGGATGAGTTGTGTTTTTTAGGGCTTCTCTGCTTCATTTCCGGTTTGCGTGAATGTTGCCTTAACTTTGCTACACATGATAGATGAAATAATTTGTAGGACACCTCTTCTTATCTCTATCTCGGTCTACTAATTTGTTTGTATGACAATGTGTATAGACAACTCATTTTCTGTATAGCTATGGACTTGTATATAAAAGTGTGTTAGTAATGGTCTACTCATTTGATTGTATGACAATGTGTATCGGTGTACTCATACATAGATGTATATTTGTTCCTGTGACATATATCTCGGGTATGGTCTACTCATGTGCTTGTATGGTGGCGTGGATGTTGTGAGGCCCTATGTTTTATATTTTTTATTGTCACAAAGAGCACCTATCACACGTGGATATGGATCCTAAACCAAAACTTAACTAGGGTCTTATACAAAGTATCATTTATTACTAATTTTGTCATTTAATAGTTTTCTTAATAGACTTGTTACTACATAGGGATGCTCAGGAGGGATGGAGCTCAAAACCTCTAACACATGGATACAGATACTTAATGATTTAGAAATTAATAATCACATCAAATCTTACTGATATTGTACTGTAGGGATGAATGAAGTTTCTAGAGCTACTATATGTTGTAAAAGGATATACATCTCAGCTGCAATTTTTAAATTTGGTTTTTTGTTTTTGGTAAAAGTATTACTGGCCATGTGTCAACAACATTAACAGCTAACATCTATGACCAAGTTTTTCAGATGGCTTTCTTAAGTTGATGGCTCAATCTATAGGGTTTATTTGCTTGTGTCCCTTTTTCATTGTATTTCAATCTCCTACTGCTTGAAACTCTGAAATCCTCAAGCCTGATTACACAAATAAAATATAAACATCAATGTGCATCATAATTGACAATTTCATGTCTAATTATGTTGTTTGAAATTTATATTTAGGCTTCTTAAAAGGTTGGGGGACATTCTATCAGTGCCAATTCCATAGAGCAATCCATTCTTTGCTGCAAGATGTCCTGTTTTGCACAGGTATTGCCATCGTCTGTAATATTTTCTTCTTAGTAGTTTTTGTTTTATTACATAGTATCTCTTGACCACTTTGAAGTACGTAATGAGAATTAATCATGGGTATCATAATATTGTTTGTACATCAAATAATTTCAAAACAATAATTAATTGTTGTTTCTCATTTTCAGTGGCTTCAAGCAATTCTTTCTACTGGAACAAGGTTTAAAACAGGAGAGGAGAAACATACATTTGGACAGAAATTTAGTCTTGATGGTTCTGAACCACTTGTTTGTTTTTATCTTTGTAGTGGAGCATTCTCTGATCCTGCAGTATGTGGAATTTTATTATGAGCTGAAACATGATCTTATTTTATTGCTTTGCCTTTTGTTATTTCCAATCAGTCCACAAAGCATCCTTAAGCTAGTTTGTAAAATATATGAATAAAATAATTGCAAAATTTGGGGTCTGAAATGATGACATACTGGCTCATATTTTTACCATGTATAACTTCATTGATGCATGTTTTGTTCTTTACATGCTGCCAGTGACTCCCCAAGTATTACCTACTACAACAAAATTATGAGTTTCCATTTCAAAAAGAAGCATAGTTTTGATGTCTCCAATTGCCAGAAAGTGTTTGTAACTTTGTATTG
Organism: Pinus albicaulis; assembly: GCA_034641835.2. Classification (NCBI taxonomy): domain Eukaryota; kingdom Viridiplantae; phylum Streptophyta; class Pinopsida; order Pinales; family Pinaceae; genus Pinus; species Pinus albicaulis. Next base: position 231,519,888 of record CM076570.1, on the reverse strand, counting down.
CTACTACTAACACTCTTTTATATACAGGTCCATGTATATACAAAAAAATATGTGTACAATGAGCTGGAAATGGCTTAAAAGGAGTTTATTCTAGCAAGCATTGGCATCCAGAATAGAAAGAAGGTCCTTCCAAAACTTCTTGAATGGTATGTAAAGGAGACATCAATTGGCTAAGGAAGCCTACTTGGTTGGGTGTGCCAAAATGTGGATGAGATACAATGAGAGGCTATAAATAAATGTGTTGAAAGAAAACCCCACAAGATACCAACCCATTGTATAGAATGGTTGCAATACAATAGAAAATTTAGGTATATACTAAATATGTATATATTTAAGATCATACTTAATATTTTTGTCAGAAATGAACTGAACACTACTACATTTGGCGGAAATTCCGACACTTGGTTCCGACGCTTTTGACCAAATGTCGGAAATTTCCCCAAATTTTTTCCGTCCCGCCCGAAGCCGTCGCTATATCGACGTTTATAGAAAATTGTCGCAATACCGACACTTATACAAAGTGTCTCAATTGCGACGTTTGGAGGAAGACGTCGCAATTGCGACACTATGGCCCAAAGCATCGCTATTTGCGACGGCTGCCTCCAGACGTTGCAAGTACGACACAACGTCTAAGTGTCGCAATTGCGATGTTTGGAGGCAGCCGTCCCAGTAGCGACGCTTTTTCCGTCGTCGGTATAATGACACTTATATGCATGCTACATAAAAATACGAAACTTATATGCGCGCTACATAAAAATACGAAACTTATATGCGCGCTACATAAAAATACGAAACTTATATGCACGCTACATAAAAATACGAAACTTATATGCACGCTGCATAAAAATACAAAAATTATATGCGCGCTACATAAAAATTATTTTATTGTTTCGTATCCGTCGCAATAGCTACATTAACGTCTGATATCATGTGCGCATTCGCCCTCCGCCCTTGTAGAACAGCGTTTGCCCTCAGAATTCGCCCTCAGCTCTTGCAGAACAACATTTTTCCTCAGCATTCACCCTCAGCTCTTGCAGAACAACATTCGCCCTCAGCTCTTGCAAAATGGAAAGTTCTTATTGCAGGCCCTTCCTCCTATAGTAGGGTTGACTCTATTTTGGTTTCTTTGGTCAATTCCATTGGATTGTGTTAGGCTGTAGGGTTCTCTCTAGATGTCAAGAATCAAGATTCAATACCCTCTATTATCTTCATCACCCAATACAAGATTGAAATTTTTCCCAAAGAAACGCTTATTAATTTGGCAGCCATTATTTCTCCCTACTTTAAAAACCCTACATTTAAATGAAAACAAGCATTTCATTTCAACTACAAAAATCTATTAGTGTTCAAATGTACATGTGTGCTACATTAACGTCTGATATCATGCACACATTCGCCCTCCGCTCTTGCAGAATAGCATTCGCCCTCAGCATTCGCCCTCAGCTCTTGCAGAACAGCATTCGCCCTCAGCATTCACCCTGAGCTCTTGCAGAACATCATTCGCCCTGAGCTCTTGCAGAACAGAATTCGCCCTGCATTCGCCCTCAACTCTTGCAAAATGGTAAGTTCTTACTGCAAGCCCTTCCTCCTATAGTAGGTTTGACTCTATTTGGGTTTTTTTGGTCAATTCCATTGGATTGTGTTAGGCTGTAGGGTTCTCTCTAGATGTCAAGAATCAAGATTAAATACCCTCTATTATCTTCATCACCCAATACAAGATTTAAATTTTTCCCAAAGAAACGCTTATTAATTTGGCAGCCATTATTTCTCCCTGCTTTAAAAACCCTACATTTAAATGAAAACAAGCATTGCATTTCAACTACAAAAATATATTAGTGTTCAAATGTACATGTGTGCATCACTTGTGTAGGGTATTCCTTTTCCACTTTCACATTATCCAAGAATGTGTGCGGTATAGTTCATATTTTTTGTGATTTAGATTGCCTTGAAAAAGGAAAGGTAAATTATTTCCCATGGAAAAAGAAGGTTTTCCATTTTTATAGGTTGTTTGGACTTACGTGGAAAAATTTATGGTATGCCTTTCATATTATGTAGTTTAAATTTGAGTTAACAGATTATTCTACATGAAAATATAATTACCTATGTGATGTCCTTCATCACTAATTAAAATTATAGGGTTTCAATTTCCTAGACTCTAACTCATCTGATGCTAAATTCTAGGTTCTCATTGGTGGATCACTCTTCCATTGATTTCCTTTCCCTCTGGATATTGTCATACTTTAAAAGTCATCAATGATACATATATTATTTCAGGTATCCCAAAAGGCTTTATAGTAGAACATATTGTGAAGTTTTTTGACACTTGAGGATTCTTTTTAGAACTGCAACGTGGTCTATGCTATCGAGTTATATATCAAGCAACTTGTCCTTAATAACCACACTATGAGGTAGGTTCAACCAGTTTGAACTTGTTGGGACATAGCATATGAAGTTGTGTGATGAGTCCATATCACAAGTCTATTATGGTGACAAAAGTGAAGACACATAATGATAGTTATTATGTTAACATTACTAGAAACATTTTCGAAATTATCCATGCTATCAAGATGTCAAAATTCCAGGAATTAGGTGTCAATACTCGTAGCTAATAGATAATAATAATAATATAAAAAAAATCACAACTTTATTCTTGAAATATGATTGTTACACATTGGTAACCTAGTTCATGAGTTACTATCACCCAAAGACTGCAAAACAAACTTAAAATATAAATTAAACCAACATGAGAATCCAACTAAGGGTTTCTCGAAAAAATCATGCCATAACTTGGCATTTTGAAACCCAAATTTGAATCCATCATAAGTAATACAATGCAAACTCAGATGGATTTTCAATGCATGTTTGCATGCTACACTTATTCTCTGTCTAGATATAATTTTTTAAATGGAACCATTAGTCAAGCCCACAGTCCTTTTTATGTGAAAAATTTCAGCTCTATTTGAGTTCTTTTTTTCTCCACTACCTCCATAAACATATGCAAACATATATCATGATCTTGGAATTCCATTACATATGTATGTGCCAATGTTCCATAATCATGCCCCATCATCAATTTAAGAAATTTCCATTGAATATCAAATTATGGAGGGGGGGAACTTTTTGCTACAACATTTGGCTCAAAATCAGGGACCATCTTCGTATGAGGTGAATGAGAACTATAGATATTTGAAGAAGTAGATTAGTGCCTTTTCCTCTAGCCATGGAGTCATATATAGTCATCCATCACAAAAATTTGTCTTTGTTCATTCTCACCTTGAAAGTTTCAAAAATTCATGCCCTAATTGAAACGACACTAAATTTGAAAGATATAATAAAAATGCAAGCTAGAAGTGCCCTATTAATACAAAGGGAAAACCTTCCTACCTACCCTAACTGAGATAAATTTTGATTGAATAGGAAACATGATATTTCCAATGGAGTTGATCCAACAACTTGTTAAATGTGTGGGACTAAATCATGCATTTGATTTCCAGGGAAACATGCGCATGAAGAGAAAAAGTGCAGAATTAATGGAAAATCCATACATGCCACTTATAAAAACTACACCGAAAGGTCAAAAAATACTTAAGGCCTTAACTTAATTTGAATCCAAAAATGACAAAACGGGATTAGTGAAAACACGAGAGTGGTGTGGGTGAACAACATAAATAAAAAGTGAAGATACCTTTCCCCAAGATGCCTTTGTCACAGTTGTATGAAAACATGTTTTCCTTTCCCTTTATACATGCAAGTGAATGCATTATAGGTATGGTGTTTTCCCAGAATAGGAGAAGCCTACTTAAATATATCATTCATGGAGTGAATGTTTCCTTGACCCAGAACCTCATAGAAACTTATCACTGAATTTGATGTTGGGATGGGATTGTAAAGATAACAACCTCTTCATTCCTACAAACTAGATTCCTTCCTAGAGTTAGGACACAGAGTATTAAATCAAAGTTGTAGTTTCTAAATTCTTGTATTGGTTCATAAATCTTGAAATTCAGACATTGCATGTCATCATTGCTTCATGTTTGAATAATTTTCATCATATCGTACAATAGGAAATTAGGAATTATGATTATTATTAATTTATGGATCTATTAAGTTACTTTTAAGTTTTCATGGTTTAGTGTGAAATTATTCTAGTGTGCCCCTAGGCCCAGGTGAAGGAATGCCAAGGACTAAGAACCCTATTTTTTAAATGGTATTGTTTCTTATACCCAAAAACCCCTCAACATCACTTCTTATTAGTTCTTAACTATAGTGTTGTAAACAATTTGAGAATTGATATAGCAAAATCTCGCACTTCTCAAGATAAATTCCTAAAGCTAAAGTGTGATACCATGTGTAATTCAATAGCCCCATTGTCACCTCACCAACCTCTTTTCACTTCGAGCTAGCTCTCCTCCAACTCAAGGGGGGTTCTCCCTAGTAGATGTTATGGATCTAATGGCCCAACCAAACCAAGTCAAGAGCCCCCTAACTCTCTATGTTTACTACTATCAATCAAAATATTGAACAATAGGGTCAGACATGCATCCTGAAGATAAAATTGCCAGGGTATTTTTGGGTAATTTCAAAAGGAAAGTCCCCAAACACATATAATCAAGGAATTATAACGTGATTTCAAACATTAAATATCAACAAAATCGTTTAAAGGATATTGAAAGGAAAAAGGTGATGGAAGAGAGAAAGTGCCTTACTTAAATGCTCTAAGGATTTTTCAATAGTTGCTCCAAAAGCTTCACTTCAAGGCCCTTCAAGATCGTCTCCAACAATGCTATACCATCGGCTTCAACAATGTTGCTCCAAAAATATCCTCAAGGTCTTCAGAACAAGTTTACTAGAAGTTGCTCCAACAATATATTCAATAAGGTCTTCATTGTCAACTCGTCTCTTTTTTGGGTGCCTTAATGTGCAATGACATGTTTCCAGGACTGAATTCAATGCAAGGCATATTTGAAACTCTAACTCTGTCTTCCGGTGTCTTATTAGAAATTATGTCAGTTTTCATTTTGTGTTTTCAAGTTAGATATTGTTTTCAAGTTTTTACATTTATAATTTTATTGCAATGTGGCAGACTGATCAGAGCAGTGCAGGAACAACCCCGAGAAGGGATGATCGCGGAAAGAGGCCAGCGAAAGAACATGTAAAGTGCCAGGATTGCTCTATCTTCAGGTATTTTAGTTATTTACATAATTGAAATAATATTAATTTTGTTCAAATATGCAGACACCTAGCCATGGTATGCATGGTGATTCCCTCTTTGAGGAAGAGCTTTGTTCATCCCTATCTCCAATGTTCTTGTTGCAAAAAAAGGCACGAGATGCAAGGTCGGAATTTAATACTTTGATAGACGCGCCTCAAACACCTGAAACAGAAGAGAGGATAAAACATCTTATGAGCCAGCTAGAAAGATATCAGGTAATAATAAAAATTCAAAAGGATATTTTTTTTGTTCTGCATGAGATGAATTGTGATAGTTTGAATTTTAATTTTTACATTGACTAAACTAAAAACAAGTTCTTTTGTATGTAGCATTTTCTGGCACTTGCTGAACCCGGTGTTGGTGGTAGTGGGACACAAGGGCAAGAGATTGCCCAACAACCCTCTCGTACACCTTCTACTCCTTTAGGTGCCAGCCAAGAAACACACTTTGCCCAAGCAGACATCCAACCAATCGCTAAACGTGTTGGCAATGATGAGGCTGATATGGCCAACTACATTAATGTGTTTCCTGGAGCTACATGTGTCAGCTCCACAGGGACCATTAATGGCACGTTGTTGGTGAATGCTGAAGGTGTCCCTATAAATCATGTACAACTCCCAGGTAAATTTTAATATTTTAACTATTTCATGTACTTTATCTAAAACATATTTATCATGATTTTTATTTTTAAATTAATGATAATATCTTCTTCTTCTTCTTCTTTCTTCTTTTTTTTTTTTCCTGTGTAGGAAACAATGAGTTCTACAGGTTTTTGGAGAGCCATGCGTTGGTAATTTTTGGCCCAACCATACGCACAGGGTGGAATTCCCAGAATTCCAACTTGAAAAAATAACTTCTAGATTATCTAGAAGCCCTTTTTGGGGTCGGCACATTTGACAGAACAGCAGTGGCTCGGGTAGCCGGAAAATATTTGAAATATACCAAGGACACCTATAGGATGCAATTGAAATTTAACCCTAGATATGAGCGTCCTCTCGCAGTTCCAGAGAGTGAGTGGAGAGCACTCATCCATGACGGAAAAGAGAAAAGGGCAAAGAAAGAAGGAAAAATGCCAACTGGACCCGCAAGGTAAATTACAACTTTAATTCAATAGCTTTAATTTTCTCTGTCTAAAATAAAAGTGTGCTACGTCATATATGAATTCAATTTTGTTGATGCTAGGTTTTCTAACACCTCAAAGGCAACCAAAGCTAGGATTGAGAAAAAGGGCCATCACAAGCTAGGCCAGGGTGGCTACTTGAAATTAGCTGCAAGAATTGTAATTAAGTAGCTAAACATCTTATAATTAATTGTATCGCCTTCCAACGTTTTTGTAATCCTATCAAATATGATTAAAAATACACGATCATATGTAATGTAGGGTGATGACTTCGGAACAGAAACTACAGAGGAAGATAAAAATATCGCTTTCCATTTTGGCTATCAAGCTGTAGTTGAACGTCGCAGAAGCTTGGGGCAGGTCCCAAGATCCAGAATGCCTGATAAGGTAAAACATTAACCTTTCAATATGTTTTTTTTCGTCCATAAATTTAATGTCTAACAACTTTGTTTAAATCAGGGGAGAAGCACTACCGACGAGGCAAATAACCCAGTTTTAGAGCCAGATGTAGATGTTCCTCACGTGCAACCTGATCATTGTAGTGGGGACCAGGCCGACAATGCTACTATCAGTGAGGGCCGTGATGGTAATTAATTTCCACTTATATTTTTTTCTAATTATACCTTGATGGTTGTCCTTATAACATTTTTTGTTTAAATGACAGAGAATGTTTCCCTTGAGGATCTTACCACCAGAGAGGAAGACAAGGCAACAGTCCCAACGGCGACAACTGGTGCACCAGGTAAATAATCTCATTGCAATTTTTTTTATTAATATTACCGAACTAGTTCAATGATATTTAAAAACCGACAATTAAAATTTAATATTATCTGTTTTTGTAGGCGATGCCCCGTCACTGGATGAGACCAGACATCGTGACTACGCAACTAGGTCAGCGGCGACAACTGGTGCACCAGGTAAATAATCTCATTGCAATTTTTTTTATTAATATTACCGAACTAGTTCAATGATATTTAAAAGCTGACAATTAAAATTTAATATTATCTGTTTTTGTAGGCGACGCCCCGTCACTGGATGAGACCAGACATCGTGACTACACAACTAGGTCAGCGGCGACAACTGGTGCACCAGGTAAATAATCTCATTGCAATTTTCTTTATTAATATTACCGAACTAGTTCAATGATATTTAAAAACTGAAAATTAAAACTAATATTATCTGTTTTTGTAGGCAATGCCCCGTCACTGGATGAGACCAGACATCGTGACTACGCAACTAGGTCAGCAATGCGGGTCGAAAGGCATGAAACAAGAGTAGAGCATGATGATATTGATGATGTAATTAGAAGCTTTAGAAATAGGAAGAAGAAAAAGAAAATTCGATAATGTAAAATATTGTACTATTATAAGACAAACGTTACCATACTTGGAACGTTTTTTGCATTATATAAAAAACTCATTTATCATACTATTTTTATGTCAAGCATTAATTGCAATGTTTCCTTGCGTACTTTTTTTTGAATTGTTTTTTTATTAGTTATTGAATATTTTTTTTTATGCTCATGAAAGTAAAAAATGAAATATAGATTGGGTATTGGGGAATTGAGAGTGATGTGAGGGAGGGGCCATAAGAGCTTCCACCTTCACGTGGTTGGCCCTATTTAGTAGAGAATAATTTATTGGAGTGATTTAATCTTGGTGCAAACCTCCCTTGATCCAGCGTAGCAACAAAAAAGTCACTGTTGACTTAGTTGCTACTCTTTCAGATCGTGGGAGCCTTGTTCCAAGTTCATGTGACTCCAATAAATTGTTCTTGAAACAAAGAGGAGCTTATTCAGGTATTTTTTGACATTTTCAACATATGTTCTAACATTATCATAAAAACACATCTTAGAGTAAAAAATAATACATCAATTACTTGTATTTATTGTATAGATAATGATGGATTTTGATTGACTTGGCAGTGCAGGTACAAATCCTCTTGCATCATGAGCAATACAACTTGTCAACCAGGGTCATGTCCAGGATATTTTTTCTTGTGTTCTTGACCAGGTTCGTAATGTCACATTTTGTAAGTTCCTTTACAGCTCATAATTCAATATTAAGCTTGTTCATGATTATTATCTAGGTTTTTTGTATGTGTTTTTTCATCTATTTTATTGTAAGCAACTTTGCATGTTTCCTGTTGTTCACTATGATTTATCCCATTACCACTCCCAGGATGAATCCAAATTTATTGTTACATAGGTTACTTTATTGTTACTATGATTTCTCCATTTACGATTTCATAGGTTACATCATGTAAAGTTGTCAATCTCAGGTTGGTGATGAGCTTTAGTTCTCCAGATTTGGGGCTTTTCTGGTATTTTCTCCCTCATGTCATTCCTGCATCACCTCGTTGTTTGAGCATGCCAATTGTCTACCACTTGTACCAATTGGCACATGTCAATCTCTGAGTGGTGCTACATTTCACCTATTTTCAGTGAGAGTTTAGGGTTTCTCTAACATAGCTTCAGAAATCCGATTCAGTGCCTGCTTGAATATCGTCACATAATACTCATGGTTTGGATTGATGAGCATGTTCTGAATGGTTGGTTGATTCATAAGAACCACCCACATAGTCATCTTGAGATATTTCAGAAGTTTTCTCGGGTTTCCTTTTTCACCGTTTCTAGTGGGTGGGATGGTGTGGGGTGATCCATCAATACTGGTGCTCTTGTAGTAAGGAATTTGTTTTTGGGGATATAAAAGAGAATTTGATGTAGATATCCCATTGGATGCATTCATAGATGGGCACGAGAGGTCAAGAATTTAAATTAAAAATATGCAACCTCTAGCATGGCAACCTGAAGGCCGCGAGAGACACTGGTTAAAGATTGTTTTGTGCTGGCCTTAATATAGTCCTGATTTCTTTCTATTATCTTAATGAAAATATATAGTCCGGTCTCATTAAAATGAGGATTGTGGTTGTATTTCTCTTTGGTTGTTTCTCTCTTAATGCTCCAAAAGTTGCCAAAAGTTGCGATAGTTGTCTATTTTTCCTGTTACAACTTAAAAGTGGTTTTTAGCAATGGGAGTAATGTTTTTTAAGGTTCATACTAATATGAAGATCTTGTAATTTTATATTCAACATAAGAGAATATGGCCTCTGCTTTGGGCAGTATGACAAAAATTTCCACATCTACCTCATTGGGTAACAATGGAAAGGGGAAGAAGTTGGGTGCAATGTTTGATAATTATTGTAGACAATTGTCTTCTCTTTCAGTTTTTTCACCCATTTCCTTTAATCGCTCAAGAAGAAGAGGGACTCTGATATTACGCGATAGAGAGAAGGTATTTAATACAAGAGCTATGGAAAATGAGTTGTACTTCAACAAGGATGGCTCAGTGACAAAAAAATTGCAGGTCAGAGAAAAAATTATGTCTAAAGGAAGGTCACCTGCACGTGAAACTTCACTGCGGTGGATCTTTCCTTGTCCACCTATATTCGATTTTAATGTGTTATTTTAATTTTTCATGGATGGTTGTTTCAGCATATGGTCTGGAATTAAATTACACACTTACTGAAAGAATTGTGAATTTGTCTTGCTGGCGGTGTGAAAAAACTTGCTGATCTTGTTGGAGTCACCCTTGGGGCGAAGGGCAAAATGTTGTCTTGGAGAGAAAGCATGGTTCTCCGAAAATAGTTAATGATGGTGTGACAGTAGCTAAGGAGGTAATTTGTAGATGTGTGCTCTAGTTTTATTTTTAACGTTGTATTAGTTCCCCCTCTTAAATGTCTTAGATTTGGAAGGCATAATTTAAAAACTCAAAGGTGAAAGGAAACATATTTGTTACCCAGTGATCTACTTGGCCTATGGACTAGCCACATTAGAGTAATGCATAAAGCTTTTCACAACAATAAAAGGAAAGGGTTATGGCTGAGTCAAATTTTATTGTTATTGATAGTGTAATGAAATGTATCTCAATGCTATGGTTTTGGCCTTTTTATTGGTTGAATTAGAGGACCCAGTTGAAAATATTGGGGCCAAGTAGGCCGGTTTTCCTTTTTGCTGATGGTTTGGTGTATCTAATTGAATTAGTTGCCTAAGGTATTTTTGGTTGCAAACTCCTTTTCATTTTTCATACAGTATTGGCCTTGTGGAATACATTTGATTGTGTGGTCTTGTTAGATCTACAACATTTGTAGTTGCTTAGTCTTATGGCCGAGGTGCACTTTTATTATGGAAATAGTTGATGCAATATTGTCATTTAATCCTTACTGCAGGGTAGCATGTTGAGAAGTTTCTTGTGAAACATTTGGTATTCAAAATGACACTTGATCCTATACAACATCATTTACTTGACTTCAAATTTCATATTCAAAGTGTGCCAGACAATTCTTGCAAAATTTCAAATATTTATGTTGTTTTAAACAATTATCTTTTTCATGTATTCGATGCTAAAAATGTGAAAAAGACTTTGGTATGAAACCAACTGGTGAATAATTTCCAGCAAAACAACCACTTCCAAGACATGATTTAGAAGTAGAACATATGTACTTATGAAGCATAGAAAGATATCTTTGATGCATTGTCAATGTTTGGCTAGGGTTATTTTTGGAGAAAATAACTCCTTATTCCTAGAATAGTGATCTTCAATACAAGTAAATGCCAGAGAAGAGAGATCATTGTGTGATGCAACAAAACTGAAATTGGACCCCTAAGGAGAGCTGGTGTGTCTACAATCACTCTGTCAGCATTTTCCCTTGGTTTACCCCGTTCTTTTCCTCCAGCCTAAGTCTTAATTGACTTCTTCTTTCTTCGGGTTTATTTATCAAATTCGTAGAAATTCGTAGAATTTGATAAATAAATACTATCCACAATGCTTGGAATTTAATTTATATTCCCGACTTTATATTATCTCCAAGCCTTATAACCAATGTTTAACTTTCAACACTTTGTATTTATACTCCACGTTTCTTTTTAAATAAATAACTTGTAATGAACTTTCGTCTCTATATTTCACCACCCAGCCTTACAAAAATCGTGCTCCAGACTTATGCTAATTATCCGCCAATCATTTAATTAAACAATTTCATTATACTCTGGCCCCACCTATATATTTCAATAACCAATCAAACACTCGTATCGTACTTGGCTATCCTCCGCACACCTTAGTTAACCTCCGGGCAAGTTCAACGTGTGATTACCGTCCGATGACCCTTCTCCAAATCAACGACTCTTGGGAATTTCGCTTGGCTTCCAACTTTGGGCTTTAATGTGCGATGGCGCAGGTTAATGGGTGGTTTTCTGGGGGTCACTTTGCCACATGTCGCATTCCCTATGGAATTGATCATGAATAGGAAATACCGCCTACTCTGCAAAAGCAGCGTGATATGGGCAACCCACTTTTGTGATTCCGCTCGTGGTTTTGGTACAGGGCTTGACCACGGGTGCAAGTCTAGTTCCACTATCCTTTTGTTTGTTAACTCATGTCCAATCCTCGGGTCAGGTTCCAAAAGCACAATAATTTTGTCTCTTTATTAAGTGGGATTTTTATATTTGAACAGTGTTCACGACCCCGGTTCTCTACACAGACCTCGCCTTCGGGTGGGGTGAGTTCACAGGGAATTTAAAGATAGAAGAATGGAAATATCAGTACCCAATCACCTCACAGTTAAAAAATTCTTCACAATTAGCAGTTCGAGATAATTCAATGGCAACTAAGCTTGCAAATGATTTAACTGGAAACAATTGTTCACACACAGAGGTTTATTGCAGAAATCCCCTCTCTACTCTCCTCTTCCCTCTCTACTTTTATTCATCTGAGGAATTACAATTTATATACATAACATATGGCTCTTCGGTTCCTCTGAGAGGAACATTCTAGAAATCAAAAGGTCTAATTATAATAATTCAACAAACTGAAATTGTTTGACTCCTACAACTCTAACTAGTCTAAGTAATATAGTCAGCTGAGGTATTGACACCTAGCTGTTACAACTCAAATGTTTTCGAACCCTCCTAGCCAAAACATGTGGAAAAAACCTCCTACATTGCTGGCTAGTGCCTAATGCCCATGCATCATCATTTGACATAAACCTATTAACAAAAGTGAACAGGAAATGATTATTAATTATGGCATACTAAGTTTCTTTTCTAAAGAGTAACATTGTAGATAACCTTAAAAACATTTGTTAACTATTTTTGTTTGACCATTTGAATGTGTTTGATATGTAGAACTCATGGTAGCTAGTGTTTCTCCACTCATATTAAATAATTATTTCCAAAATTTTCTTGTTACTATTACTTTAGGAAAACCATGAAGACTATGAATTTCTTTCACGAACACTTCTGCCACTTGGCTTGTTGTTTATGTACTTTGAGCTCTACAAAAAAAATCTACAAAATTTGTCTATATAAATGACCACAAAAATGTAATACTTACCTTTATATTTCAGTAACCCCGTAATAAAGTCTATTGATATATCTTCTAGTCTTTGAATATGTATGTGGAATGGTTGAAGTAACCCTAGAGATTTTACTATCTCTCTTTTATTTATTATGCAAACTTGACCTTCTCTTACAAAATTTTGAATATCTTTCTTCATTCCTTCCAAAAATATATTTTTTGATCTTTTGAGATGTATTAAGGAACCCTGCGTCCTACCATTAGAGAGACATGGGACTCCCTTAATATTTTTTTATTCAAATATGCTTGCGTGCATAAAAATATTCTACATTTGCAGCAAAGTATATCTCTCTTTCACTCCCAATGATCCATAGAGTTCATCCCATCATTTATAAATTTTAGTTTTTGTTTAGTACTATTGTCATTTTTCCATTATGGCAAGCTTCTTCTAGCCACCTAGGAATAGAAAATGTAATTGGATATAAATTTGAGGCCTCTTCTATTTTAGAAAGAGCATCATGTACTAAATTTTCCTTACCCTTTTTGCAGATTATCCCAAAATTAAAACTTTGCATTTTTTCTCCTCATTTTTGTTAATCTTCCAATGAAATCCATAGCTTCAAAAAATACTTTATGCTATCATGGTATATCTTGACTTTAAAGTACCTCCCAATGATATACTATCCCCATTTTTTATTGCATGTAATATTGCTTCCATTTATTTTTCATACGTAGATTTCACCATATATTTTCTTTGAATTCCTTGCTTTTAAAAGCCAATGATATCCCTTCTTGTGTTAATGTTACGTAAATTCCTTGTCCTAGTGCCTCACACTCTACTATGAATGTTTTACCAAAAGTAGGTGCAACCGATGTTGGTGTAGAAGACATGGCATCCATTAAAAGAGAGAATGCCAAAGTAGCCTCATCATTCCACATAAATGATATTTTCTTCAAGAGATATGTGAGTGGACTCGAAATGCATGCACAATTCTTAACAAATGATCAATAATATCATGTAAGTATAAAAAATCTTCTAAGAACCTTGACTTTCTTAGGAATAGGTCATTTTGTAATAGCTTGCATCTTTTGAGGCTCCAACTTCGCTCCTTCCTTTAAAAAAATATGAACCAAATACTCAAATTCTTATTTCCCGAAAGCACATTTGGATATTTTTACATAAAAATGATTGTTCTGAATAATTTATATAAATTTTCCACATTTTTAGTGTGGTATTCCCATGATTTATTATAAATATGTGTATTACCAAAGAAAACCAACACACATTTTATAAGATGGGATCAAACAAAATTGTTCTTAAGTCGAGCCCGCCAGACTTCAAACGATGATAAAACATAATTCAAACCAAATTCTTGTTCCAAAATAGCCTAATGATGTTGGCCAATTTTGTGACACGAAAACCAAATGAATTCCGCCCTAATCTTTTTTGGGTCCGAAGTTGGGCTAGCGTACGGAGGGAGAGTTGTGACGTGAATTTATTATCAAATTCGCCCTAATCTTTTTTGGGTTTGGATTTCCACTGCGCGAGCGCCCCAAACAAAGATCCTCTCCAATCAATTTCTGCCATGTGTCCTCAATAAAAACTTGCCCTGCTCCCAGCTACGGGTGCATTCGATGGCGTTTAAGGCGATGGGACATGGATGTGGCGATTTCATATCAATCGCATTAAGATTTAACGCTGTTCAATTAAGTTCCAAGGTTTTCACATCAAATCGCATTAAATTTTAACACTGTTCAAGATCGTACCTCCACTCCCGTTAGCGATTCTGCATGCTCCAATATGATTCGGCCTTCGAATCTCATTAATGATCAGAGATTAATTATGACGAGCATCCTTCGATTGCATTACATTGATAAAATGGCATTTCACTATGGTTTTTCAGACGAGCCAGTTGCTGAGTTACACTGCCTGCTCACTGTGACGAGAAGGAGAAGTGGCCAGCTAAAATGCTGCGTAGACCTTGTTGCATATCTTCATTTCTCTCAGTCTGGTCCTTGTTTGTCTTCCTCTGTTTCTTGGAATTCTACTTCTCTGTCTCCTCTTGTGCCCACTGCTAGTGATACTTCACCCATGCCTCGTGTGTGTCAAAGGATGCGTTGCCGTAGGGGGAGCACTAGAGGTCAACTCCTGCACACTCCCTCCAGCCCCTCAACCGAGTTGTCTTCCGGCCAGTCCAGTGAGTATGCAGGTCGCTATCCAAATACTAGGAGTGGGCGGGGTCGGGTTGTAGGATCTGGTCACCATATGGATTCCCCTGCTCCTCATGTCCCCACCGCTAGTTCACCTTCTCCCATGACACGTAATGCAAAATTTTCATTTAATTGCTCTCTCAACTGCCCACGAATTACAGCTTTAGTCACTGTGGTTTTCCACGAGGAGGCCCAAACGAAGGAATAATGCACCCGTCCGGTGGGTCTAAGCTCGGAAAAAGCCGGCCAGCATTCGGGCCTTCAGGAGGGGAGCCGTGGCATGAATGTGGAGGTAGCACCTAGCGATCCTGGACCTTCCGAAGAATGGTGCCGAATCGTCGAGGAGCTAGAGGAATAGTTTGGTTAATTTGTTTTTCTTGCTTCGTGGCCCACTTAATTGGGCTGATTTTAGATTATTTTACTGTGCTGGACCTTTGTAATATTTTTGAATTCTGTAAATTAAACGTTCAAGACTGGTTTCCCTGTATGAGGGCAGTCTTCTTAATTTTTTGATTTTTTGATGACAAAATTGCCATGGGTCTGGGCAATGATTTTGACTTCAGTGTAATTTTATTCCCACTGTTAATAGATTAGCTTTACTTAGAAAAAAAAATGTTGCCCTGTTTCTATTTTAAACCTATTTTTTGAAATACAGAGCTATGTTTATATGGTTTACGTATTATACTCTTTCTCTGTATATCTACAAGAACCTTTTTTCTATGAATAGGTTGGATGCTGTAGCAGGCTACTATTGGAAACAAGCAAGCATGAACCTTACATCTCGGATGCAACAGATGGTTACCAATTTTGGAATCAAGCGAGCCTGATCTTACAAGCGAGCCTGGGTTTCTGCAGATGGTTATCATACTCCTCACATGATTAGTGTTTTTCTCTGTTCAAGGATTTTAGGTACTTTAATTTGTATTTGGAACAATGGAAGTCGGTACTCTATATATTGCTTTACTATTCTACATACTTCTATTTCACTTTCTTATAGATGCCTCGAGCATATTTGGATGCTTTCTCAGATTTGTCGATAATCTCCATGTGGACCGTTACTAGGTTTTATATCATGTCCCTGTATGTGACATGGGGTATTTTTCTATCATTGTCTGGGGTGGGACTTCCACTTTTCTGGATGGATATTTGGGTTCCAATCTTCAGATGTGAAAATGTAATGACTTCATGGACTGTTTTACTTCATATAATATATTCAAAACATCGCTTTTTCTCTTGTGAAAAAAAAAATGATTAATGTTTATCACTCTGCCTTCAAAACTAGCGATGCTGGTCTATGTTGCTGGTTTATTGATATGGTCTGATGGTCTTTTTATATTTTGGACATATCACACTCTTCACATGATTAGCGTTTTTCTCTGTTCAAGGATTTTGGGTACTTTAATTTGTATTTGGAACAATGGACGTCGGTACGTACTCTATCTGTTGCTTTACTATTCTACATACTGCTATTTAACTTTCTTATAGATGCCTCGGGCATATTTGGATGCTTTCTCAGATTGTCGATAATCTCCATGTGGACCGTTACTGGGTTTTATATCAAGTCCCTGTATGTGACATGGGGTATTTTTCTATCACTCTCTGGGGTGGGACTTCCACTTTTCTGGATGGATATTTGGGTTCCAATATTCAAATGTGAAAATGTAATGACTTCATGGACTGTTTTACTTCATATAATATATTCAAAACAACATTTTTTCTCTTGTGAAAAAAAAATGATTAATGTTTATCACTCTGCCTTCAAAACTAACTATGCCGGTCTATGTTGCTGGTTTATTGATATGGTCTGATGGTCTTTCTATATTTTGGACATATCACACTCCTCACATGATTAGCGTTTTTCTCTGTTCAAGGATTTTGGGTACTTTAATTTGTATTTGGAACAATGGACGTCGGTATGTACTCTATCCGTTGCTTTACTATTCTACATACTGCTATTTCACTTTCTTATAGATGCCTTGGGCATATTTGGATGCTTTCTCAGATTGTCGATAATCTCCATGTGGACCGTTAATGGGTTTTATATCATGTCCCTGTATGTGACATGGGGTATTTTTCTATCATTGTCTGGGGTGGGACTTCCACTTTTCTGGATGGATATTTGGGTTCCAATCTTCAGATGTGAAAATGTAACGACTTCATGGACTATTTTACTTCATATAATATATTCAAAACAACGTTTTTCCTCTTTTAAAGTTTCATTTTTTTTTAAATTTAACCTGTTGTCGCTATATTGACGCCCTGTAAGCATCATAATTGCGACAGATTAGAAACGTCGGAAGAGCGACAATATAAAAATGTCAGAAGAGCGACGTTCAAAACTTCAGACCACATTTCGTTGGAATTGAGACCATTTACAAATGTCAGAAGAGCGACTTCCAAAACGTCGGACCACATTTCATCGAAATTGTGACAGTTTACAATCGTCAGACGAGCGACGTCCAAAACGTTGGACCACATTTCGTCATAATTGTGACAGTTTACAAATGTCGGAAGAGAAACGTTCAAAATGTCGGACCACATTTCGTCGGAAGTGTGACCGTTTAGAAAGGTTGGAAGTGCGACGGATTGGGAAATGTCAAAAGAGTGATGCTTGTTTGGAAGTGACGGAAAAAGTGTCGATAGTGCGATATTTTTTAATTGCGTCGGAACTGCGACGGTATGGTAAACCACATTTTTCCCGACCTCGAACTGTCACTCTTGCGACGACTATGTGTCTATGTGTCGGAATAGAAATGAATTGGTCGTCAGAATTTCCGCCAAATTTTCTAGTGTAAGTTCTTATCTTCTCAGGATATGCTAGGATTTGTTGTCTTTGCCTCAATAGGCCACTTTAATATTTGATACAATAGACCTTCCAACTAAATTGGATACCTAGAATAGATTCCACAAGTAATGAAATTTGGATCCAACCTTTTACATGAGGGAGCACAGAATTAGTGAATAATCTTCAAGACTTTTGCATGGTTCCATGACTTTAGGTCCACAAAAAAATTCCATAACAAAATAACTTAGGATCAGATCCTTATAAATGCATAAAACTTAGACAATCCACAGAGAGAGGGCTTCTCACTTTGTATTTTACACAACCTTCACCTGCATAGCCATGATTCACATGATCTGACACATCCATAGAGATTCTAGTTTAAAATTTCATGACTTTTCCACAGTTGATCTTAATAGATTCTACTGAGAGTAAATAGAGACTACTACATGATCATCACATGAACTACTAAAAAATTTAGATCATAGGGACTACTACATTATCATTGCATGAACTATTACAAAAATCAGATCATAGAGACTAATACAAATCTTTTCATGGTTGATATTATGGGATGCATACAATGAGGACATCCTTTTTGTCATCAAATTTGTTATCACAAATATGTAACATATCCTTTGACCATAAGATTTAGAATTTTCGAAGAAAAAAATAATGCCACGAGTATTGTGCCTTAGATTTGTGACATATGTCATAGGGCTTACATACTGTTCACAAAGAAATGTGAGCCTCAGACTCACATGTTTCATCCTCAGCCTGAGAACCTCCACATAGGTTCCTTAGAACCACACTTGTGGTGCCTCAAAAAACTTAGTCTGTAGTTGTTTGCATGCCCTTATACATCTTTGTATTACCTTAGATAGAGACTTTCAATCATGATCTCGGACCTCAGAATTTTAGGCCTGAAACATAAAGGAGATAATATAGGCCTGTACTAGGCCTCTCCCATAGAAATTTTTGGCTACCCTTCAGGCTTCCATAGATCCAGATCATAGAACAAGGATTCACATAGGAAATTTTGCATACCAAGGGAGCTTTTCACAATGCCTTAGAAGACTTCACACAAAAAGGGTTAGTGAGCCACAAAAATTCAACCTTCTCAAGAGCTTCAATTGTTCTTCAATGCCCCCCCAGCTCTGGTACCATACTAATTTTTTGGCAAGGGCATAGCTAGCACAGTTTCCTTATTCAATTTTATAGCTTCAAATAATTATTAGCATCACATAATATTTGTTTAATTAACAATTATAAGAAAATCATTCATTAACATAAAAGACTTAATTTCTTGGCACTATTTTAGGTCACGGGACATATTTTTCCCAAAAAATCATAATTTCGTGGTTTTTAGTATTTACTAAACAGAATGATTTTTTCTAGGTGAAATTTTTTTTTGGGTTTGGACTCATGACCTTTTGGAATTTTTTTCATTTATGCTTCAACCCAATACTTACTTGGAAATCCATTTCCTTAAAAAAATATACATCGGGAAATCTCTAGCACTATCCTATTTCCTCATTCAGCCAACCCATTCTATTCAAGTAAATAAAGTGTAGAATTGCCTTTGCCTTTAAATCCCTTCATTTGTGTAAAAATTGGCAAATTCATTCGATGCAAACTCACTTTCCTTATCTAATTAAAGGAATTTAATTCTCTTCCCTAATTCATTATCTATTCCTCTTAGGTTCTTGAACTCAACAAATGAAAAAAACTTTATTATTAAGAAAAATATGTACAATTTCCTAAATATGTCAACAACAAGGAGAAAATCCCTTGCACTAGATACTGAAAGTGTCTTCATGGGTTCACAAAGGATCACAACATACTAATACCAAATTTCACATTACACTCCATACCTTTTCTTCACCAAAGATCTTCCAACACTATTTTCAACGCAAGCATGTTGCACATCCATATTTCTCCTCCTTAACTGAAAGTAAACCACTAACCATCTTAGGTTTGCTTTAAATGGAAGTTAAGGTGCTAATAACTTTGATGCCATAAAGAAATGCTATGAATATTAATACTAGCTATCTAAGCATGTTATTTTTCCACATCAACATCTACAAGCCTATACAACCCATTCTGTTTTAGCACCGATGCAATCACCTAACCATTACCTTTATCTTTCACAAAACGATTTTCAACACTAAATGAGGCCTCCAAATATGGACTCTATATTGTTATCTCACTAATTAAGAGAATATTTTTATCCATATCTGGTCAATGGTATGTACTGCAAATTCTCAAAAGTACACTTGTTATCATCTAATAATTTCATTTGAACATCCCCACAATTTTCCACAAAATGCACCTAGCCAAACCCAAAGACTATAGTTTCTATTTTGGATTTGGCTTCAACGAAGGTAATAAACCAATCCTTATTGATGGTTATGTGCTTTAAAGAACCAAAATCAAGGAACCAATTATGTAAAGGCCTACCTCCCACCTAAGAAGAAATTTAAAAATATATATATACTATATATGTTCTACGGATCTTGCTGCCGGGCTGTCATAGGTTTCCTCGTTGTGCAGGTGTTTATTACTGTTGTGAATTGTGTGTGGCACTGAATTGGGATTGATTTTAATACACAGTTCAATTCTTAGATTTTTTAATGATCCAAATCCAATTCATCCCTTTGTCTTTTCCATTCTGGTTGCTTTTCATGATTGAAAGTAAGATTAGGTCAAGGTTCATCCAGGGTGAAAACTATTTCAGTCATAACTGACTTCATCACATCCATGGACAGCTTGCTAGTAATTGATATCTGGCCAGATTTTTCATGCCTATAGAACAATATGGTTCTTTGGGTTATATTTGATTTGGACTTATAAGTTATAACTACCAGATTTGAAAAGATGCATATACTGAAAATGTATCTCTCCCTGTACAAATTCAAAACAAGACAACATTTGTACAACAATACTAGGAGTGCATTGGCAAGTTCTAGAGTGGACCTCCTCTTCAATCAATTGAACTATCAGGTAAATATAGGGTGCCACTACTACTACTTGTGGGATTCTTCTACAAATAGATTCATGGCATGGCATGGGCATGACATGGGGAATGGAGTTTTTCTAATGGTTCTCTGCATGTTGATGGTTATAATTTTAATAGATTCAGCAGGGTGGCTGCAACTGGCACATATTCCTTTCAATATCCAGATTTTGAAGGCACGAGAAGGAATAATATTTTGAAGAAGTGAAAAGCAGTTCACCTTATTATAGTTACCATGCTAGTTCTTCCTTTAAGAGCTTCACAACATCAAATAATTTCCATAAATATGGTTGTGTAAGAGTCGTGATGGTGTTGTAATGTAAATTATGTTTCCATAGTTGAACATCAAAATTATTTTGCAATATTGTTATTGTACCATGGCACCTGGATTGTATCCAGTGTTTATCAACACTTTTTTAATAGCATGTTTTTCTTTTCTTCCTGCTGTTATTCATTTCAACCTTTATACAATGCAGAACAAGTCTTTATGAAATAATAGCAAAGATCACTAGAAGATGCTTCCAAAGGATTCCTGATTCTTAATGATTTAAGAACTTGGTAATTGCCTTGGTAACTTGGTAATGCTTCAGTTTACCATTTTGAGACAATTTTTTTTGCAGATAAGGATGGTAAAATGTGGGGACAACTAAGACACATGAGTTCGGCAAGGTTAAATTCCTTTCTTCTATATATTAATCATATAACTGAAAAATTATATATTTTACATCATCACATCTAAGAGACTATTATAAGAATAACACCTTATAAAACCCTCCGTCATGCAAAATAACAATAGTATCTTTTATTGATGGGAGTTAGACAATGAAAACCATGATTGCATGGTATTTATAATATTTCTTGGTAGCTAAACATGATTAAGTGGAAGTTACAATCCCATATGATTACACTTCCGGTTCTAACACTCCCACTTAGTTCATCATCTATGGTGTGAAATTCGTTCATTCTGTGATCAAGTGGTATCTATTTTCTTGTTATCCCTCATCTCCATTGATTGGATTAGAGAACATGGATTTAGTTATTTTGTAGGATGACTCTTCAAGCTCCATTTATGGAGAGCATGATGAAAGATGAGGTGCTCCTTATAAGGTCGAGTTTCCCCTCAATATTTAAAGGTAAAAGAAATAAAAATGATTATGTTTAGGTTTAGACCTCTTACTTTCCCATAAGAAGTATCTTTAGCAACCAATGCCCCTATTAAATTCTCTGTAGACATTTCTATTTTTTTCCATGAGAAAAATGAACGGTAACCTGAGATTTTTAGAAAAAGTCACTCAGAAAATATATGCAAATGGTAGAGGAAATGGAGATTGGAGGATTTTTACTATAGAAACCTAACAATGAATATGGAGGTATATACCTTTTATCAAAGGTATATATAATTTGAGTGGGTCTAATAGTCAATAGTAGCAGGGCTTGCCTAACATTTAGTAGCAAGGTATTCTTAAATTTCTTCGTGCCAGATATTTCAGGGTGAATGATGCATTAATCATGTTGCAGAATAGTGTGGCATGGAGGAAGGCATTTGGAGCTAACAGAATAGTTAAAGAGGATCTGAAATTTGATGAGAATCTGAATTCAGTGGCCTTTATGCATTGCTATGATAAAGTGGGCCACCCTATGTGCTACAATGCTTATGGGATTTTTCAAGACAAGGAGTTCTACCAGAAGATCTTTGGAGATAATGAGAAGCTAAAGAAGTTTATGAGATGGAGGGTCCAAATTTTGGAGAAGGGCATCAATCTCCTTGATTTCAAGCCTGTTGGTGTCAATGCCATGATTCAGATCACAGATCTTAAGAATATGCCTAAGAGATAATTGAGAGCTACATCAAACCAAATTCGTGCACTTTTTCAAGTTAACTACCCAGAGTTAGTAGTAAGAAAGGTATTTAACCGCTCAAAACAAAAACATTTTTGCCTTTTCCGAGCTTGCCTAGAACAATCTATCTCAATGACTATAAATGATCATAAGGATGATTTTAGATGTCATCGTAGATCTGGTGTTTTGAGAATTTTGGCAAACCAAAAATTGGAATTTTTGATGCATCTTTAGATATTTATTACTTGACATATGGTTGCTAGTTTCAAATGGTGTCAAATTACATATATCTTTAGCCTAGATTGAAAAAGGATAAAAGTTACAATATATATTTTACAGAGAGGTTCCTTTTATATAGGGATATAATAAATATCTTTAGGCAGATCTGGTTTTATATATTTTGTATGAAACAATACAATAGTTTCCCACAAATTATTTGAGTATGGAAATTCAATTATTAGCTACTCGTACTGTGAAAATGCAATATTATTCCTACAAAACCTTATGTATAATAAGTACATGGAAATTTTCTTTATTTTTCCTTTCTCCCTTTCGAAAGGCTTAAGAAAACATGTCCAGATGGGCTACACTGCAAGGAATGGTCTTCCTTTGGCTCAGGTGCATGAAGGATATCTAATTCATCAAAATCACTTAAGGCTTCCACTGGGCCTCTGTCTTTCTGAGGTTCCTAACATTTGTGTGTCAGAGCATACCATAGCTAGAATGGAAACCTGGTCAATGGTTTAACACAATGTTATTCTTACCAGTGAAATGACTATAAGCTACTGTTTCTGGTGCCTGTGTCCTCCAATTGTTATTTTATTTTTCCTTATTGATTAAGAGAGTCTATGCAACACTGACAGGTATAAGCAGTTAACATGTATTTGTGTGGTGTTTCAGTAAGTGAAAAACACTTCTCTCAAGTTTTCCTTATATCAACGCATTTCTAGTTTTGTTTCTTGAATCATAGTTTTTTTAATTTTAGCATTGACTACTAGGAAGAAAATCAAGACCCATCCAAGTCATTGTAAACCTAGAAAACGATCTCTAATTAGTCCATTGAGATTGATGAAGAAATAAATTCCACAATGGAAGAAATTATGTCCCTAATAATATTTCTCTAGAGGAAAGGGGAGGAGAATCTTGGCTGGAACACATATATAAATGGTAGTCACAGTGTCAAAGAAGGAGACATGGTGTGCTTGTATAGAAAAAGGAATTAGTCCAAGACAAAATCCATTTTTTTGAAAAATCATGACAAAAGCCTTGAAATTCAAAGGAAATAATGGTCATGCGATGTGTAATATATGATTGGAGGCAGAAGATATTAGTCGTCCCTTATGCAAGAGTGCCTTTGCATCTAAGGTATGTTTTTTATGAAGTACTTGGACAAAGCAACCCATTCTAATGGTGAATACAATGCAAGAATGGTTGTGGTGGAATATATGGAAAACCAGGAATCTTATGACTTGTATGAGCACAATATTACCCCCTGCATAAGTGTGGTTTCAGATCAAAAGAGAAAAAATAGAGTCAGTGAAGGTAAAAATATTAATAACAAATAATCTCATCCAAATCTGAAGAAATAAACTTGCTCAAAGAAATGAATATGTAGATGGAAACCTAAAAAATACCTCTACGCTTGGGTGGTGCAAGATTAACTTTGACGGGGCTTAGAAAGGAAGCTTGGATATAGCAGGGGAAGGGGACATAATTAGAAACTACCAAGGTAAAATCAAGCTGGTCTTCTACAAATACTTCAGAGAATGAATAAGCAATATTGAAGAGAACAAAGGATTATCTTAGGATTGACAAAAGAAGAGAGAATTGGGTCCAGTAAAATTAATATTGAAGGAGATTCCAAACTCTTTATATATCTTCTCAATAATAAGGCTGTTAATAGTTGTGGGAACTAATGATGCAATAATTCAGTGAATTCATATTTTAGAATTTGAAAAGGAAGGTGAATAATTTTTTAGATTGAATGGCTAATCATACAATATTGTTGAAAAAGAAGGGATACCATTGAAACTAGGTAATAAAAAATCTTGTTGAAAAAGAAGGGATCTTGTTGAAACTAGGTAATGAGGAAATGGGAAAGGACGTGATGTGGATATTTCACATTGGTAGATTCAATGACATATGATATTGGATGTTAGAATACCTATGAAGGCCCCCTCAAATCAGTCTGGAGTAGGACCTATGAAGTCAGGAGGATTAGTAAAGGAGCACTCACTCTAAAAAAGATGAGGCCTCGAGGCAGTAGTATACAAAAATCGTAATCCGATATTGCACAAAGAGAGATTGTATTATGGATATGTGTTATGTAGTCCCAAACTCAAAGTGTAGATCATAGGTCCTTTGCACTATAGTCAATGAAATATCATCACCTCTTCATAATATTTCAAAAAGAAAGGAAAAATTGAATAATTGATTCTATATCGTCACCTCTGAGTTTATCTTTCTATGTAGATTCACAATAAAAAATGGAATACAAAAACCATATTTATAAAAATGAGTCAGTTCTGAAAAAAAATCTCAAGATGTGGACTTTGAAACTAGCTATCATTTCCATAACCAATGGTGATAAGTCGTTTATCTTTCTAAATGGATTCACAATAATAGATGGAATTTGGAAAACCATATTTGTGAAAATGAGTCAGTTTTGACAAAAAGGTAAATATGTGGACTTCGAAGGAAAAGAAAAATTATAGATATCATGAATATTGGTTTCCATCTTTATTTTCAACTCCGTGGTCAGAAATTTGAACTTAATTATACAAAAAATTCTATTGAAACTTTCAAGCATAGGGCATACCTATATTTTTGGCACTTTCACACACCCCCAAAAACTCTGTTTCCCCACACTATAGTTGAGTCAATGGACCTTTGTGCCCTTTTAAAGTTTAGCCTCATTGTCTTTTTCACCCAAAATTACATGGTTTAGAGATGGAGGAGTGTATATAGTCATTTCTTTGTATGGTCACAATCTGCCCTCAAGGATTTTTTTTTTCATGGTCAACGTAATGGTCACTATTTTTGTTTCAAAGGGAAATATCATGGGAAACCCAAGGATTCTTCATCACATTTGAAGATGGTATCCAGATTCCCAAATAATTCCATTGGCATAGATTAGTGCACCTTACCCAACAGGGTTTAACAAGGCACCTGCTAGTATGGAACTAGACAAATTCTGAGCAATATGGTGAAAACCAATTGAGATATAACCCCTTGTGTTAAGGTAGCCCCCATTGTCACATAATAAAGTGAGGGAATTAGGATTTTCACAAGAAACTTATGGAGTAAACCCTTTCTATCTTATCCTAAAACTTCGAAGAAAATGAAATCACTCTATGAATGAAGTATAGAAATGGACTATTTTATCTTTCTAGGACTTGAATTCCAATCTCATCAATTGTAGACTACAGATCCTCAAACATACTACCTTTGGGTTGTGACTTCGGACTATCGTTGCCTTTGCCATAATTCAAAATGATCCGATTTCAAGTACAATCTTGAAGAATTTCTCCAATCTTGCAAATTTTCATGTATTACATATGTAATTAAGTCTTTTTTATATATTCAGTTTGCAAGCGTGGGATTTTCTTGGGCCCTATAAGGGCGAGGATATTATACTCAATTTATCAAATAGAAAAATCACCTCTTAATTAGTATTATCTCGGTGTTAATCAATGTCCCATGGTATTTCAGTGCACTGTACTCCATGTTGAGCCCTTTCTTGACATAGTGTACCAAGAGCAAATTTTTAATTGCATGTGAAGGAATTTGTAATTTCGAGAAGCAAGTTTGTCTCTTCAGAAGCTGGAAATTTTATCTACATATGTACTACTATATAAAAGTTAATATTGGTAATAATAAAGGTTGGTTATGTTTCCAGAGAAGATCATCATTGTGAATTCCACAACTTTTCATGTTTTTGATTGATAGGTATATGATATACATGGTAAAGCAACTATAAATAAAATTTATAAATATTGACCACCCCAAGGCTGGTTAATTTTTTTATTTATTGTTTACCCCATACACAAATCTATATAAATAATATTTTTAGTTCAAAAATGGAATATTATATTACATTCCTCATCAATAAAAATGTTCTTCAAGGAATGGTATACATTCAAAGGGTTACCTATATGTAAATGAAATCAATATGTTGCCTTGGGCTACATTTTTTCTAAAAGTTCAAACTTATCTTAAAGTAGAACCGATTGTTTGCTTTGTCTTTTTGGTTACTATATAGTAAGTATATCATGAATTGAGGACCAATGCAACCAAGAGAACCCAAATGAAGGGGGAGAAAAACTATATTTGAGGGTGAAGCACTTTGTATTATACATATGAACATATTTTAATTTAAGATAATGCAACCAAGTGGATTTAAATGAATGGGATATGAAAGGTGACGGGTTTGGATAATAGATATCAATTTGGTCAATTATGTTTTGATGTATATATTTGTTTAATTAAATTTTTTATTTTATTATATTAAAGAGTTGTGACCAATTTTATTTCATGGAGATGATAATATTTAGATAAATATAAAATTTTTAAGATTAGGGAGGAGTTGAAGTTGTTCACTATCTTATACTTTCACTTTATTATATTTTAAACAAGGATTAATGCTCCTCTCACGAAATAGGTACATATTTCATAGAGGTTGTTGAATATGCATTTTTTGGATAGTTTTTTTTGAAGGTTTCAGAGGTAGGCATGAAGAGAACAAAGAAATTTTCAAGATAACTCACAAAAGTTGATAAACAAACCACTGATTCTTCCAAAAAATTTCATATTGCCTCCAACTTTATCACCTACATCACCTTTATCTCGCATGGAAGATGTATCCCCACTCCCCGGTGTTACTTTTCACCTCTCGGTGCAAATGTTGGTATTACTTTATTTTCCATGCTTATGTGGAACATGGTCGAGAGAAGGAACTATAACAACAATTGATTTGCATGAACGCTTTATAATTTTTTCAAATGTGAAAGTTGTGATGCGTTACTAAGTTTCTTCATTATTTTATAGATCCTTACATGTCAAACTGACTTTACTCCTTAACTGGCATTGCATTCAACATTGTGCAAAAGTATGATTTAAATGTATCAATCAAAAGTATGATTTTATCCATATTTTATAATGAAATTTGAATACATCATACAATATATAGGAGTGCTATGGCTATGAAGTTCAATATGAAATAATCTATTAATTGCTACTATTACTATTATATAAGGGGTGCTCTTCCAATGGCCATTTATTAGCTATGTGAAGAAGGCTTTGTGGAATTTGTATTTACTATAAGATTATGTATAGCTGAATTGTGGACAATTAAGTAGAATTTGGTAGGAAGTTTTGAGTATGTGTAATTCATCATGATCTTGTCTTCTCTTCATTGATGACTTTTCAATGTGTGAGTTTTGACCTAAGCCATTTCATTATCAATGTGTTAAGGCTCTAAACTTGACCTATATGTCAACTACTTCTTATGATCGTTCCTAGGAACATTAATCCTAATTTTGTAGGTTTAAAATTTATCACAAGTTTGCTCTATTGTGGTCGAATTTGTGGAGGTTATCTCAAAATTTATTTAAGGTACCATGGATCTAAATTTCTTATAAAATTTCAACACTATAACAAACTTTGGTGCAAATTTTTGATCAATTCTCACTTGGTTAGGGTTATAGATGTTATTGAAAATTTTTTTTGCATGCATGAGAGTTGGGTGCAAATGCACAATGTTGTGTAGCATTAGTGTGATAAATATGGGATAGTGCAAAGAATAGTTTTGAAGATTAGTCTAAGTTGACTCGTACCTAATCAACTTAGTCAAGTTGATTGTTGGTTGAACGATTAATTATTGGTTCAATGGACAGAAGATCTTGCAGGGCCAAATACCAAAGGGAAAAATGGAGCCCATCATGGGGTTCTCTTTGTAATTATCCACCACTACTACCTTCCATGCATACTCAAACTCCTCTCCAACCTCAATATAAATTCTAGTAGTAGCATGAGCAACACCACTACACTTAGTAGAACTAGAAGAACATGTTTTCCAAACTGCATGAGAACTACTTCCCTCATGAGTCACCATGTGCCATGCTTGGTATAAGTGGTTCGCTTCCTTCAACTCCTGGTTCAACTACCATATCTTCATTGGAACCAACACCTCGAACTCCAATAGAAAACGATTCACCATTTTGTACTAGTGATTCGCCATTTATACTGGTGATTCTCCATGATTTTACAAGACAATATAATCTCGTGAGAGATTCACCAAAAAAATTATATATACATATTATATTATTAATAAAATCACCTTCCATTTATCCTATGTATCATGGGGATTTGCCCATTTATTATATAAATAAATTTAGGGGGGTGGGTTCTTAAAATTTTCCTTGGAAAGGAAAAGTGGCATTTATTAGAACTTATTTATGAAATAATGAAAATTAGGAGAAAAAGAAGGTGGAAGGTCACACATTGCATGTGAGGAGGAAAATGAAGGAAAAATAATGGAAAATGTAGAAAATATAGGCATCATTAATAAAAAGGCTTATGAGGATCGTTTGGTACCTTTTGATAGTTCATTTTTGGAGCTCTCTCTCTATTCTCTCTCTGTCATAGTCCTGGACACTTAGAGTTTTATTGGATCACTTCAACATTGGATCAAGAAAGGAAAATAAGGAAAGGAGGAAGAAAATATCAAGCTAGGAAGATTGGATCAAGCAACTACAACAAGTTTACTTGCACGTATCGATTTACATGTGTGGTTTCCTTAATAGCTTTGCCATGTAGGGTTATGCATGTGTGTTCTTGGTTCTCTTGTTGTCATTGGCATGGGTTTTTCCAGGTGTGATAGTGTTCTTTAGCCTTACTTCTCCATTTCCGGATAACCATGGTGTGATTGGGTTCTCATGTTTTTGGTTGAGACAATGGATTGTGGTAAAGACACTGTCCTAGTAACCATTGAACTAGACAGTGGGTTGTGTTAAAGCCAAACATTGTGTGCCTCAGTGGGCCCAGGAATCCTCGATCGATGAATGGTAGGATATATGGTAAATCCTAGGGTGCATTCCCTTGGTTAGTCTTAGCGATCCTTTGGGATTACGGTAAAACCTGGAGGTTGGAGTCTTGATTGGACCTACAAATTATCAACCGGTGAATGGTAGGGTATATAGTAAATCCTAGAGACCGGAGTCTTGATTAGGCTTACTGATCCTCGACTATTGTATGGCGAGATGCACATTAAAACAAAGAGACTAGGATACAATAAAATTCCTCATGGTGTAGGTTGAGAAATATTGTGGAATCCATGCTTGTTTAGGGCCTAGTGATACAATGTGGATTGTGGAAAATCCTAGTTCTATTGATGAGGGCGAGGTGGTTAGCCTCGAGAATGTCTGGTTGGTTTTGGCTACGAGTGCTACCTTCATGCTTGGAATATGGCATGAGGGTGATTGGCCGAAATAAAGAATTGGTTCAGCCAATATACGGTTGGGTGGAACGTGGAAGTCCAAAACCTAGTTGTCTTCTGCATTCATTAATAAGAATTTATTCTCCTTGGTATTTGATGTGTAAATTTATTGGTTAATATGTGGAATTTATGGTTGTTGTATGCTTATTATTTATGTCATTTATCTGTTGGTTATGAGTAAGTTTCATGAAAGTGATGATATATGTCTCTCATTAGGTTTTGATTTATAAATGAATGAAAAATGAATATATGACCTAATATATGATAATGAAGCTAATGCTATAAGGAATAAATGCTTCCTAGTGATTATCAGATAATTATGTGACCCCTATGCTCAGATATTTTATTATGACTTGTAGAATACATATTTGTGACATGTTTGATGAAATGTTTGTCATGGCTAGTCGGGGTCTAGTCAGTTCATTTAACAAATGTTTGTAGTAGTACATTTGTCTCAGTGTTATTTATCATTTATGAATCTTTCATGAAGTTCTGGGTAGTTGTCGGAGTCCTCTCCCTGAAAAAGTGCCACAAAATCTGGGGTCGTTGGAACAAAACTAGTTGAGAAAGTCCATAGTCATTAGCTTTATATTGATTTTGGTGTGATTAGGGGCCTAAATTTGCATGCATGGCTTGTCCAGGGATTGAATGGAGAGTTATATCATGGATAAAATATGTTTCCTTAGGGGTTGGTCACCTGGAAAGGTTGGTTGTCTCCTCGAGGTTTTGTAGCATGTGTGGAAGGTCTATTGGTTTTTTTTGTCAATAAACTTACTTAACTAGACACGGGGAGTTGAATCACATCATAGTAGCCTCTCGTTGCATGTTTACCCCTGTGGAAGAGGTAGCTTTGGTAAATGTGGGAGGAGGGTGTTACATATTGGTATTAGAGCATGTTTCATCCCTTGGATTGAATGGGCAGTGTGTTGGTCATGCATTCATGTTAATTACATATGTGTTCCTTATAGTTATGGTCTATGCAATGGTTGCATATGCATGGTGCGAATCATGGTTATAGTGGTGTCACCATGTGAAAGTTGATGATGTTGTTGTGGAATGTGTTGTACATTATGCATTTTTTATGCATGTCGGTGTTTACATGTTATTAAGCATTCATTGATATGGTTTTAATTCTCGTGCATGAGTTCATGAGGTGTGTTTGATAGGGTCATGCATTGATGACTTGACTATGGTTATGATGATATCTATATTTTGTTATTATTATGTTTATGATTATGATATATACTCCTTGAATTATACATAGGTACATTGCTTTGTTTATGATTTGGTTTAGCTGACATAATATTCCTTATAGCAAAGAAATGAATACGAACAACAAGATGGTATGTTAGAGTTAAAAAGATTCTCCTTATGGATTAGATGATTAGTGTGGTGTTGGGAACTCTTTTGACTTAGCAGATAAATTGAGAAGTTTGAAGGGAGAAATAAGAAGTTGTAATGTAGAAAATTATAGAATCATGGAGGAGTAGGAGAAACAAGTAGAAGTTAATGCAGTAATCCTTCATAGTTTGTATGAATTGCAGTGACAAGGGCCACTTCAAGTCAACCATGGGTAGGAGGATAGGAATAATTGGGCATATGGCAGTAGGTATCATGATGGTCAAAAGTAGGATAAGGATGAGACAGTTAGATATGGTAGGATCTTGGATACTCCATATAGGAGAGGTGATGGACACAAGTACTATTTTAGTTTAGGTTTTGACAACCACTATGATCATCATCTTTATCACCCTTACAGGGGGAATGACAAGGGATAGTTTATGGATGAGTTTAAGAAAGCTAAGCCACCTTCCTTTGATGGATATTTGAAGAATCTTGAGGACAGAGAGGCTTGGTCACTTGGCAAGAAGAAGTTCTTTGAGTTTCATGAGTACACAGAGAATATGAAGGCATGAATAGCTATCTTCAGAATGGAAGGGAAAGAAGACATTTGGTGGGAATATGTAAAATAAGTCAAAGAAATGAGTACATAATACTTGATTTAGCAAGAATTTAAGAGACTCTTAAGGAAGAAATACTTGTCAGAAATGTACTATGATAGTAAAGCCAAGGAATCCTATGAGATTAATATGGGATCGATGATGCATGAGGAATATACGACCAAGTTCCTTGAGTTATTGAGGTATTTACCATATCTTAAAGATGAGAAAGATAAAGTTTAGATATTTTTCAATGGATCACCATTAGCTTTTGGAGATCAGATTGAGTACAATAAGCCTCGGTCACTCGAGAAAGTTATTGGGAAATTGAAACACTATTATGTGCAGTCAAAGTGTAAGAATGAATCTCATCAAGGATGGAAAGGGAAATATAAAGGTAAAGGTAAATGAAACCAAAAAAAAAAAAGGCCTTGGAATGTAGAAGAGAAAGATAATGTTGCACCATAGAAGAAGTTCAACGTAGCTAGACAAAGGCATGGGTAACAAAAGAAGTATAGAGGTGAGGGTATAGGATGGTCGGAGTTTTGGACATGTGGTAAGGAACATATTAAAATATAATGTCCAAAGAATCATGATCGTAAGATTCACATCTATAGTGCATAGGAGGCGCAGACTGTTGGGGATGTTGGGTAGAGAATTCGTTGTATCTATGCAACACTGAATAATAGGGGAACATATCATTAGGAATCTATCATTGAGATGCATGGTAAGATTTGTGACTAGTTTGTTTCTATTTTGATTGACCCTAGATCTAATTATAGTTATGTTAGCCCTGACTTGGTGGCTAAGTGTGGTTTGAATAAATAATTTCATGAATAATATTGGTTAGTGCAGTTGGCTACAAGTACCAAGAAGAGAGTTCATCATTCGGTAAGAGCTTGTGCATTTGATTTGAATGGTATGTGTTGGAGCAGGGTCTCCCAAAGGCTATGAATTTTTTCCATTTTTGTATTGATTAGTCTAATGCAGGGGCTTTGGGGTGGGTCAAAGCCCCTAATGCATTGTAAATGGGTCAAGGGTAGACCAAGGGTCTGAAAACCACGGTTTGCGGACCATTGGATGTGTAGGCTAAATCGCTATAAATAGATGAACATTTTTGAGTCATAGGTAGGAAATAATAGAGATTGATGCGAAGTACAAATTATTCAAACTGTGGTAGGGTTGTTTGGGTTAGGACTCCTGTTGGCTATGTGCACAGAGATCCTCTATCTTGCTGTGTGTGGACCCTACTGGCTGTGTGCACAGGTAGTAATTTGGGAATGTAAGAGGATTTTGGGTAATGATATATATATATATATATATATATATATATATATATATATATATGTATGTATGTATATGCAAAAGTATTGTGGACATATTATGTTATCTGGATCTGTTCTGTTATGGTTGATTCAAACTTGAGCTATATGATTACGTATTTGTTTGTAGCTACGAGCTATCTATGTTTATGGTACATGTATCTATGATTTGTTAAATTGATGCAATTATACTGTTCTCTGATTATAGCTAACAGTATGCATGTGGATGCAAACTTGTTAAGTAGATCTGATAAGCAGTATTTGGGTTATCTATTGGAAATCTTGCGAACATCCCCTTGTTGTATATATCTGATAGTTGCGAACTGGCTTGAATTACCTGATCTCTCTTAGGGTGTGAAAACCTGGTTCCAGCACCCTCCCATACTGCTTCAGGTGATACTTTGGCCTGCGTAAGCAGGTCACTGCCAAAAGGGCCAGTAGTATAGGGGTTTGTTGGCAACCTTAACCTCCAGACCTGGGTCAGGACCCCTCAAGCCAATAAATGGTTCCGTTGCTGGGATCGAGGGCATTGTGAGAGAGATCAGGTAATGCCAAGTCTGTATTGGAAACCTGAGAGAAAAAAAATCGATGAATGGTTTGAAAAACAAGTTCAAGAATTTGCAGTAAAAGAAAATCACAGTAAGAAGTTTACCACAGAGGAGTGGAAGAATAAGTACATTTTCATGGAGATATATGATATTTTATTTGTAACAATTGCCATCAAGCTCCAAGAGTGGCTCGCAAGGCTTGTCAAGTTTCAGAAGTGTTGAAAAGACGAATGGGTGATGCAATGGACCCCATAGTAGATCCTGCAGTTAGAAAAGTCTGATAAAACCATCACTCATATGGTAGATCACTTGGTGGATAGTGTGATAGAAGGATTTATGACAGAATTTGTAGTCGATCAATTCATATCCTACTTAGAAGTAGAGAAAAGGTTCTTCAAGGGTTTCTTGGGTAAGTTTTTGAAAAAATTGCCATTACTGATTAAGATCTTGTTGTGCGAAAAGAGCATTTTTTGTAGGCATACAGAGTGAATGAGATCCGGCCAGAGCGAGGGTACAACATGCATTGGTAAGTACTACAGAACTAACCAAGAAGGGGATCGGTCTATCTACATTCAAGTAAGAAATTTTGTTGTGCATAGCCCTCCATCTACGCCACCTTTGAACCATCATAGAGGTAAAAACTCACCTCCACCCCCACCAGAAGACGATATGGCCTCGCACATGAAGCTACCTACCTTCAAGGGCATGAATGATGAGGACATGGATCGGTTCTGGTTTTTCGCATGATCGGTTTGGATTGTGCATAACTTAGCAAGCGATGTGGTGAAATGGGCACATTTATCCCTTGCCTTTGAAGGGAGAGCCTTGGACTGGTACGTGGGATACATTGACCAAAATGCAAATGTGACTATTGATAAAATCAAGAATGCATTAAAGCAGCAGTTGAAGAAACCTAAGTCCCACTCTCAAATAGTAAACGGCCTGAAATTTTTCAAGCAAGGACCATCTAAGTCCATATGGGAAGCAGATCAATGATTAGAGAAAGTGATCAGAGAAGGGGGATTCCAGTATGAGGTCAGACAACACAGAGAGTGGTTCATTGTTATGTTGCCGCCCCACCTGCATGTATTGATGGGTCATCAAGCCATTCAAACATAGGAGAAGGCCTTGGAGGTTGCCATGAAACTGAAAGTTGTGCTAAGAGATGATACTCAGTTAGGAGTACAATAGATACGAGGCCAGCTAGAGGAAATGCACATGGAGATCCATAATCTTCGAAAGGAGCAAGGGATGGACGCCAGCCTCGAAAGATGGTGCATATGATGCAGGGTGAATTACCACACTAAATATAACTGTCTGCTACTCGCATACTACATGCAGGCCAAGGGACCCAGCTCGCTACACCCTAGGGAAGCTACGAGACCAACTGACTGCCGCATTTCTGGGTTGCATGATACCAACTACTACCCCTGCCTCGTTGCATATATCCCAGAATTAAAGCAACAGGGGTGTAGGTTTTGCAGGTCTGTAGGACATGATGAATAGAAATGTCAAACGTATGATCTGATGATCGATCGGGGGAACTTATATAGGGTACAGTCAGACCCCTCATCACCTAGATCCCCTGCGGGTATAGGAGGCTCCCCGGCTAGGGGCAGGGGAGGGGGATGAGGAGGAAGCATAGGTAGGGGTAGATGCCAACTAATCTGCTATAATTGCAGGGAAGTAGGTCACTTTGCGAGGGACTGCATGAACCCAACTCGACAATCCTGCAGATATTGTAGATAGTTGGACCGTGTGATCAAGGACTGCCTGATTCTAATGGCCAAGGTGCAGGAAAAGCAACAGAATACTACACAAAATATAAAACGGGTTAAGGCGTAACCTCGTTATGAGGGATGAGCATTAATGTGAAAACTCTCAGCGGTATGGCCACCGGGGGGTCAGCGGAAAGAGATGAGATGGAGCCTCTTATCCATAAAGTAGCTACTAAACAGGAAGGCATGGACTTATAGAAGGAGAAGGAGACCTCTGTCGCAGCTCGACAAGACTGTGCTCAAGACAAAACATCGGCTCCAAATAGTAGAATTGAAGATGAGGTCAAACCATTCTTGCAGGCATGCATGAAGCTATTGCGTAATCAGTGGGCTGTAGAAAACCTCGAAGCCCTACTTGATGGTTGGTGCAGGAAAAGCAGACCCGGTCATGAAGATTAAGGATATGCACAAACTTTATGAGCAGAAGAGATGCACTGGTCGAGAGATGCGATTAAATGCGCAGATTGGTGATTATGAAATGGACCAGGGAATTCTAGACCTAGGATCATATGTGAATGTACTACCTAAATAGACTTGGTAATGAATGGGAGAACCTAAATTGGAATGGTCCACTATCGAGCTGGGCATGAATAATCAAGAGAGAATCATACCATTGGGAATATTGTCAAGGATTGTATTAGATATCACTGCATGTATTAGGTACGAGCTGACTTTGAAGTCATACAGATTGTAGAAGATGCAGACCCTTACCCGGCACTCCTGGGACTGGATTGGCCATTTATATGGGTGGTATTATCAATTTTAAGAAACGAAGCATGGTGTTTGAAAGTGAGGGAACACGGGTGATCGTACCACTAAACCTCGTAGAAGGAGAGAGGTATACCGAGCTAGCGCATGAGGAAGAAGAGGTGGATCAAATCTATAAGTTAACTGCGAGGGACGAAAACTGGATCAACCCTATGGCTGACGGTGTGCCTTGCTGGGAGAAGGAAAACAAATGCTTCTTTGAATCCAACGAAGAAATAGAAAATTGGAAAAACCGAATGCATAATATATCTACACTGCATTGCCTACAAATTACCAGGGACTTACAGTATATATCTTCCGAGGTAAGAGAATTACCCTACTTTGATGGTTCTAGTAGTATAAAGGAATTTTTGCGAACCTTCGAATCTGATGTTCCCAGAGAACAAAGGCTATGGGCCCTTAATCTAGCTATGCATGCAACACCTGTGAAATGGTGGGACACACATAAGGGGGAATTCCAAGAATGGGAGGAATGTCTGAATATGATGGTACTACGATTTGAACCTTCGACTGACGTGCGTGTCAAGATATTCCAATGCCCAGGGGATCCACACGAACATTTGTTCGCTTGGATGGAGCAATGGTGTGATCGTACTACAGAAGAATGGGTTCACTTGTTTATTCATGCCTTGGGACTAATTCCTGCTGCATGGTACCTCGATGCGGAGCTACATCAGCACACACGCCAGTGGTAAACCTTAAAAGACGAATTCTTGGGGACATTTGGGTTAACGGGAGGATTCAAGGTGCTTGAGGAAGCTCTGCAAACTATCGATACCTTTTTATTTGGTGAATCCAACCCTGACGCAGTAGGAGGAAGACCCACATGGGAAATGCAAATGAAGGATATTGTTGAGTGCCACCAGGCCACCATAACAGATTGTGATGTAGATTCGCACAATGTCTCGATCATAAAATCAGGAGAGGAGCGCATAGTTCCAGGACCTCCGATGCATATGGTGGATGATACGAAACTTATAAAACCTAGAATCACTAACATGAATATGATAGTACAACTCATGCTAGCTACAATTGGGAACTACTGGGATGATGGAATAGTAGGAAATATTTTGGAATTGCTCATGAAGTATCAAGACTTGTGCCCAACCAAGTTTTCAGAGCCTAAGGAGATCATGAGGGACTTAGGAAGAATGCACATCACTCTGAAATCAGATGTGCAGCTAGTAAAATAATGACCTTATCATACGCAGAAGGTTAGGGATGAGATTGATAATACACTCATTGAACCGGTCAAACGGTCAAAATGGGTAAGGCCTACAACTAAGAAGCTACTACGTTCAATCCTTAGACATATGGGCTACGACAAAAAATTCAGTCAGGGATACACATTGATCACTGCACCTCTAAAAACGCTGCTTAAGAAAGATGTTTCACTTGTTTGGGATGACGCATGCCAGAAGGGCTTTGAGCTACTCAAGAAAAATATGGTCTCTGCACCTATTCTCACTTCCCCTCATTGGGCGATAGTATTTCATGATGATATTTCAGGGATTGCCCTAGGAGCGGCCCATATGCAGCCTGGCACCCACGACAGTGATCACCCAATCGCATGTGCTAGTCATACACTCTTGGGTTTGAAGCGCGATTATTCCACCACAAAAATGGAAGGGTTGGCCCTGATCTATGCACTACAGAAGTATTGGCACTATTTTCTAGGTGGAGACTTTAAGATGATTACAAATAATTCAAATTTAGAGCACCTAGGGAATAAGCCTATGTTGGGGGGGGGGGAATCTGCAGGTGGCTGCTAATGTTTCAATAATAAGATTATCAAATCATCATCAAACCAGGAAAATTGAGTACGGGGCAAGATCACTTTTCCTGAATTGAGACGAGCGAAGGACCCACTAGCTGGAAGAAAGGATTTCCTGATACGCAGCTATTCACCATTACAGTCCTGGATGCACGCTTCACTGAGATCTCTCTATTCCTGACCACAGGCATGGCACCTGCTGAATATTCGGTACGACAAATGAAGGAGTTGTTTAACCGAGCGACAGATTTTACCATTATCATAGGTCATGAAGTGCTGCGCAGAGATGGTCTAGAGCATGAAAACCACACTCTCCTGGAAAAATCCCACGAAGGCATAACAGGAGGTCACTACGCAGGAAATTTGACGACACAAGAGATCTTGCAGGCTGGGCTATGGAAACGTAGAATTTCAGTTGGAAGGAATCACATCAGACTGAAGTCGGAGCACAGGGAATGCAGGAGGTTTGCTTAAAGCATAGGGGTGCGTTGGGATCACAGGGGTACGCTGAGTGCACCCGAGATGCAAAAACTCGGCATTGAAACAGTCAAATTGGGTAAAAATAAAAAACTACCGTTGGATAGGGCGGCCGACCGGCATTTAATGTGGCAATTTTGGGAGATGTTTTACCATTTAATTGATGGTAAGTCCCGCATTAAGTCTACCCTATCATTGGGCGATCACCAAGGCTATAAAACAGGTGAGCTAGATCAGACACGGGTTCCGTATCATTTGAATAGCTTGTACTTTGCATGGTTGTCCTAGATGAAGTTGTGTTGTAAGAATTTCTATGCCTATAGCATCTCTTTGATGTCTGAGCAGCTTGCTCCCTCTAATAGTAGCAATCCTGAGTTTATATTTCGTGCCAGGTTGGCAGCCATGAATCCTCTCGAACTCTCAGAGCTAGTGACCTCGGTGGAACAAGAAACTGAGGAAGTGGTGGAGGTCGAGTCCGAAGTCAAAGAGGTCCTCCCCACACTGAGCTCAACCACAAGGAAAGGAAAAGAAAACGCATAGGGCTTAGGAAAGCCCCCAAAACCCATGAAATGGTCTAGAGGGAAGCCCCGTACTTCCCCACAAAACGTAAAGTCCCCGCGGGCTACTCTGGAGGAGGCCCAAACCACTGAGCCGATCAACTGGTTTCCCCCCTTCATTTGACCATGCAGGACATTGACGTGCACACCAAAGAACCTCGATGGCTTGATCACCTACCCGCAGATGCCGCTGACTCTGGGGGAGGTTCCTATCATAGGTGAACCTTTTGGAGGGCTTCATGAAATTAAGATTGACAATCATGATTTGACCAACTTTGAGGCCTTCCTTGAGCTAGCACCCATGTTATACCTTGATACAGTTCACAGCACTGATGGGGTCAAAGATGTCCCCCAACACTGGGTACGTGGTTTGGCTGGGTCTAGGCTCCTAAATCTGCTCAGGATGCCACACTTTAGACACTATAATGTCATGGATCGGCTCACATGGCAATTTCTCTCCACGATTCGTGACGGATGCCTGTGGATCCATGACAAGATCCCCATTGACGCTGCGCTGGTTCATCAGATTACTAGTCTCCCCACGAGCAGAACGAACCCCCTAGAGCGCGTGGGTAAGAAATACGAGGGGGATACTACTGAGTACGTGCAACAAAAGTATCATGTGGAGCGCAACACTCAAGGTTTTATCATCAAGTCCATCAGTGACCAAGGTACGCATTTGGGCACCATGTTGTTGGCATGTAAAATGATGAGGAAGTGTGAGGTCACCTCCATTCCAGCCTACATAATTCAGTTAGCAGGCCAATGCAGGAAGGGGGTATGTTTTAATTGGGCACATTATTTGTGTGACAAGTTTTTGACTAGTGTTCGCGAGTCCCAGGAGTAGGGCCATGCCTTTTGTTACTCTTAGTTGCTATTCCTCATAATTTTGGTTGCCTGGGAAGCCCCTATGGAGTCAATCCTCCCTGAGCTTACCTCGGACATGTGCAAAGGGGCTCGCTATGCACACTTATGGGATTCCATGGATCTGCAACATCTCGAGGAAAACTAGGTGTTTTGGGTCCTCTTTCAGAGTAGCTTGGCCTCAGCTACTAACTCCCGACCATGGTTTTCCCCTACCTTGTACGACAGATACAAGGGAATTTCCACATTTCAGGTCACTCTGCACAATTTTCAGATCAGAGCACATAAGGAGAAAGCCTGGACTTTGCTCCTTTATATGGGGATGGATGAAGAAATAGACAACCTCATTGCGCTCTGGCCCCCTAGCTGGATGATTGGCTTCAAAATTGGCGCGAAGTGTGTCGAAGGCACCAGAACATGCCAAGTCACCCCCCTTGTCGTCATCTCGGATATCAGAGGTATGCCCAAGAGTACCAAACAAGACACCGGTGCGACCACCCAAAAGGATGCACAGTGGAAGTAGGTCCTCAAGAAGGACATCAAGGCGGTGACTCAGATGGATTCACAGATCAACTTGGGTACAAAACATTTGGATGTAGGTGGAATTGCCTCCCCTTGCGGCACCAAGTGAAAAAGTGAGCCTATTGGAATGCCCCACAAAAATTAGCGATATCAGCGGGCAGAATGAGACGAGATAGTGACATTGACTGACAGAGACCTTGAACAAATCACTGATGCGGTCACTCTGGCCACAAAGGATAGATGGGTAGCCTTAGAAGAGCAGCAGCGAGCTGCAATTGAAATAATCCAGGCTGAGCTCCATGCGCTGCAATTAGAAAAAGACATATTACATACTAGTGCGACCTCAGATATGCCCACCCTCAGCTGCTAGTAGCGCAACACTAGTTACAGATGCCAGTCGCCTCTGCTCTCTCCCTGGCATAGCTCTAGTGATCAGTCCACCCGACCTAGGACTCCAAGTCCAGGCTAGTACAGAAATCCACCTGAACTTAGCTCAACTCCCTCATGAGGCCTTGCAGGGTCTCCACACCTTTGTATTTTAGGAAATTCACCATCGAGACCAACATGTGCACCAATAGCTCAGCGTAGCTGAACAAACAATCGCTGCAAAGAATGCTGAAGTGTGCCTTGCCACTGCAAAGCACATAGAGCTCGAAAACATGATTCACCTACTTTGCGCAGATGTTCCCGCAAAGATCTCGGCCTCAACCACCCCTCAGGTAAACGTTGAAAGATTGGTCGTAGCACTAAAGGCCTCCTAGGAAGAAGTTCAGATAGTCAAGATGCGAATGGAGTAGCATATCGCTGATCTGCAAGCCAAGTTGCAGCTCGAAACACCTCCAGATGTATAGGCCCAATGAACTGCGCTGGTCACCGCAGCTATGAATATCATCACAGGGAAGATTGCGCAGGTTTCCCAATTACTAGAGATCGCAATGCAGCTATGTACCAAGGTCTAGCGAGACCCAATCCTACGAGGAATAACCCAAGACCTGCGGCAAAAATAAGAAGAGTTCGAAACGATCAAAGCCACCTTACCCACTTTGGTGCCTAGTCACCGCTTGCAATGGCTGCACACCAGTCAAGCACTCCAAGTTGATATTGAAGACCTCCGAAAAAAGAAGAATATCCTTGGTGACCATTTGAAGCCGTGGGCTACTGAAGCCCTCAAAATTTTGTGGGATGTTGATGTTGCTATTAAGTAGCTAAACCAAACTCTGGAAAGTTTCACCACCACAACAGAAGGTCCGATTTCAGAAAAATTGTTTGACATTGCACAGAATGATAATTCCCAAAGTGAAGGCATGCTGCCCCCATTAGCCAAGGCAATCAGATTGTTGCAAGCGCAAGTCGAGGCCCCACCAGCACAGTGACTCGGGACGAGTCACAAGATTGTGTTGGGGGACTGTTGGAGCAGGGTCTCCCAAAGGCTATGAATTTTGTCCATTTTTGTATTGATTAGTCTAACGCAGGGGCTTTGAGTAGGTTAAATCCCCTAATGCATTTTAAATGGGTCAAGGGTATACCAAGAGCCCACAAACCACAGTTTGCAGACCATTGGATGCGTAGGCTAAATCGCTATAAATAGATGAACATTTTTTAGTCATAGGTAGGAAAGAATAGAGATTGATGCGAAGTACAAATTGTTAGATCTATGGTAGGTTTGTTTGGGTTAGGACTCTTGTTGGCTTTGTGTGTGAAGATCCTCTGTTCTGCTGTGTGCAGACCCTGATGGTTGTGTGTGCAGGTGGTAATTTGGGAATGTAAGAGGATTTTGGGTAATGATATATATATGAGAAATTATTGTGGACATCTGATGTTATCTGGATCTGTTCTGTTATGGTTGATGCGAGCTTGATTTATATGATTACATATCTATTTTTAGTTGTAAAATGTCTTTGTTTATGGTACATGTATCTGTGATTTGTTAAGTTACTGCGATTATACTGTTCTATGATTATAGTTAATAGTATGCACGTGGATGCGAACCTGTTAAGTAGACCTGATAAGCTGTATTTGGGTTATCTATTGGAAATCCTGTGAACAACCCCTTGCTGTATAGATCTGATAGTTACAGACCGGCTTGACTTACCTGCTCTCTCCCAGGGTGCGGAAACTTGGTTCCAGCACCCTCCCATACTGCTTGGGTGAGACTTTGGCCTACGCAAGCAAGTTACTACTGAAAGGGCTAGTAGTATAGGGGTTTGTTGGCAAACCTTAACCTCCGGACCTAGGTCAGGACCCCTCGAGCCAATAGTATGCCTACATCAACACATTTTAATGTATTACTTTTGGGGTCATATGGTATTATTTTTGGTTTGGATTGGTTATTTATTCATAGGGCTAAATTGGATTGTTATGACTTAGCCATTGAGTGCTTGGATGACAATGTAGAGTAGAGGATCTTGTAGGCTAAGAAAAAATAAACATTACTTAGGATGGCGAAAACTATGTAAGAAAAGCACATCCATAGAAAAGGACGTGTGATATTTGTAGTGCATATTTATTGTGATAAGGGTAATGAGGATGAGGATGCTGAGATATTGAGAAGGTACCTAGTTTTACAACAATTTCAGGATATGTTTTCAACAGATATTTCAGAGTTACTACCTCAGAGGGAGGTGGAATTTTCTATTGAGTTCATATCAAGGGAAACACCATCATCAAAGGAACCATACAAAATAATAAATACGGAGTTAGCAGAGCTGAAGTTGCAGTTGAAGGAAATGATTGAAAAATGATACAGTAGGCCAAGTGTATCACTGTGAGGTGCACCGATATTGTTTGTAAAGAACAAGGATGGTACTCTCAGGTTATGCATGGATTATAAATAGTTGAACAAGGTGACCATCAAGAAAATATATCCATTGTCGAGGGTTGATGACTTATTTGATGAGATTAAGGGAGTATTATTGCTCTCAAAGATCTGTCTAAGATTAGGATATCATCGGGTATGCATCAAAGGAAAATGATACCTACAAGACAAATTTACAGACCATGTATGCGCATTATGAGTTTTTTTAGTTCCATTCGGATTGACTAACGTCCAACTACTTTTATTTTCTTGAGGAATAGTGCCTTTTGTCCTTATCTGGAAAAATAATTTATTGAATTCATTGATGAAATCTTAATATATTCTAAGAATGATGAAGAGCATGCCGAACATTTAGGAGCAGTGTTAATATTCCTAAGAGAGCATAAGTTGTATTCCAAGCTTAGAAAATGTCGTTTCTTTCATACATAGGTACATTCCTTGGGACATGTTGTCTCCAAGGAAGGTATAACAGTGCATCCAGTGAAGATAAGGTCGATCATGGAAAGGGAAATTCCAAGAAACGTGGATGAGGTAAGATAATTTATGGTGCTAGAAGGCTCTTATTGCAGGTTCATCGGGAACTTCTCTTGGATTGAATATCCTATTACGTAACTGCAACAGAAAGGTAAGAAATTGGAATGGAAAGAGGAATTTGCAATGATTTTTTAACAATTAAAGCAATTGTTGACGAATGCTCAAGTTTTAAATATTGAAGATCTAGACACAAAGTTTGTGGTGTGTATAGATGCTTGCAAAAGAGGACTTGGTGGAGTCCTTATCCAAGAGGGACAAGAAGTGTGGTATGAGTCACATAAATTGAATGAGCACGAGAACAATTATTCGACACATGATATTGAGTTATAAATGATTATTTATGCATTGAATATGCGGAGGCACTATCTTCCTGGTAGGAGGTTTATATTGATATGTGATCAGAGTGGGTTGAAATACTATTTTGATAAGCCGAATATGAATGTCAGGAAATCTAGATTACGGGCCATGATCATTGAGTTTTACATTTTGATCAGGTACATCAAGGGTA
Source organism: Pinus albicaulis (assembly GCA_034641835.2). Lineage (NCBI taxonomy): Eukaryota > Viridiplantae > Streptophyta > Pinopsida > Pinales > Pinaceae > Pinus > Pinus albicaulis. The sequence continues at coordinate 231,475,453 of CM076570.1, read as the reverse complement.
AAGAGAGTAATGTTGTGGATGTTCTTAGCAGGTGGATACAACTGATTCATATAGCAGGTATGAGTTCTCATGGGATAGAATTACAGGATCAAATCTTACAGGCAGGTCAACATGATAACAGGTGCATAAGTTACAACAGAGTACATGTACATGTACAGGTGCACAAGATGTGGATTACCATCTCACAGGAAATGGCTTGATCACATTTAGGGATAAGATATATGTGTCAGACAGTAGTGAGCTCAAGAATACTATATTGAGATAGTTTCATGCGAAATTGTATTCAAGTCGGCCAAGATACCAGAAGACATTAACAATAGTGATGAAGTTTTATAATTGGCTAAATCTAAAAAATGATGTGGCATCATTTGTGGCTAGATGCTTGGACTATAAACAGGTGAAGGTAGGGTGTAAGCATCCATATGGATGACTACAGTCGATTCTGATTCTGGAGTGGAAGTGGGAATTAATTTCCATTGATTGCCTCACAGGTTTGTTAAGAAAATCTAGACAACATGATTCTATCATGGTTGTGGTAGAAAATATGAAAAATATAGCACAATTCATTCCAATGAAGACTACTTATTGAGCTAATGATGCACCATAGGTATTCATCAAATATGTGGTCATATTGGATGGTCTTCTGAATAATATTGTGTCAGAAAAGGATGCTAATTTCACTTCCAAGTTTTGGAAGGAGTTGTTTGCAGGTTTAGGTATAGAGCTGGCCTTCAACACAAATTATCATTCACAGAAAGATGGAAAAACATGTAGGGTTAGAAGGATATTGAAGCACATGTTTAGGATGTATGTGATGAATCAGTAGAGGAAATGGGAGGAGTACCTTCTGTTGGTCAAGTTTTCTTACAACAATGGTTACCACGTATCACTGAGGATGAGTCTGTTTGAGGCATTCTATGGGTGGAGTTGTAATACTCACATAAGTTGGAGTGATCCGGTGAACATGGTATTGATTGGATGATAAATGTTACCGGAAATGAAATATGAGATGCAGGTAATACAGAAGAATCTAAAGGAAGCACAAGACATGTAGAAAATATATGAAGATCAGAACATGTTGTTTCACGATTTTCATGTTGGGGAACAGGTGTACTTGTGCATCAAGACCAATAAGAGATCCCTGAGGATTGGATTGTGTGCCAAGCTGACACGTTGATTTTGTGGACCTTTGAAGTCTCCTAGAAGGATTGGACCAATAGCCAACAGACTTGAACTTTCTCTTATAATGAAATTCCATGAATTTTTCCATGTTTAATTTCTTAATAAGTTGTTAAATATTTTGATCATTTGATTTATTGGTTTGTATTGCATGTAGAGCCCAAAGGAGAATTCCAACCATAACCATTGTGTAATTTGTAGAGAAATATTCTCATGCTCTAGAGATGAGAAATCAAGCAGGTCAAAGTGTAGTGGAATCACTTTGGGCTCGATGTGGTTACTATGGAGATGGCAGATCATATGTGAGCTATGTATCCTTCTATATTCATTGGTTGAGAAATTTTCCTTGATATATGTTTTTGGTATATTCTTTGGAGTGATGTTTTGGTATATGTACATATGCATATGGATGTAAATAGCTCCATGGGCTATGTTATAAATCTCTAATAAGTGATATGGGTGTCATATCATTACGATTTTCATGTTGGTTTTCTTCTTAGTAGGTTGATCATTGTAAATACTGTAACATCTATGCTTGATGTCATTTACTAAAAGACATTTTATGTTTTACTAGACATTGAAGTTGTTTTGATTATTTTATTAATTTATTAACAAGTATGTTAATCAAGAAATTATGAACTAAATTTTCTCACTGGTAAATAAAACTTTAACAAAAAATTTATGTTGTCATGAGTCTGATGGAAAAGTTTCCAAGATCACAAAAGTAGTTGGGAAAGAAGTTTCTGGCAGTTACCTTTCCTCTGGGATAAAAGGAAAATCCTAGAGGAGGAAAGGGGTTCTGTACAGGAGAAAAGGAGATACAGCTAGAAAGTTGAAGAATAGAGTACCAAAGCTAGAAGAAGACCATTGGTCCTCTGTACCTGATAGGAGGGGGGACTGGACTAGAGTCCTGACGTCTACCTCCTTGGTAAAATAATATTGTGAATCCTACTTGGTTTAGGTGCACGGGGGGAGTAGAGGACGTCATTGCCTCACTCAAGGCTGGGCGAAAGCCATCAGACTAATCAAGTGAGATAAGTAAATTAAAATAGAATATGTTTCTATTTAATTTACTATGATAGTTATGGTTAATTCAGAGGACAAAATATAGTGAAAGAGTCTGTTTGGAAATAATGATGAAATAGATTTTCTGTAAAACTATGATAGAAATTTAAAAGGGTTCCTAATTTTCTTTCTTCCACTTGATAAATTCCTAGAGTCAAAATTCAGTAAATTATAGGGAAGGCATTTATAACCCTATAACATGACAAAGGAAACATGTTTGACAGAGAAAACCCGAGGAAAGAGGATACCTCTAGATTTTACAGACTGTTTGTCCCGTGAATATTACCTAGTTAATACATGAACAATGGGATAGTTTCCATTGATGTGGTCCAGTCACCTTAGCTAACAAAACAAAAAGAAAGAAAAAGTAGCACTTGCATGTAACATAAAAACTGTAGAATTGGAATTTACAAAGAAAAATTTTGCACACATTTTCTATATATAAAGAATAGAAACTAATGCATAGGAATAATATTTATTTAAGAGACTATGTACAGGTTTGTCAGATTAGCAGTAATACAAATACTGAATGCACGATTTTTCTATATATATACAGATACCCAATGCAAGCGAGATAGTACAGGAAGAAAATGAGTAAGGGTGATAACTATATGTAAATGAAATATTTACAGAAACTATCAATATTCCAACACTTTTGATAATAGAAACTGTCCTAAATAAAAAGACAAAGTCAATACTTAAATTTTAAATTAAGGGACTCGTGGGTCTGAATCATTAACAAAAGCATATTTATAGATTTGAGGCTTCTGCGATGAGTATCTTGTGTAGAGAAGTTTTCCGGTTTAATCGCATCCATTTTAGTTGAAATCAACTAAAATGGATGCGATTAAACCAGAAAACTTCTCTACAAAAGCATATTTGTGATTTCAAAATATTAAAATGCCTCTATTCCATGCTGAATATGAACTTGAGAATCACGTAATGGAGCAAACCAATAAATAGTCAGGGAAACCCTCATCAAGAAGGGTAATATTATATAAACAAGAGGAAAACTATAGTACTCTAATGAGTAGGTATCCTGGCCCTGCTAGGCCTCCTAAAACTCAACAAGGATATAATGAGATACTGTCACATCGATAGAATTAAAACATAAAATGAAAATTGTAAACCTTCTAACTGATTCTGAAATTCCAGAAGCAATAAAAAACCCTTCGTAAGGCATGCACATGTAGAGTAATGAAGAAGGCCATTATTAGGAACAGAAGGCAACAAATTGAGCGACGAAGTTAGCAGAATGAACCTTTGGGAATGGTTACCTGTAAATAAACAAAATATATTTAGGAAACCTAGAAACTGTACAAGGGTACAGGAATATAAAATTTACGAAAGAAGGCTTACCTTAAAATAAGTTACAGTGAGAATTTGGACTCCTCGAAGACAACCTACACAACAAATAAATTAGCGTTAAAAATTTTGATGGAGCCAAGACTGTATAGAATCTGAACTTTGAATGAATTCATGAAAGAAAGAAAAAATGTACTGAAGGAACCACTATAGTAAAATGCTTACCGAGAAGGAATGCTGCAAATTTAAACCTTTTCTATGGGCATCTGCAACACTAGGGTTCAATGGCTGCGAAAAAACCATTGACAGAACTGGAGGAAATGCAGAGAAAGCCCACATTAGCCATTGAAAATAAGCTAAGGCACAGAGAAAAGGATTTAAGTAGGCATGGAGTATGCATGGACAAGAGGTGAACAATTGAGGGTAAAAATAACCATAAGCTAGCTCGAGGACCACACAGTTGCAGAGCCGTGAATACTGAGCAGCACAGGAACAAACTATGACAGTTAAGGTTTGGATGGGGTAGGGTTAATACCCTAACGAACCCAGTTGAGATATCCACTGTCGAAGTAAGAATCATATCAAAGGAGGAGGTGTATCCATCTGTCGAACTTGTCAGATCTAATGAATATGAGTTAACCTTCCTTGTCCAATAAGCGGGGTGTAATCAATAATCGTACCCATAATTAATGTCAACACCAATTTCCAATTGCAATGTTATGATCCTCTATCGGAATCTAGGAGAGGAAGGGTTAATAAAAAATAACAAACCTTTAAATTCCTAATTCAAGGCAACAAATGCTGGGAGGGCAGATACTTTAGATTAGAGTTTGCAATTAAGTTGAATCAATTCAGTGTGGGATCACAATAATATATATATATATATATATATATATATATATATATATATATATATATATATATATATATATATATATATATATATATATATATATATATATATATATATATATATATATATATATATATATATATTCTAACCATAAATTCGTTTAACAAAATGTGTTAATCATAGCGAATGGATTTTGTATCATATAATTGTATCATCGTATGTCAATCATTGCATGTGATTATTATATTATTCATGAATCGAAGTTAATGCAAAGTCAATTCATAATAGCAGTAGAAATTCTCATGATATTGTACTTAGAAGTTGGATAGAAAATGAAGTAAATATATTTTTTTAAGTGGTTAAGTTAATAATGTAACTGTACATAACATGTGGTATCAGAGCAGTGTTCAAACACTGGGACCAATTAGGTTCACCAAAATAACAATTACTATGTGTGAATGTGCACAGAATAGAAGGAAAGTAACTGGGAACAATGAGAAGGGGATCAACTTGTCAAACACCCAGGACTACAGGGGAGATTCATCCCCAGGAAAACCCAGAAGTGAATTCAGAAATGTGGGTACAACTCAGCATAGATCAACACCAGCAAATCAGTAGATTGCTAGAAGAACAAAAAAGACAAACCAATAGATTGTTGGACACTATGCAACAACTTCAAACATAAATTTTCCAAGTATGAAGCAACAACGAGAGACTGATAAGGGAATAGGAGAAAATACTTAAGAGATTTTGGATCAACAAAACCATCCCAGTGCATAGCCTAGCCCGGAAAGGGGAACCCACCTACAAAGTGAACAACAATAGCACATATGTGATGATCCTGAAGGAAGTCACACCCATCGAAGCAACAAAAGTAGAACCTATAATGAAGTTGAATCTGGAAACACTTCTAACCAGTAATATTTGAAAAAAGCAGAAGGTGGAATTACAAGGTGAATTCTGGAAGATTAAGCCTCCCACATTCGATGGAGAATCTAAGAAAATGGCAGAATATTGGATCATTAACATGAATAAATATTTTTATGCATATGATTATGATGTTAAATTAAAGGCCGGATTGGAAATTTATCAATTACGAGAAAATGATACGTTATGGTGGGAAAAAGTGAAGAATGTGCATGGAATCAAGGACTAGAATGTAACATGGGATGAATTTTAAAAATATTTTAAGTACCTAACAAAATGATTTTATAACAAAAAATATCTATATTTTAATGATTTGAGGCTAGGCCGACTGTCCATAGATGAATTTATCACTAACTTCACTTCCCTGATAAGATATGTACCATACTTGAAGGATGAGAAGGCTAAAGTACAATGCTTTTTAAGTAGTTTTCCTGCTCATATGAAAGAAAGAATTAAATTTTTGGGACCCAAGACAATGGAAAAGGTCATTCATAAGGAAATAATGTGTTATCAACAGTCCAAGGCTAAAGGAGAAAATGGAAAAAATTGGCCACCCAAGAAAGGGCAGAAAATCTCTTCAAGTTTAAAAAATAACAGAGCTAGAAATTTTAAAACTGCTGCAAGGAATTCAACAAATAAGCAATTTGGGAAAAACTAGCAGAGGCCCAAATGGACAACCAAGGACCAACCCACTGAAGCATATAGTAAACCTAATCATGGGAAAATATAGAAACCACCGTTACAGTGTTGGGGATGTGGCGAGGCACATTATTACAAAAATTTCCCTCAATGTGGGAGAAATGAAACTGCAACTAACATGCAAGAAGCATCCACTGTGGGCGATGTGGCACAAAATATACCCAGAATAAATGCTTCATTAGTATACCGACAAGCGGAATACCAGCCAACCATGATAGAATTAGAAGGTAAGATGAAAACCCATTCTGTATCTATTTTGGTTGATCTTGGTGTTAGTTTAAGCTATGTAGACCCCAGAATTGTGGAAAAATATGCTTGACAAAGTCAAAAGTATAAACATTCATGTCTGGTTCAGCTAGCCACAAGAACCAAGCATAAGGTTCATGCTAAAGTGTCCAATTGTTCCCTGGACATTGGGATCAGAATATAAAGGTGGAATTAAACATTCTACCCTTAGGATCCTATGATACATTATTGGGAATGGACTGGTTGGAAGCACACTGGTCCTTGGTGGACTGTAAGGACAATATTATATACTTCAAATCTGAGGATGGAACCCAAAAAGAACTTAAAGGAATAAAGAATCCATTGAAATTGTGACTCATTACATCATACCAATTAAAAAAATGCATTATGAAGGGATGTGAAGCTTATGCAATTCAGGTCGGATTTGCTAACTCAAAAGATAAAACTCCCATGCTGGAAAATATATCGGTGGTGCAATAATTCCTGGATGTATTTCCATAAAACATACCAGGACTACGACCTAAGAGAGATATATATTTTCCATTGAACTTATGCCAAGGGAACTACCCATTTCATGGGCCCCTTACCAAATGAGTGTATGTGAGTTAACAAAATTAAATATGCAGTTACAAGAATTTTTGGAGCAAGGATATATCCATCCAAGTGTGTTACCTTGGGGGGGCATTAGTACTATTTGTGAGGAAGAAGGATGGAACCATGAGGATGTGCATGGACTTCTGGTAGGTAAATAAACTGACTATGAAAAACAAATATCCTTTTACCTCGAATAGATGATCTGTTCGACCAAGTAAAAGGGGCGATAGTCTTTTCAAAGATATGTTTAAGATATGGGTATCACCAGATAAGAATAAGGGATGAACATATTTACAAAACAACATTCTGAACTAGGTATGGAAATTACGAATTTGTGGTCCTACCATTTGGCTTGACCAATGCACCTGTAACATTTATGAGCTTAATGCATGGCATATTTCACCCCTATCTAGATAAGTTTGTTTTGATATTCATAGATGATATACTGATCTACTCAAAGAATGCGGAGGAAAATAAGGAGCATCTATGCATAGTACTGAAAATGTTCAGGGACCACCAGATGTGCGCAAAATTTAGCAAGTGTTATTTTTACAAGGAACAAATACAATATTTGGGCCACGTTATTTTGGTGGAAGGGATAATAGTGGATCCCCAAAAGATAAAAACTATTATGGAATGGAAGGTACCTAAAAATGTGGCAGACATACGATCTTTCATGGGGCTTGCTGGTTACTACAGGCGCTTCATAGAAGGCTTTTCAAAATTAACATTTCCTATAACTTCCTTACAGCGCAAGGGGCAAGTATTCAAATGGACTAGTGAATGCCAAGTCAGTTTTGAGAGGCTGAAACAATTATTAACTTCAACTCTTGTTTTGAAGGTTGTAGACCCAAATCTGGAATTGGAAATTTGCACTAATGAAAGTAAAGAAGGCGTGGGAGAAATGTTGTCCCAAAATGAAAAGGTGGTGGCATATGAATCCCGAAAATTAAAAGACCATGAACAATGTTACTTGGCTTATGATTGGAATTAACAGCTATGGTACATGCAGTCAATATATGGAGGCATTACCTATTGGGTAGAAGATTTGTGCTGAAAAATGACCATAGCAGTTTAACCAACTACTTTAAACAAGCATATCTAAATGCTCACCAGGCTAGGTGGAATGCATTCCTAAGCGAATTTGATTTTGAAATGCAACACATAAAAGGAAAAGAAAATCAGGTTGCCGATGCATTAAGTCAGAAGTTGCATCATGTATATGAACTGCGTTTCAATAGTGTGGAGTTCAAATTTCAGGAACAAATAAAGGAAGATGCAATAAAATATCCTAAATATCAGTTTCTATGGAAGTAAGCATGGGACACTAAAGTGCAAGGGAAATCATCAGAATATACTGTTAATGGAGAAAAACTATTAGTATTTCGAGAAAAGATATACATTCCCAACTAGTTAAGTTTAAAACAATTGATTCTCAATGAATATATCAAAATATCATATGTTGGACATCCAGGCTATCAAAAAATGTTAAAAACCATCATAAATGACTATTTTTGGCTTGGTATGCACAAATATATTGCAGATTATTTGACCAAGTGTTTAGAATGCTAGCAGGTGAAATTTGAGCATCAACATCCAGCTGGCTTATTACAACCCATACCATTACCTGAGTGGAAGTCGGAAGTAATATCTCTAGATTTTATTGTTGGATTACCATGGTCAAAGAGAAATAACGATTTGATCATGGTGGTTGTTGATCATTTGAGCAAACCAACCTATTTTATTCCTATACAGAAAAATTATAAGACAATAGAAATTGTAGACATGTTTATGCGGGAGATATTCAGGTTACATGGTATACCAAAATTTTTTATATCCAATAGAGACGTGAAGTTTACTTCAGCCTTTTGGAGGAAAATTTTTATTGGGATAGGCACTCAATTCTAGTTCAATATGGCATACCATCCATAGACTGATGGGAAAATGGAGTGAGTAAATCAGATTTTGGAGGACATGCTCCGTAGGTATGTAATGCAGCAACCAAAAAAGTGGGAAGATTACATACATTTGGTTGAGTTTTCCTATAACAATGGGTACCAGGAGTCACTCAAAATGATTCTGTTTAAAGTATTATATGGAAGACAGTGTCAGACACCTATTAAATGGAGCAGTCCAGAGACAAAGTTAATGCTTTGACCTGAAATTTTGGTTGAAATGTAGAGATAATTTAAGAGGACCCGTAAAAATCTAAAGAGTGCATAGGTTTGACAAAAAGTATATGAAGATTAAAAAATAACCTACTGGGAGTTTAAATTAGGAAACCACATCTATATCAGAATCATATCCAATAAAGTGCACTAAGATGGACTACTTGTGCTAAATTGGCACGCTGTTTCTGCGGTCCTTTCCAACTTATGGAAAGGATTGGGCTAGTAGCCTATCATCTAGCATCACTCGGACACATATGGGTACATAACGTGTTCCATGTATCACTGTTAAAGAGATACATATATGATCCTCAACATATAGTACATTGGAAAAATGTTCAGGTAGGAAAGAAATGGAATAACTAAATTTTTTTTATAAGTTATATGGTTGAATATGAATTTCATTTCTTTTGATGACTGCAGGTCGAATCGCATGACTAGTTTCTGGTGGAGCCTCAACGTATCCTCGATCAGAGAGAATAACACTCTGGAAGCGATTTATCACCCAAGTTAAAGTGCAATGGAAGCACTTCAGGCCGAAGGACATGACTTGGAAAGATGAAAAATTTGTGCAAGAAGCATATCCCGAACTATTCAATGGAATGGTATAACATCGGGGGCGGTGTTCATCTTAAGCGGGAGAAGTTGTAACATATATGCCTGATGTCACTTACTAAAACACATTTTACTTTTTACTAGACATTGAATTTATTTTTATTATTTTATTAATTAATTAACAAGTATGTTGATCAAGAAATTATGAACTAAATTTTCTCACTAGTAAATAAAATTTTAATAAAAAAACTATGTTGTCATGAGTCTAATGGAAAATTTTCCAAGATCCCAAAAGTAGTTTAGAAATCAGTTGCTGGAAGTTACCTTTCCTCTGGGATAAAAGGAAAAGCCTAGATAAGGAAAGGGGTTTTGTACAGGAGAAAAGGAGATACAGCTAAAACGCTGAAGAACAGAGTACCAGAGCTAGAATAAGATCAGTGGTCCTCTGTACCAGATAGGAGGGGGGACTGTACCGGAGTCTTGAGGTATACCTCCTTGGTAAAATATTGTTGTAAATCCTACTTGGGTGAGGAGAACGAGGGGAGTAGAGGATGTCATCAGCTCACTCAAGGTTGGGCGGAAGCCATTAGACTACTCAAGTGAGATAAGTAAAGTAAACTAGAATATTTTTTTTTATTTTACTATGGTAGTTATGGTTAATTAAGAGGAAATAATATAGTGAAAGAGTCTATTTCGAAATAATGAAGAAATATATTTTCTGTAAAACTGTGATAGAAATTAAAAGGGTTCCTAATTTTCTTTCTTCCACTTGATAAATTCCTAGAATCAAAATTATGTAAATTATAGGGAAGGTAGTTATAACCCTAGAACATGACAGAGGAAATAGGTTTGACAAAGAAAACCCAAGGAACAAGGACACCCTCTATATTTTACATACTCTCTGTCCCATGAATATTACCTAGTTAATACATGGACAATGGAATAGTTTCCCTTGATGTGGTCTAGTCACCTTAGCTAACAAAACAAAAAGAAACAAACAGTAGTACTTATGTGTAACATAAAAAATTTAGAATTGGAATTTACAAAGCAAACATTTACACACATATTCTATATATAAATAATAGAAACTAATGCATATGAATAATATTTATTAAAGAGACTATGCTGAAAGACATAACAACTTTAAAAACTAAGTCAGACTACAGGTCTGTCAGATTAGCAGTAATACAAATATTGAATGCAAGTTTTATATATATATATACAAATACCCAATGCAAGCAAGACAGTATAGGAATAAAATGAGTAAGGGCGCTAAGTACATGTAAATGAACTATTTAAATAAATTGTCGGTATTCCAACGCTTTTCATAATAACAACTCTCCTAAATACAAAGACAGAATCAATACTTAAATTTTAAATTAAGGGACCCGTGGGTTTGAATCATTAAAAAAAGCATATCTGTAATTTAAAAATATTACAACGCCTCTGCTCCAGGTTGAATATGAACTTGAGAATCATGTAATGGATCAAACCAATAAACAGTCAGAGAAACCCTCATCAAGAAGGGTAATGTCATATAAAGAAGAGGATAAAATACAGTACTCTGATGAGTAGGAATCTTCGCCCTGGTAGGCCTCTTAAAACTCAACAAGGATATAATGAGATACTGTCGCACCGATAAAATTAGCACATAAAATGAAAAATGTAAGTGTTTTGACTAAATTTGAAATCCCAGAAGCAAGAAAAAACCCTTCGTAAGGCATGCCCCTGTAAGATAATGAAGAAGACCCTTCTTAGGAATAGAAGGTAGCAAATCTAGCGAAGAAGTTAGTAGAATGAACCTTTGGGAATGGTTACCTGAAAATAAACAAAATAAAATTAGGAAATATAGAAACTGTACAAGGGTAAGGGAATATAAAATTTACAAAAGAAAGCTTACCTTAAAAGAAGTTACATTGAGAATCTGGACTCCTCAGGGACAACCTGCACAACAAATAAATTGGCATTAAACCTTTGGATGGAGCCAAGGCTGTATAAACTCTCCACTTTAAATGAATTCATGGAAGTTACTGAAGGAACCAATAATTAAAATGCTTACTGAGAAGAAATGTTGCAAATGTAAACCTTTTCTATAGGTTGCCATGACACCAGGATTCCATGGCTGCAAAAAACCCATTGACAGAACTGGAGGAAACACAGAGGAATCCTGTGTTATCCATTGAAAATAAGCTAAGGTGCAAAGAAAATGATTTAAGCATGCATTCAATATGCATGGATAAGAGGTGAACAACCGAGGCTAAAACTCACCATAAGCTAGCTTGATGACCACACAATTGTAGAGCCTTAAAGACAGAGTGGCGGAAGAACAAACTGAGACAGTTAGGGTTCGAATGGGGTAGGGTTCATAGCCTAATGAACCCAGTTGAGATCTCCACCATCAAAGCGAGAAGTAGATCAATGGAAGAGGTGTAGACATCTGCCAAACTTGTCAAATATAATTAATATGAGTTAACCTCTGTGGTATATTAAGCAGGGTGTAATCAATAAACGTACCCATAATTAACATCAAAACCAATTTCCAGTTGTAATGTTATGATCCTCTATCGGAATCCGGGAGAGGAACGGTCAATAAATGATAACAAACCTTTAAATTCCTAGGTCAGGGCAACAGATGTCGGGATGAAAAATACTTTAGATTCGAGTTTGTAATTAAGTTGAATCAATTCAATGTGGGATCCTAATGATATATATTTATATATATATTCTAGTCACAAAGTTGTTTAATGAAATGTGTTAATCATAGCGAATATATTTTATATCATATAATTGTATCAGCTTATTTCAATCATTGCCTATGATTATTATATTATTCATGAATCCAACTTAATGCAAAGTCAATTTATAATAGCAGTAATAATTCTCATGATATTGTACTTAGAAGTTGGATAGACAATGAGGTAAATATTTTTTTTAAGTGGTTAAGTTAATAATGTAAGTGTACATTACAATACTGCAACAAGATAAGTTATAAATCTCAATGGGAAATATGTTTTTCTTTCAAAAATTGTGTTGGCTATAGGTTTCATTGAAACTGAACATGGTGTTCCCCCAAGGGGGATGTTTCTCTAACAACCTTGGTGAAAATTCCATGTAATAAAATTTAATAAAGGAAAAATGAAGAAAATAGAGGCCTCATTAATAAAAATTCTTATGAGTATCAGTTGATACTTTTTGTCAATTTATTTTTGGAGCTCTATGTCTATTCTCTCTCTCACACACTCTTGGACACTTAGAGTTTTCTTGGACCACTTTAGCATTAGATCAAGAAAGCAAAGGAAGGCTAAGAGGAAGCAAGGATCAAGAAAGGAAGAGTGGATCAAGCAACTACAATGGATTTACTTGCAGGTATCAATTTTCATGAGTGGTTTCCTTGCTAGATTTTGCATCCATTGTTATGCATGTGTGTTATTCATTCTCTTGTTGTCATTGGCATGGTTTTTACTAGATGTGACCGTGTTCTTCAACCTTGAATTTCCATTTTTTGATAGCCAGTGTGTGATGGGGTTTTCATGTTTTTTGTTGAGCTATATTACCAGATGGATTCGAAACTGAGTGAGGTGATCTTTGAATGAATGAAAACATGGTGTAGTGATACCTAAACCAGATTTTGGGTTGTGGTAAGGCCACCGGTATAGTAGCCCATAAACCAAACTATGGGTTTCAGTAAAGCCTAGTATTGTGTACCTCGTTGGGCATAGGAATCCTCAACTTGTGAATGGACGGATATACGATAAAGAATATAGGTGTGTTCCCTCAGTCAAACCTAGTGATCTGGTGGGGATTGCAGTAAATCCTAGACGGTGGAGTCTCAATCAAGCTTAGGAATCCTCTATTTTTAAATGGCGAGATATACAGTAAATCCTAGAGAATGGATTCTTGATTAGGCCTAGGGATCATTGACCATTGTATGGAAGGATGTATGGTAAATCCAAGAGACTAGGAGATAGGAAAAATTTTCACGGTATATGGGGAGAAATCTAGTGGAATCCTTATTTGTTTAGGGCCTAGTGATCTGGTGTGGATTGTGGTAAAGTTTGGTTCTATTGATTGGGGTGAGGTAGTGTAGCCTCAAGAGGCCCTAGTTAATTTTGGTTATGAGTATGAAATTCATGCTTTGAATATGGCATGAGGGTGATTGGTTGAAAGCAATAATTGGTTTAGCCAAGTTATGGTTGGGTGTAACTTGGAAGTCCTAGACCTGGTTGGCTTTTGCATTCATTAATAAGAGTTTCTTCTCCTTGAAATTTCATGTGTAAAATTATTGGTTCATATGCAGCATTTATGGTTGTTGTATCCTTATTTCTTTTTTTTATATGATGGTTATGAGTAAGTTTCATGACAATGCTGATGTATGGCTCTCATCATGTTTTGATTTATAAATAATCGAACAATGAATATATGACCTAATAGATGATAATGAAGCTAATGTGATAATGAATCAAGGACTCTTAGTCTTTCTCAGATAATTATGAGACCCCTATGCTCATATATGTGATTATGACCTGTAGAATGCATATTTGTGACATATTTGACAAAATGCTTGTCATGGCTAGTAGGGGTCTAGTTAAGTCATTGATAAAATGTTTGCATTAGTACCTTTTTCTCAGCATTATTTTATAAAGCTTTCATGAAGTTATAGGTAGTGGCCTGAGTCCCGTCCTTGAAAAAGTGGCACATATATGGGGTCACTAGTACATAGCTAACTGAAAAATTCCATAGTCCCCGACTTTCCCTTGTTTTGGGTGAATTTGGGGGCCTAAAGTAACATACATGGCTTATCAAGGGAGCGACTAGGGAGTTAGATCAGTGAAAATCTAAGTTGCCTCAAGGGTTGGTCACCTGGAAAGGATAGTTGGCTCCTGGAGGTTCTGTAGCATGTGTGGATGGTTTTTTGGTTTGCTTTATCATTTACACATTATTAACTATATATGGGGAGTTGAATCACATCATAGTAGCCTCTTGTTGCATGCTTACCATAGTGTAACGGGTAGCTTGGGTAAATGCGAGAGGATGGTGTTACAAAGCCAATAAATTTTCATGCATGTCTCTTTTATATTGTAAGAATATTTGTTAGAAATTTTCAGTATATGTTGTGTTCATAAGTACTAAATAAACTAAACTGCTTCATTGGATTTGGTGCTCATAATGTTGATTGCGTGTTATATATTTTTAATGATCATTGTGTTTATGTGACATTAGAGGGATTTTGAGGTATAAAATGGGCCTCCTGAGGAAATTATAAAATAACAGTGGAAATAATGAAATAATATGAGATTACATTCTCAAATTTTAGAGGGAAAAAAGAAAAAAAATACTTTTTCAACTTATCTCCCTATCGTTTTGCTCCCATTTTGAGCGAGAACACTCGTTAGATGCAGAATTTGATTCCTCATCCAAGGAGTACCCATGTTGCATACTTTCAATGGACCCTGCTACACGAAAAATTAGAGATACATGAAAAGCGTGATTGCAATAATGTTTTTTCATGTATTTCTCATTTTTTTGTAGTAGGGTCTATCAAAAGTATGCAACTTGGGTACTCCTTGGATGATGAATTAAATTTTGAATCCAAGGATTACTTTCACTTGAAATTTGAGTAAAACCTCAGGGAGATAAGTTGAAAATACAATTTGAAAATTTTGTTTTATTGTTTTATTATTTTTTAATCTCTTTACTTTTTTACCCCAAAAATGGTGAATCATCCCCTGTGGTTGACATCATCATCTTGAATCCTATTATTTCTTATAAATTTTACTTTGGTTATACATTTTTATTAGGAGACCCATTTTAGAGCTCAAAAGTTCTCTAATGACTATTTCACTAGAAAGCTAATGAATCTCTCTTTTCTCTTGTGTTCCTCTCTTAGGATAGTACTATTACATTCCTTCTGGAGACTGACCCTTGTCTACCCTCTCGTGAAGGCCTCCTTTAACACATTGTAGTTGGTGTTTAAGAATGTAAACTTACATTTTTGTCCAAATGTTATGTGCATAATATCTTATCGCAAACCTAGAGTTTAATATTGGAACATCTAAAAATTAAACACAAATATTTTATACGGTAGCAACTATTTTTTGATGACATCCTTCAAAACATGTGTCGGGCATGTGGTAGGGAAATTGCGTTGGAAATTATATATATATATATATATATATATATATATATATATATATATATATATATATATATATATATATATATATATATATATATAACATTTACATTATAAAATTCCAAAATATTTTTCGTACGGAAAAAACTAATAGATTTTCAGTGACACTATATGTCACTTACAGAGACATAATAAATAAAGTCCCCACTCATTATGTTGTTTATAATGGTATGATAAGTCATGGTATGGGACTACCAGATTCCACCTGACCATAGATTTCCTAATCCAAATCTCTCGTCAGCCAATCACCCTCATTCCATATTCCAAGAATGAATGTGGGACTCAAACCAAAAGAATGAACCAGGGCTTCCCAAGGTTAAACCACCTCACCCTCAACAATAGAAACATGCTTTAGCACTATCCTCACCGGATCACGATGAAAAAAAATAAACATGTAATCGTGATTTCCACAAGATCACTAGGCCAATAAAAACATGGATACCACTGGATTTATCCAAGTAAACTATGAAGAATTTTCTTGTCTCCTAGTCTCTAGGATTTACCGCAATCCACACTGGATCACTAGGCCATAATCAAGACTTCACCCTCCAATATTTACCATATATCTCATCTCTGTATTCCTAGGCCTAATGAGGAGTGCCCACCTCTAGGATTTACCATATATCCCGCCACTCCTTGGTAGAATATTCCTAGGCCCATCGAGGCAACACAAAATTTAGATTTACCACAACCTACAGTCTCTTTCAAGGTTTACTAGACTAGGTGCTTTTTCATTCGGAGATCTACCTCAGTCATCTTTAAATCCATCTGGAAATCCAACTCAACCAAAATTTGAGAACTTGTTGTACTATACAAAAACCTTCCCCATTTTTAAATTTTAGAATAAATACCATTTAGAAATAGGTCCCCTTTCTTATATTTCTTCCTAAATAGAAATAAAAGATTCATTGATAAAAGGATACATATCACATTTTTATTCACAAAGTGTAGAACCTTTAAAAATAAATTTCTGATCCGATGAGTCATAAAGCCTTTTAATCATATCAAAAACATTATAAAGTCTTTATATTTAACAATGATTGAAATGAACAGTAATCGCAATCGGAAACTCGGAGAATTCTTTAAAGTTTGTTTTTTCTTTGTAAAGTTATGATGCGATCGTGCTCAATCAAAATCGCATTTCGATAAATTTAAAGTGTTGTGTTTCTTTTATATATTTCCGATGTGATGCGATTCATCATAATCGCATTTTGGAAGAAATTAAAACATTGCATTCTTTTGTTTTAAAACTCTGATGCGACAGATCCTATCTCATCGCAATCGCATTTTTGGAGAAAATGTTAAAAGGTTCATTTCATTTTAAAATCTCCGATGCAATCTTCGCAACCGGAATTTGGTATAATTCTTGTTTTATTTTCCTTTTTAAATGAATTACGATGCGATTATAACTTAAATATCCATTTATTATTATTCATCGTATTTCAAAGTTTTAAAAGGAAATATATCTATACTTATTTCGAAATATGCCAAATCTCCAATTGTACGATAACATTAACTCGCGAATAAAATGAATAACAATGATTTGTTTTGTTATTAAATGCATGAGTGTGACTCCCTAGAAGGCATTTTGGTTTTTAACCATGGATATAATAAATACAAATCAGTGAATAAACCTTTTATATAGCTGTTTTTTTCATTATTACATCTTCACCTTGGCTGAAATCTTCTCTTTGTCACAGAGCAATAGAACATCTAATTTTTCTATTCGTAGAGCAAGAGAAATACTCCCTAACACTGAAATTTCGAAGAGATTCAGGAAATCGAAAGCTACCATTGCTGCAAAAGCCCCTATGATTACTATGCCACCTAAAGAGAAACCAGCGAAACTTAAGCTGGTTACAGATACCTCCTGCCAGGGACTTGGAAAAATGACAAGGGAAAATGTTTACAATCTATTAGAAAAGGAAAACCCTAGGATTGTTGAAGCTAAGGCCACAGTTCCTGATGAAGCCGACTTAGACTCTGATTCTGAAAATCTGCTTGGTTCATTAGCAAACTCATTTCTGCACAAAGTTGCTACTCGGGAAAAAATTTTCCTGTATTATGATGTTATTAGATGGGTGATTGATAATGTGTCTATCAAAGACAGAACTTTTGTTTCTGCATCTGGAGAAATCTTTGGGTCATTCAGACCAGAAGATATCAAGGCAATGTACCACCTTCCTGACCCACAGAAGATTTATAACAAAAATTTTATCAAAGAATTTGCTGCAAACAATGAAAATCATTCAGAACCAATTAGAGAATGGAGAAGGGCTCCTAAAAATCATAGGCATGAGGAATCAGGTATGTACTCCGTGGAGTCTCTCTTGCCTCCATATTGTTATGCCGCATCTATGATGTGTAGATTGTTTGGTAATGATAACTTGGCTAGGTTTTCCATTCAAATGGTTATGTTGATACATGCTACTATTAATTTTGAGATAATGGATTGGGCTGTTATTTTGTCTGATAAGATAGCCAATAGAGTTCTGGAGTACAGGAAAGACAAAAATTTAGGAAATTCCACTCCTTTTTACTTTTGTTCTTACATCCTAGATGCCCTCTGTTTCAATTCGTAATTTCCCTTATTAGGATGGAAATGGACTTCTAAAGAACCTGTCCCAATTTATATATATCATAAATTATTATGGAAGGGGAATTTTAGAAGTCATTTTTACAGAGTCTGTCATGGTTTTCTTATTCCAATTTACCAAATCATTTTTTGCCGATTCCCTCCTAGATGTTCCGACAAAGCTAGAGTTGATTTTTCCTCTATTCGAGATTGGTTGGGGGAGGAAAAATTCACATATGTCAGAATTTTTGGAAGTATTGTAGAGCCACACATCCTTCCTTTGTATGTTCCAAACAAACTTTTAGCACAAGAAATTTCTTATCAGCTGACAGTAGAAGGTATGTCTAGAAATTTAAAGAACAATAAAAAGCTTATGTGGCCTAGTTTTCCTTTTAAATGTGGTGACTATACTCTCAGAAATTTTGTCCATGCTAAAAAATAAGTTGTTAAGTTAACCAATATTAAACTTTCAACAATTCGTGGAAGGCAATATGATCCCAAGAAGGTGGCATATGATTTTACTACCTCTGTTTCAATTGCTCGATTCGAACATGAACCAGATGTCTTTGGTGATTTATTTGTTTCTGTAGATAAAATGTCCCAAGTTTTTGATTTGGCCAAGTCCAAACTTCAGGCCAAAGAAATGAATAAATTTTTACTATTTATAAGTCAGAGGTTACTCAAAGTTCCTCTAGATTAGTTGAGAATTTCAACACAGGGATATGAACCACAACAAAAGGATACAAGAAGTACATCTGGCAAAGAAGTAACAGGAACTAATCCTGTTTTGGGGAAGAAATATGATAGCAGTAGAGCTGACACTAAAAAGACAGAAACAACTGCTAAAATTGATGTAGAACAGTCTTTGGCCCATGAAAGAAAAGAAAGCACGGGTATTGATGCCAATGCGCATATTGGAAAAGGAGGCACAAATAGTAAAAATACTAAACAGACACCTAAAAGTGATATAAACAATAGTGCAAATTCTCAACTTGGAGGATAATAAACTACCAAACTTATTGTTTCTCCTCATTTGCTGAGCCAATATGAACAATTTTCCCAGCAAATAGGACAACAGAACACTTCTCAAGTTGATGATCCAAAAGACCAGGATATAGAAATCATCCCTGAGAATCCCATAGGTGAGGTCATATTGAAAATAGAAGAAATTCCTCCTTTGGATATATTTTATAGTCCTAAGCATAGGGCTGTTGTAATAAAACAGAGGAAAAGGAGGAGAACTGATCAAGATACACTTTTGGCATCACAGGGGGAATTCATGAATATTGTTTATAAGAATGTTGAGGTGAATCCATCTGAGGATCTCACCAAATTGTCTCAGTATGCAGGTGCCTATAGTGCTGCTACTATAGATAAAGCCTCTGAAGTTACACAGTTGATGAAGCAAAAGGATGTGCAAATAGCCATGTTGGAGGAACAGGTTGCAGAAAACCAACAAAAGATCATTCAGTTAGAACATTGATTACTGGATGAAGATCTCAAATCTAAACAATTAGAAGAGGAGTTGGTTGTTGAAAAAGAGAAGATTGATCAGTAGACCCTAGAAAAGAAACAACAGCTAAATCAAGAAATAGAAAAATTACAAGCTCTTCTACAAAATGAGTAGACTTTGAAGATTGAACAAGAAAAGATGTTTCAGTCTAAATTAAACAAGTTCAAGAATTATCCTAGTATGAATCAATTCAAAAATGAAGCTTTGGAGACAAAAAAATTATTGTCTCAACAATTAAATGAATTTTGTCTAAGGACTGCAGAAGCAGAATATTTATGTGAGTTAACATCTTCTTTGATAGATGAAGGAGTCACTCTTAAAATTCAATTTGATGAAGCTGATGAAAAGATCTCCGAATTTATTTTATGGCAAGACTCAGAATCAGGGAGAAAAGCAGATCTTCCCAAGATTATGGAGAGACATAAAGAAATTATTTTTGCAGAATGGGAACATCGCTTGATCAAACTAGAAAGGACCATATCGAGAGATAAAGGAATAATGAACAATGTAACACAGCTGGTGAATGATAACTTATATGCAATAAATTTAATTGCAGATTGTAGTCCTGACCAATCACCTAGAGTAAAAGAAACTGATCACAGATGGAAACAAGAGATAACTAAAAAAAATCATAAAATTGGACAATTACAAGGAATAACATGGGATACAATTTGGACTTATCTCATCAAGCCACATAGTCAACAAACAACAATAAAATTTCTCTCAAATGCCATCGATTGCATCATTCCCGAATTATTCGATGCCACATATACTAGACAATTGCACTGAAAGCTTAGTCACCCTGAAGAAGTGAAGGAAATGCTCAAAACCTGCCATATTCGCACATCAACCGCGACAGAAGATCAATGAGTTGGTTTTCATCAAGATCGCATTTCTGTTTTAGATATTTTTTAATTTAGATAGATTGTACGAATAGTTTTATTTATTTTTGCTAAGTAGCTATTTAAACCCCTTTCATGCATTTAGAAAGGGGTCCTGAATTTGTAATATTTTGACTTGGAGATTACATTTCTGTACTCCATTGAATCCTATATTTTTATAAGGGATCACATCTGGTGATTCTCTGTGAAATTACCTTTAAGAATTGCATTTATGTATCTTGGAGTTGATTTTACATTGAAGTTGCTGGATTTGAATATCGGATTGCATTGGAAAGTATCGAGATGGATATGGTATTTCTATCTATTCACTGTTAGTTTCTTTTGTTATGTGATATTCTCTTTTAAATTGCTATCGTTTATGTGTACTTGTTTCACAATATTTATTTATACATATCATTTCTGAGTAAGTTAGAAATATTTATCTTTTATAGTATATGCAAGCGATATATTATGATGAATGCAATATGTTATTATAACTCTGTTTAATTTCTTAAACAAAGCTATCTTTATTTGTTACTACATATTTCAATTAAGTTGTAATAAATTTTCATGGTTATTGATTAATTGAAACAATTTAAAGTTGTATTCACATTTGATGCCCGGGTTAGTTTTAGAATTATTTCATCAGTATTTAAATTAGATTAGATAGTTTTATTTCAGTCATTTAGTCCCATTTTCCCCCATCCAATCATTCCATTACCAACCCATTTAAATTACTAGGAAACTGGTCCTATAAATCCAGTCGGAGCCACCACACCAAATGGAAAAGGAATTGTCCTAAGGTCCCGACCGGGTAGTTATCCCCCAATTTTTGAAGCAATGATTTTCGAGGCTTCAATAGAACCCAATCAGACCATGGCTATCCAAAAATGGGAAGGCTAGGATGAAAAACACGGTCACACCTAGAAAAACCCATTCCAATGACAGAAAGAGAACCAAGAACACACGTGCAACACCATTGATTAGGGGAATTTTGAGGAATAATATGGGCGTCCTAAGGAAACTATAAAATAATATTGGAAATAATAAAATAATATCATATTACATCATCAAATTTTAGAGGGAAAATTTAAAACTACTTTTTCAGCTCATATATTCAACTTATATCCCTAAGGGTTTACTCAAATTTTGAGCAGGAACACTCGTTGGATGTAGAATTGGATCCTTCTTCCAAGGAGTACCCATGTTTCATACTTTCAATGAACCTTGCTATATGAAAAATGAGAGATACATGAAAAACGTTATTGTAATCACACTTTTTCATATATTTTTCATTTTCTGTTTAGTAGAGTCCATCAAAATTATGCAATATGGATACTCCTTGGATGAGGAATAAAATTTTGCATCCAACGAGTACTCTTGCTCAAAATTTGAGTAAAACCATAGGGAGATAAGTTGAAAATACAAGTTGAAAAAGTAGTTTTATTATTTTATTATTTTTTAATCTTTTTACTATTTTACCCCAAAAATGATATTCATCCTCGATGGTTGACATCATCATCTTGAATCCTATTGGTTCTTATAAATTTTATTTCGGTTGTACATTTTTCCTAGGAGGCCCATTTAGACCTCAAAATTTCTTTGATGCATGCCAAATCTTGCAAGGAAATCACACATGCAAATCGACACCTGCAAGAAAACCTGTCATAGTTGCTTGATCCCGTCTTCCTTTCTTGATATTTTCTTCCTCTTTACCTTATTTTCCTTTCTTGATCCAAAGATGAAATGTTCCAATAAAACTCTAAGTTCCAAAGAGTGTGTGAGAGAGAGAATAGAGAGAGAGCTTGAAAACTGAATTGACAAAAGGTACCAACTAATCGCCAGAAGCCTTTCTATTAATTAGGCCTTTATTTTATTTATTTTCCATTATTTTCATTCATTTTCATCCTCAGATGAAAATTGTGACCTTTCACCTTCCTTTTCTCATAATTTCCATTATTTTTATAAATAAATTTTCAATTAATGACAATTTTCCTTTTCAAAAACTTTTCCATTTCCTTTTCCATTGTCCTTATCCATAATAGCCAAAATGAACACCCACACTACAATGTCTTTCCCAACATTCAACTTGGAATAAGTGTCCCATAACTATGGTATTATATTTTTTACATGGATTTTTAACAAAGGATGTTACAATATGTATCAATGTGTCTTCCCACATCATGTGGAATGTAATTATGTACTATCAAAAGGAAAATGACGAAATGTAAAAGAGGTGGAAGTCCAAGAGTCATATGTGGAATATATAAAGACACATGTGCATAAACGTGCCTTATAGAATTTTAAAGGTAATTTAGGATTCCATGAGTCATGAGGGTGATCAAGAGTCATAGGGGATATGAAAGGTAATTCCCTTTGCTATAAAAGAAACTGCATAACTCAAGCAAAGGGATTTTTGGAGGCTTAGAATTTGGAGAGCTAGTCTTGGCTTCTTCAGCTTGGCATAGGACAAAATATCATTTCTTGGAGAAGAAAGAAGTGACTTAATGCTCTCTTACTAGAGCTAATGTATCACCATTGAAACTATGTACTTAGATAATTCACCTAATAATCAGAATCTCATTGAGCCTATAACAGCCTTGTTGAAAATTCCATGTAATAAAAGTTAATAGAGTAAAAATAATAACCACAGTTATGGGACAATTATTCCAAGATGAAATTTGGGCAAAGGCATCCTGGTGCAGGTGTTCATTTGGTTTATTATGGAAAAATAAATTGGAAAGGGAAATGGTAAATTATTTGGAAAGGAAAGTGGCATTTATTGGCATTTATTTATGAAATAATGAAAATTAGGAGAAAAATAAGGTGAAAGTTCACAGGTTTCATGTGAGAAGTAAAATGAAGGAAAAATAATGGAAAATCGAGAAAATAGATGCCTCATTAATAAAAAGGCTTACGAGGATCATTTGGTACCTTTTTTCAGTTATTTTTTGGAGCTATCTCTCTATTCTCTGTCTCTCACACTATTGGAAACTTAGAGTTTTATTGGAGCACTTTAGCATTGGATCAAGAAAGGAAAAAAAGAAAAACATGAAGCAAATATCAAGCAAGGAAGAGAGAATCAAGCAGCTATAACAAGTTTACTCACAGGTATTGATTTACATGTGTGGTTTCGTTGCCAGATTTGGCATGCAGGGTTATTCATCTGTGTTCTTGGTTCTCTTTCTTTCATTGACATGGGTTTTTGCAGGTGTGACAATGTTATTTGGCCTTTCCTTTCCATTTTTGGATATCCATGGTGCTATGGGGTTCTCACGTTTTTGTTTGAGATGGATTGTCAGATCGATTCGAAATTGAGTGAGGCGGTCTTTGAATGAATGAACACATGGCCTAGTGATCCCTAAACCAGACTGTGGATTGCAGTAAATCCACTAGCCTAGTAACCCCTAAACTAGACTATGAGTTGCAGTAAAGCTAGATATTGTGTGCTTAAGTGGGCCTAGGAATCCTCGACCAGTGAATGGTAGGATATATGGTAAATCCTAGAGGTGTGTGCCTTTGGTGAAACTTAGTGATCCAGTCAGGATTGTTGTAAAGGAACCATCGACTAGTGAATGGAGGTATATATAGTAAATCCTGGATATTGGAGTCTTGATTAGGACTACAGATCCTCAATCGTTGTATGGAGGGATGTATGGTAAATCCTAGAGACTAGGAGACAATAAAATTCCTCACTAAGTAGATTTAGAAATCTAGTGGCATCCATGCTTGTTTAGGGCCTAATGATTTGGTGTCGATTGTGGTAAAGCCTTGTTCTATTGATTGGGGTGAGGTGGTTAGCCTTGATAATTCCTAGTTGGTTTTTGTTATGAGCCCCACATTCATTCTTGGAATCTAGCAGGAGGGTTATTGGCTGAAATAAATACTTTGTTCAACCAATCTATGGTTGGGTGGAACATGGAAGTCCCAAACTCGCTTGGATTTTGCATTCATTAATAATAATTTATTCTCCTTAGTATTTGATGTGTAAATGTGCTAGTTCATATGTGGCATTTATGGTTGTTTTATCCTTATTATTTATGTTGTTTATTTGTTGGTTATAAGTTTCATGATAGTGATGATGTATGGCTCTCATCATGATTTGATATGTAAATGAATGAACAATGAATATATGACCTAATAGATGATAATGCAACTAATGTGATAAGGCATCAATGCTTCTTAGCAATTCTCAGATAACTATGGGACCCGTATGCTCAGATATGTTATTATGACTTATAGAATGCATATTTGTGACATGTTTTACAAAATTTCTATCATGGATAGTAGGATTCCAGTCAATTCATTTATCAAATGTTTCCATTAGTAACTTTGTATCAATGTTATTTATCACTTATTAAACTTTCATGATGTTTTGTGTAGTGGCTTGAGTCATGGCCTTGAAAAAATGGCACAAAATATGGGGTTGCTCACACAAAACTAGCTGAAAAATTCCATATTCATTGGATTTCCCTTGAATTTGGTGCGACTAGGGGCCTAAAGTAGCATGCATGGCTTGTCAAGGGAGTGAATAGGGAGTTATATTTGTGAAAAACTAAGTTTCCTTAGGGGTTTTTCACTTGGAAAGGTTGGTTCGATTCTGTAGGTTCTATAGCATGTGTGGAAGGTATGTTGTTTTCTTTTGTTGATTCCATTTCCTTAACTATAAATGGGGATTTTAATAACCTCATAGTACCATCTTAGCGCATGTTTACCCTAGTGGACTAGGTATCTTGGGTAAATGTGGGAGGAGGGTGTTACAGAATGGTACCAGAGCATGGTTCACCACTTGCACTAGATGGGCGATTTGTTGGTCATGCATTCATGTCTATTACATATGTGTTCCTTATACTTATGGTATATGATGTGGTTGCATATGCATGGTGGTGGTAATAGTTGCAGTGGTGTTGCCATGTGAAATTTGATGATTTCATTGTGGAATGTGTCGTCATGACTATATGATTGGTTATGCATTGTGTTGACATTGAAAATGTCTCGCCAATAGTAAGGGGATCTCCCCGGTGAAAAATCTCAATTAGACTGCACTATTTGGTTTAGGGATCCCATCTGGTATGTAGTATCAATTTTCATTAATTAGTGAATATGGTTTTTTAAACAGGGAGGGGAATCACTAAAAAGGATAATGCACATATGTTGAAAAAGCACAAGTGAGTGATTGATGAATGCCTTATAAAACTATTGATGGTTGAAAATGTCTTGCCAATAGTAAGGGGATCTCCTTGGTGCAGAATCAAAATTGTATTCTACACTGTTTGGTTTAGGGATATCATAGAGTATGTAGGCCCGATTGCCATTAAGTTAGTGAAGATGGTTTTTCAGACAGGGAGGGGACTCGTTGAAAAGGATAATGTACAGATGTTGAACGAACACAAGTCATTGATTGACGAATGCCCTGTGAAACATAATACCATGAATAGCAAAGTGGAAATTAAAGCATGAAACTTACAAAAAATATTTTTAGCAAAAATTTACCAATATCATACTTATAACAAGATTCACTTAACAAACGATAAATAGTTCTCAATGGCTAAGTATTTCATTTATCATCTATGCACATTCCAATAAATATTTAAAGAAAACATCGAAAATGCAACTCATAAACATATCTTTAAAGTTAGAACATCATATAATATCCACGTGTTGAAAGGAAGCTCATAATACAAGGGAATACATGAGTATAAGTGTGCACCAATACTTGAAGGAATAATTTATTCAATTTAAGAGACCATATTCATAGCACAACCACATAGGAGACTTTCGTCGGATTCAATAGTGAGATTCAATAACACTTCTTTGTATTCATCAAAAAGCACACATTCAATAAAAAATAATGTCTCTCTAAAAAGTCCAAAACTCAAAATTCCTTTACAAAATTCGATGAGGTTGTACATATAGGCTGAAGTGACTCTTGAGTTTCCCTTGACCCTTCGCCTACCCGACTCTTGGGATGACATGCGACTAGGGCCACTTGCAACCTAAGGTTGTTTGTGACCTGAGGTAATTTGCAACTTGCGACTATGGGGAGGTTGGGACCTGGGAGATTGTGACTTGTGATCTATATTTCCTTTCGGTGAGGCCTTATACTGTACAAACATGATACTATTTCCTACAACTCAGTTCTAAGTGAGCATCTTGGTGATTGACAAGGTTGGAGTATCCAACTGTATCTACTCCTTGAGGTAGGCTTACCACACCTTATGATCGGAACCTATCAGGGCTAGTTGAGGCATGTCCTCCCTGAGTTTGTGAAAGCATTCTAGAGCATCTGGGACCAACATGCCTTTAGTTATGTTGATATAGTTCGATAAAGAGTCTAGCTTTGTATAAATCTTTACTGGCTCCACGATGTACTGTGTGATGTTTTCCTTGGTCACTTGTAGGTATTTTGAGCTGGCTACTTGTTTTATTAGGTCAATAAATGCTTGGATTCCCTTCAGTACTTCCTCCCTAATCTTCTAATCGACCAATGTTCCCATGTAGGGTATGTGGTGGACTTTTGCCATTGAAATTATGTCTCTAATGAGGTGATCATAGGTGGATATGACCTTGTCCACGTCCTTGATGATTTTGTCTCAGGACTACAACTTCATGTGCATATGCACTTTATCGTTTTGGGTGGTGATCCAATCCCTCTTTAGCAAAGTATCTAGGGTTTGTGGGTATTTATAACACTAGTCCATTATGTTATCGAGTGTTGTGGAGGCTTCCTTTAATTGGGCATATTTATTCCTTTTATCTTCTTGGATACCTGCTAGAGAAGTGACGATTTGTTGCTGTGAAAATTCTATTGCAGTATCTTGGTTTATTTCTCCTGCTTGATTTAGATTTATACAAGTTATTTTCAGAAATTAGACATAGAAAATAAATAAATAAACAAAACTACAACCTACACATGATAATCATTTACTGAATAATAAACTCATATAAAAAAGTGACATGTGGAATTTTGGACATAAGTGCCCGGAAAAACCCAAAGCAAGAAAACCAGTGCAATAGATATGAGGGTTTATTATTAAGTAGATTTTGAGTACAGTAAATATGGGTTCCAAATCTAGAATACCCAAGAGAGAATAAAATAAATAAAATGTGCAACTAACCTAAAGTTCTAGTGCCAAATATCTGACTAATCCACACCCTCAAACGAGATTTACAGAACTTAGCCTGGATCTAGCCCTAGAAACCTTTAATGCTGCCCTTGAGGCCCCAACATCGGTCCTGCTATCCTCAGAATTCCATTGCACTACCGAGAGAGGGACTGTGTAACCCCTAGAAGGGTGACGCAGGCCTTACGCTGGCCCTAGAGACCCTCTGCGTAACTTCTCTAGCTCCCTGGAGCCTCCGCATTGTCCTGCGTAGCTACTGCTCTGCTTCTCTACGTTGTCCTTGTTGCTGTTGGTCTGCATCTTAATGACTCTTGGCTCCAGGATTAGATCATCTCCTTAGCCAACACTACCCCTCGCTGTAGGAAATTCCTTTGGAAATTCTTAGCAAACCCTCCCTAGAATTCCAGATCTATTCCTCACCTCTGCAACTATCTGTCTCTTCCAACTGACCCTCAAGTATTTCTCTTACACTTTTTCATTCATCTCATCAATGGCTGAGATTAAAACATTCATCAATGGTTGAGATTAAAATACTGCTTGATCGATGTAAATTAAGACAATTTCAGCACATGTGTTAATTAATTCACTTTAATTATTTAATTTTCCTAAGTTTAGACTAAGGAAATCCATTAAAATAATTAATTATTTGAATAAATTGAACACCAACTGAAATTTCTCAAAAAACTCTTTGGGTTTTTGAGATCAAGTGTGTCCTAGCCCCTCTATAAAATTTCAGGGCTAGAGCACACCCAATTCTACACCAACTATACAAAATATCGACACTCCCTCTTAGCAAATAGTGTGCTTTAGGAAAATGTAATCTAGCAATGCATCCACACCATGCCCTACAAGATCTTGAAGCTGGATTCTTTGCTACTGATGCTCGGCATGCTGCCCTCCACCCACTACACTTCTCATCTCTATAATGCTTCCCATGCCAATTCCACTGACACTTCCACATCTATATTGTAGCTCCCTCTCAAATTGCTACATCATGCTGCCCATAGAACTACCATGGCTAACTGGTGCACTCTAACTCATTTGCTGAGAAGTAAGCAACTGAAACAAATCTGCCCAATTTTTGATAGATAAGTCAAGTTTCCCTCCACCACTAAAGCTCTTTGGATGCTTATTTACACTGTCCTCCTGGAGACATTTTCATGTTGCAACATTACACTGTGTGAGCACAACTTCTCTGTGTTGCTAAAGTCCCATCAACCCATCTGCGCTGTTGCCTCCACATTTTTTCTTCCTCTGCATTATGATTCTCCCTCTTTAACTCTTTAGCTCCCTTTTCCGCTTCAATGTGGCTTTCTGCAACCATCTCCCAACTCATCCCGCTACATCTTAAGGCTCCTGTAGTTTGTATTTGATCCAAGAGTAGGGTCGACTCAAGGATCCTGCCACTTTCTGTAGATGCTCTATAGAACCATGTCACCCCACCTATTCTCTTGAGGCACATGATCACTCATGGCTACAACATAATTAGAGCGATATACCTTTCCTGTTGTAGCTTTGGAATCAGAAGATCCTTTTTTCTTTTTCTTAGGACAACTGCTCGCAAAATGACCAAGATCACCATAGTTAAAGAATTGGACTTTGGAAAGGTATTTATTCTTCTTCCCTTGCTATTTATTTTCCCTTATTGTTTATTTTCCCTTGATGCAAGGGCTTCATCCTCCTCTTCCTCCTTGAATTTGGATTTTTCACTTTCTCCACTGATATTATGTCACTTTGTGACCCTCCTGATTTCCTCTTGGTGGAGGACAACCCACATGTCAACCCAAGATGGTAATGTTGCCCTTCCAAAAATGCTCTGGAAAAATGTTTCCTAGTCTTCTGAGACTGCATTCAGAGAATTCCTTACTAAGAGCCCCTCATCTAGAGTAGCACCAGTGCCAACCAATTGATCTCGGATGGCTTGAAGCTTGAAGAGGAATGGATCTATCTCTTCACTCTTCATCATTTGGAACAATCGCATCTAGTTCTCCAGAAGCATTCTTCTTTGGATGGAGCCTTCTTTTTACATCGTTTCCAAGGCTACCCACATTTCATTTACTGAATTCTTTCCAGTAATATCAGGAATCACGTGGTCCTTGACTCTGTCTATGGTCAAATGCTTCATCCGCGCTTGATTTTCTTCATACTTCTTGAGAGGATCTGCATTTGTTGGTACAACAATAACCTTCTCTACATGTTCTTTGAGACCATACTCATCCAAAATTGAAAGGATTATGGCCTTCCAGAGAACATTTTTGGAAATTTCATCCAACCTATCTTGATCCTTCAGTCCATATCGAGCCATATTGCTCAGATTTGACCAAAATAATACTTCTCCCTTTAGATCTAGGTTTCTTGGTGACTAAAAACCCTCTACTAACTACTTCTGCTGAAAATTTATTCCCTTCCTATAAATATTTCGCTGAAAACACAAACGTACAACACTCTCTAATCCTCTTGATCATATCTCCAATATATTTGGCTCAGATCTGATGAGTAACTGTCTTGAAGATCTGAAGCACTGCTTCTGGATCTTAGTGAAATTATTCTGCAACTGGAGAAATGACTGGACTTTGTCTCACTAACTGGCCCAGTGCAACCTCAATGCTACCCAGAAGTGTACTACATAACCCTAGATTGGGTGACATAATCCTTATGCCGCCCTAGGAAGGGTCTGCGTAAACCTGAAGGCCTTCTACAAATTCATCGTTGTTCTCTTCTGGATTTGTGTTCTCCTACTATCAAGATGCCCTTTCCGGATCTGCTGCTTCCTCTGCCACCCTAGAGGGAAGCATTTTTTTAGCTGATTGCTAGAGATTCATCTTGATCTACTATTGCTATGATGCCATGTGAAAATTCTATTGCAATATCTTGGTTTATTTATCCTACTTGATTTAGATTAATACAAGTTATTTTTAGAAATTAGATTTAGAAAATACCAAAATAAACATAACTACAACCTACACATGTAGATTATTTACTGAATAATACACTTATAGAATAAAGTGACTCATATATTTTTGGACATAAGTCCACGAGAAAACCCAAAGCGGGAAAACTAGTGCAACAGATATGAGGGTTTATTATTAAGTAGATTCTTAGTACAGTAAATATAGGTTCCAGATCTAGAAAACCTGACAAAGAATAAAAGAAATCAAATCTGAAGCTAACCTAAACTTCTAGCACCAAATATCTTACTGATCCACACCCTCAAATAGGATTTACAGAACTCAGACCAAATCTGGCCCTAGAAACTCTCAGCGCTGCACTTGAAGCCATAGCATCGGCCTTGCTATCCTTAGAATTCCACTGTGTTCCCCAGAGCAGGACTGAGTAACCCTTGAAAGGGTGACACATGCCTTACATTGGCCCTGGATACCCTCTACGTAACTTCTCCAGCCCCCTGGAGCCTCCGCGCTATCTTGCGTAGCGGTTGTGCAACACTTGCATAGCTGCTACTCTACTTCATTGCGATGTCCTTGTTGTTGTTCCTCTTCCTCTTAATGACTCTCGACTCCAGGATCATATCATTCCCTTACCCAATACTACCCTTCGCTACAGGAAATTCCTTCAGAAATTCTTAGCAAACCCTCCCTAGATTTCCAAATCTATTCCTCACCTCTGCAACTATGTGTCTCTTCCAACTAACCCTCAAGCCTTTCTATTATAATTTTTCATTCATCTCAACAAAAACCAAGATTAAAACATTTATCAATGGCTGAGATTAAAATACTGTTTGATCAATGTGACTTAAGACAATTTCAGCACATGTGTTAATTAATTCAGTTTAATTATTTAATTTTCCTAAGTTTAGACATAGGAAATTCATTAAAATAATTAATTATTTGAATAAATTGAACACCAACTGAAATTTCTCAAAAAAAATTTGGGTTTTGGAGATTAAATGTGTCCTAGCCCCTCCAAAAAATTTCAGGGCTAGATCACACCCGATGCTACACCAACTATACAAAATATCAACACCCCCTCTTAGCACGTAGTGTGCTCTAGAAAAATGTACTCTAGAAATGCATCCACACCATGCACTACAAGATATTGAAGTTGGATTATGTGCTACTGATGCTTGGCCTACTACCCTCCATACAATGCACTGATGCTCTCTATACTACTGCCCATGCCACTGACACTGGAACTGCCACATCTGTAATGCAGCTCCCTCTCAAATTGCTACATCATGCTGCCCATAGCACTACCACTGCTAACTGGTGCACTCCAACTCATTTGCTGAGAAGTAAGAAACTGAAAGAACACTACCCAACTGTTTGATAGATAAGTCAAGTTTTCGTGACTAAATCTCCCTAGATTCTGATTTATATTGTACTCCTGGAGACATTGTCATGCTACAACACTGCACTGCATCAGCACAACTTCTCTGTGTTGTTGAAGTCCCATCAACACCTTTGTGCTACTGCCTCCACGTTTTTGTTGCCTCTGCACTTGCTGCTCCCTCTCCAGCTCTTAAACTCTCTTCCACCTCAAGGTGGCCTTCTATGACCATCTCTCGATTAATCCCTCTACCGTCTTAAGGCTCACATAGCATGTATGTGTTCCAAGAGTAGGGCTTACTCAAGGATCCCACCACTTTTTTTAGATTCTCTACAGATCCATGTCACCCCACCTCTTCTCTCTAGGAACATGAGCACTCATGGCTACATCATAAATAGATCCATATTCCATTGCTACTGTATCCCTGGAATCAAAATATCCTTTGTCGTTCTTCTTAGGACAACTTCTGACGAAATGACCAAGATATCCACAGTTAAAGCATTGAACCTTGGAAAGGTATTTCTTCTTCTTCCCTTGTTGTTTCTTAACCCTTGATGCAAGGACTTCATCCTCCTCTTCCTCCTTTACTTTTCCTTTTCTACTTCCTCAAATGATATTATGTCATTTGGTGACCATCCTCATTTCCTCTTGGCAGAGGATAGCCCACATGTTAGCCTGAGATGGTAAAGTTTCCCTTCCCAAAATTCTCTGGAAAAAAATTTCCGAGTCTTTTGAGACTGCATTCAAAGTAGTCCTCACTAAGAACCCCTCATCTAGAGTAGCA
The DNA here is from genome assembly GCA_034641835.2 of Pinus albicaulis. Classification (NCBI taxonomy): domain Eukaryota; kingdom Viridiplantae; phylum Streptophyta; class Pinopsida; order Pinales; family Pinaceae; genus Pinus; species Pinus albicaulis. The sequence continues at coordinate 231,442,508 of CM076570.1, read as the reverse complement.
CCAATGCCAACCAAATAATCTCGGATGGCTTGAAGCCTGAAGAGGAATGGATCTATCTCTTCAGCCTTCATTATTTGAAACAACCGCATCTGGATCTCCAGAAGCATTCTTCTTTAGATGAAGCCTCTTTGGTACATTGTGTATAAGCCTACCCACATGTCATTTGATGAAGTCTTTCCAGCAATATGAGGAATCATGTGGTCCTTGAATCTGTCTATGATCAAACACTTCATTTGCACTTTATTTTCTTCATACTTCTTGAGAGGATCCGCATCAGTCAGTACAACAAGAACATTCTCTATGTGATCTTTGAGACCATACTCATTTAGAAATGAAAGGATTCTTTCCTTCTAGATAACATAGTTTGACATGTCATCCAATATATCTTGATCCCTCAGTCCATATCGAGCCATCTTTCTTAGATCTGACAGAAACAATACTTCTCGCTCAGGATCTCATTTTCTTGGTGACTAGAAACCCTCTAGTAACTTCTTTTGCTGAAGACTGATTTCCCTCCTGGAAATATTTCACCCAAAACACAAATGGACAGCACTCTCTGATCCTCCTAATCGAATCTCAAATTTTTTGGCTCATATCTCTTGAATAAATGGCTTCTTCCCACCTTTGTTACCTTAGCTAGGCACAATTCTGGACTTTTATAATCTCTACCACACCAGCACTGTTGAAGATCTGAAGCACTGCTTCCAGATCTTGGAAAAATTCTTCTGAAACTGGAGAAATGATTGGACTCTGTCTCACTGATTGGCCCATCATAGCCTCAACACTGCTCAGAAGTGGACTGCATAACCCCAGACTGGGTGACGTAATCCTTACGCTACCCTGGGAAGGTTCTGCATAAGCCTGAAGGCCTTCTGCAGCTTCAGCGTTGCCCTCTTGTGCATCTGTGTTCTCCTACTGTCAAGATGGCATTTATGTATTTGCTGCTTCCTCTACCACCCTGCAGAAAAATATTTCTTCAGATGATTGCTGGAAATTCAACTTGATTTTATATTGCTATGATACTAGGTAAAAAGTATACTACAGTATCTTGGTTTATTTCTCCTACTTGATTTAGATTAATACAAGTTATTTTCAGAAATTAGATTCAGAAAATACCGAAATAAACAAAAATACAACCTACACACACAGATCATTTACTGAATAATACACTCATACAAGAAAGTGACACATGGATTTTTTGACATAAGTCCCCAGAAAAACCAAAAGCGAGAAAACCGGTGTAGCAGGTATGAGGGTTTATTATTAAGTAGATTCTAAGTACAGTAAATTTGGGTTCCAAATCTAGAAAATCTGCCAGAGAATAAAAGAAATGAAATCTGTAGCTAACCTAAATTTCTAGTGCCAAATATCTGATTGATCCACACCTTCAAATGGGATTTACAGAAATCAGCCCAATTTTTTCCCTAGAAACCCTCAACACTACCCTGAAGCCATAGTGTCAGCCCTACTATCCTTAGAATGCCACTGCACTATACAGAGATGGACTGTGTAATCCATGGAAGGGTGATGCAGGCCTTAAATTGTCCCTGGAGGCCCTCTGCATAACTTCTGCAGCCCCCTGGAGCCTTTGCGATGTCATACGTAGCACCTGCATAACGGCTACGTAGCACCTGCATTGCTGCTACTCTTCTTATCTACGTTGTCCTTGTTGCTTCTCCTCTGCCTCTAAATGACTCATGAATCCATGATCAGATCATCCCGTTAGCCAATACTACCCCTCGCTGCAGGAAATTACTCCTAAAATTCTTAGCAAACCCTCCCTAGAATTCTAGATCTATTCCTCACCTCTGCAACTGTGTGTCTCTTCTAATTGACCCTCAAGCCTTTCTCTTATACTTTTTCATTCATCTCATCAATGAACAAGATCAAAAAATTCATCAATTTCTGAGATTAAAAGACTACTTGATTGATGTGACTTAAGACAATTTCATCACATGTGTTAATTATTTCACTTTAATTATTTAATTTTCCTAACTTTAGACTTAGGAAATCCATTAAAATAGTTAATTATTTGAATAACTTGAACACCAAATGAAATTTTACAAAATATTTCTGGGTTTTGGAGATCAAGTGTGTCCTAGTCCCTCCATAAAATTTCAGGGCTAGAGCACACTTGATGCTACATCAACTATACATAATTTCAACACTCCCTCTAAGCACGTAGTGTGCTCTAGGAAAATGTACTCTAGCAATGCATCCACACCATGCACTACAAGATCCTTGAAGATGGATTCTGTGCTACTGATCCTTGGCCTCCTACCCTCCATCCACTGCACTGTGGCTCTCTATACTACTACCCATGCCACTTCCACTGACACTGCCACATCTGTACTGCAACTCCCTCTCAAATTTCTGCATCATGATGCCCATAGCACTGCCACTGCTAGCTAAAACTCATTTGCTGAGAAGTAAGAAACTAAAAGAACTTTGCCCAACTGTTTGATAGATAAGTAAAGTTTATTTCCACCATTGAAGCTCCGTGGATGTTGATTTACACTGTCCTCCTTGAGACATTGTCATGTTGCAACATTGCACTATGTGAGAACAACTTCTCTGCACTACTGAAGTCCCATCAACCCCTCCATGTTGCTAGCTCCACGTTGTTGCTGCCTCTGCATTACATTGCTCCCTCTTCAGTTCTTCAGCTCCCTCTTCTGCTGAAATGTGTCCTTATACAACCATATCCTAACTCATCCCACTACTGTCTTAAGGCTTCTGTAGCTCGTATGTGATCCAAGAGTAGGGCTGACTCAAGGATCTCGTCACTTTCTGTAGATGCTCTACACATGCATGTCACCCCACCTCTTCTCTCGAGGCACATGAGCACCCATGGCTAAATCATAATCAGAGCCATCTTCCTTAATTGTTGCAACCTTGGAATCAGAAGATCCTTTGTCCTTCTTCTTAGGATAACTGCTCGTGAAATAACCAAGATCACCATAGTTAAAGCGTCAGACCTTGGAAAGGTCTTTCTTCTTCTTCCCTTACTGTTTATTTTCCATTATTGTTTATTTTTCTTTGATGCAAGGGATTCATCCTCCTCTTCCTCCTTGACTTTGGCCTTTTGCTTCCTCCAGTGATATTATGCCATTTGTTCACCCTCCTGATTTCCTCTTGGCGGAGGATAGCCCACATGTCAGCCCAAGATTGTAATATTGTCCTTCCAAAAATGCTTTGGAAAAAAGTTTCCCAATATTCCGAGACTGAATTTAGAGTAGTCCTCACTAATATTCCCTCATCTGGAGAAGCACCAATCCCAACCAGCTGATCTCATATGGCTTGAAGCCTAAAGAGGAATGGATCTATCTCTTCACCCTTCTTCATTTGGAACAACTGTATCTAGTTCTCTAAAAGCATTCTTCTTTGGACGAAGCCTCCTTGGTACATCATGTCCAAGGATACCCACGTGTCATTTTCTAAAGTCTTTCAAGAAATATGAGGAATCACGTGGTCCTTTACTCCGTCTATGATCAAATGCTTCATCTGCGCTTGATTTTATTCATAATTCTTGAGAGGATCAACATCGGTTGGTACAAAAAGAACCTTCTCTGCATGATCTTTGAGATCATACTCATCCATAACTGAAAGGACTCTTTCCTTCCAGATAACATAGTTGGACATGTCATCCAATCTATCTTGATCCCTCAGTCCATATCGAGCCATATTTCTCAAATCTAACAGAAACATTACTTCTCCCTCTTGATCTAGGTTTCTTGGTGACTAGAAACCCTCTAGTGTCTGTTTCTGCTGAAAATTGATTTCCCTCCTTGAAATATTTCACCCAAAACACAAATGGAAAACACTCTCTAATCCTCCTCATCAAATCTTAGATCTGTTTGGCTCAGATCTGCTGAGTAACTGTCTTCCTCTCACCTTTGTTCCCTTAGCTAGGCACAATTCTACACTTGTGAAATCTCTACCCCACCAGCACTATCAAATATCTGAAGCACTGCTTCTGGATCTTGGTGAAATTATTCTGCAACTGGAGAAATTACTGGACTCTGTCTCACTGACTGGCCCAACTCAGGCTCAACACTGCTAAGAAATGGACAGCATAACCCTAGCCTAGGTGACACAGTCCTTACGTTTCCCTGGAAAGGGTCTGCGTAAGCCTAAAGGCCTTATGTAGCTTCAATGTTGTCATCTTCTGGATCTTCATTATCCTACTATCAAGATGCCCTTTACATATCTTCTGCTTCCTTTGCCACCCTAGAGAAAAATATTTCTTCAGCTGATTACTAGAGATTCAGCTTGATCTTCTATTGCTATGATACCATGTGAAAACTCTACTGTTATATCTGGGTTTATTTCTACTACTTGATTTAGATTAATACAAGTTATTTTTAGAATTTAGATTTAGAAAATATTGAAATAAACGCAAATACATCCTACACATGCAGATCATTTACTGAAAAATATGCTCATAAAACACAGTGACACATGGATTTTTGGAAATAAGTACCCGGAAAAACCCAAAGCAGGAAAATGGGTACAATAGATATGAGGGTTTATTATTAAGTAGATTCTGAGTACAGTAAATCTGGGTTCCAATTATGGAAAACCTGATAGAGAATAAAATAAATAAAATTTGCAGCTAACCTAAAGTTGTAGTGCCATATTTCTAACTGATCCACACCCTCCAACGGGATTTATAGAACTTAGCCCGAATATGGCCTTAGAAACCCTTAGCACTGCTCCTAAAGCCCCAACATCAGTCTTGCTATCCTTAGAATGCCATTGGACTTCCCATAGATGGACTGTGTAACCCCTGGAAGGGTAGCTCAGGCCTTACGCTAGCCCTGAAGATCCTCTACATAAATTTTTACCCCCTGGAGCTTTCGTGTTGTCCTACGTAGCACCTGCGTAACAGTTATGTAGCACCCGCGTAGTTGTTTCTCTTATTCTCTCTGTTGTCCTTGTTGCTGCTCCTATACCTCTTACTGACTCTTGGCTCCGAGATCGGATCATCCCCTTAGCCAATACTACCCCTCGCCATAGGAAATTCCTATGGAAATTCTTAGCAAACACTCCCTAGAATTCTAGATCTATTCCTCACCTCTACAACTGTGTGTCTCTTCGAACAGACCCTCAAGCCTTTCTCTTATACTTTTACATTTATCTCATCAACGACCAAGATTAAAACATTCATCAATGGCTGAGATTAAAATATTGCTTGATGGATGTGACTTAAGACAATTTTAGCACGTGTGTTAATTAAATCACTTTAATTATTTAATTTTCCTAAGTTTAGACTTAGGAAATCCATTAAAAAAAATAATTATTTGAATAAATTGAACAACACTTTCTGGGTTTTTGCGATTAAGTGTGTTCTAGCCCCTCCACAAAATTTCAAGGCTAGAGAACACCCGATGCTACACCAACTACACAAAATCTCAACACTCCCTCTTAGCACGTAGTGTGCTCTAGGAAAATTTACTCTAGCAATGCATCCACACCATGCACTACAAGATCTTGAAGCTGGATTTTGTGCTACTGATTCTTGGCCTCTTTCCCTCCATCCACTGCACTGCGGCTCTCTGTACTACTACCCATGCCACTACCACTGACATTGCCACATCTGTACTACAACTCCCTCTCAAATTTCTGCATCATGCTTCCCATAGCACTGCCACTGCTAAATGATGCACTACAACTCATTTGCTGAGAAGTAAGAAACTAAAAGAAATCTGCCCAACTGTTTGATAGATAAGTCAATTTTCCCTACACCACTAAAGCACCCTGGATGCTGATTTATGTTGTCCTACTGGAGACATTTTCATGTTGCAACACTGCATTGCATAAGCACAACTTCTCTGTGTTGTTGAAGTCCCATAAGCCCTTCTACGCTACTGCCTCCAAGCTATTGTTGCCTCTGCATTACGCTGATCCCTCTTCAGCTCTTCAAATCCCTCTTCCGCTTCAATGTGGCTTTCTGTAACCATCTCTCGACTCATCTCACTGACGTCTTAAGGCTCCCATAGCTCGTATGTGATCTAGGAGTAGGGTTGACTCAAGGATCCTACCACTTTCTGTAGATTCTCTGCAGATCAATGTGACCTCACCTCTTCCCTTGAGGCACATGAGCACTCATGGCTACATCATAATCAGAGCCATCTTCCTTTGTTGCTACAGCCTTGGAATCAGAAGATCCTTTCTCCTTCTTCTTAGGAAAACTTATGGAGAAATGACCAAGATCAGCATAGTTAAAGAATCAGACCTTGGAAATACTTTCTCCTTCTTCCCCTGCTATTTATTTTCCCTTGATGCAAGGGCTTCATCCTCCTCTTCCTCCACTAGTATTATGTTTTTTGGGGACCCTCCTAATTTCCTCTTGGCAGAGGATAGCCCACATGTTAGCCCAAGATGGTAACACCGCCCTTCCCAAAATGCTTTGGAAAAATGTTTCTCAGTCTTCTGTGACTACATTCAGAGCAGTCCTCACTAAGAGCCCCTCATATGGAGTAGCACCAATTCCAACCAGGTGATCTCGGATGGCTTGTAGCCTAAAGAGGAATGGAGCTATCTCTTCACCCTTCATCATTTGGAACAACCACATCTGGTTCTCCGAAATCATTCTTATTTGGATGGAGCCTCCTTGGTACATCGTTTCCAAGGCTACCCACATGTCATTTGCTGAATTATTTCTAGAAATATGAGGAATAACGTAGTCCTTGACTCTGTTTATGATCAAACATTTCATCCGAGCTTTATTTTCTTCATACTTCTTGAGAGGATCCACATCGGTTGGTAAATCAAGAACCTTCTTTACATGATCTTTGAGACCATACTCATCCGAACTTAAAGGATTATGGAATTCCAGATAACATAGTTGGACATGTCATCCAATATATCTTGATCCCTCAGTCCATATCTAAACATATTTCTTATATTTGACATAAACAATACTTCTCCCTCTAGATCTGGGTTTTTTGGTGACTAGAAACCATGTTGTAATGTTCCAAATGGGGAAAAATAGGCTCAGTAGGGAATATCTTAAGATATTATTCTATGGGATCATAGTAGTGTGGAAAACACACCAGTAACTTCTAAACCAGAGATATACTAGTAGGGAATTTACTGGTTATATCACCTCTAAGGAGAGGATGAAAACCAGAGGCTTCCTGGCTCGTTCTAGACTTTGTCTATAGAAGACTGATGAAACACAAAAAGTGTGGGAATGACACACTCCTCTTATATTTTACTACCCTTGGGACCCTTATATCTGTAGATCTTAAGAATGGGTCCAAAAGAGAAGAAAAAACCAAACAATGAAGAAGCGGGAAATTCCACTACTAGGAAAAACTGCAAGAGGCTAAGGGAAAACGTTGTATAAGAAAAATGGTTCAAGAATAAAACTTCTTAGGGATGGTTTCCCTTATTATAGGCTTTTTGGGACCTCCATTCAGAGTTTCAACAAAAAAAATGGGTTTAAGGACCTTAAACAGATCTCCCACGAAGCTGACTAGTTAAAAACTAGCTAAAGAGAAGAGCTGATGGAATGAAGAAGAACCCACTTCAGAATTGCGCAGTTTCAAAAAAGAGTCATTGTAAATAAGCCATCAGACATGGTTACAGAATAGCAGCATAAAATCATACTTTTGATGAAGCTTCTCAAGAAGTAAAATGAATTCTATGAAGAAATAAGCAAGAAATCTTCAGATCTAGGAGCTACAATGTGTGTAGAATGCGCAGAAATGCATAGACAACGTCCCTCCAAGTATGCTTCAGTAGTGTAACATTAAATTAAATATATACAATATATTAATTGCTGGAAAATCAGATCTATATCATATCTGGAAACTACACAGCCTTCCTTACAAGATCCCTTTGGGATTTCATCAAAATACTGAATAAAGAAGTGTAGATCTAACTTTTTGTACACAGGATTGCAGAAAGCTTCAGTAATTTCTGACGATGAATTTATTCATAATATACATCAGATCTGAAAATAATATATCATCAAGCTACTTCATTAATCTTCAAGGTGAGAGGCAAGCCTCAATCACCAGAAACAAGTACAATGACATATCTAGACAATAGTGAAGCAATACATGAGAAATAACGCAGTTATCCAAGGAGACTGCACAGTAGCTAGGGCTGAATGTTAAAATGGATAAAATATACAGATCTGAAATGAGAATATGATATAGATCCTCTTCCCGGTGGTCACAAGACACCCTCCCTAAGAGATATCCCTCAAAACTACTAGATCCTTGCAGATCTAGAATTCCCACTTACTACACTTGCTGCAGTAGCAAAACCCTCAATGAGCCAGCACTGTCAATACAAGCATAGCTTGGCCTCCAACCTGATAGTGGTTCAATTCAGCATACTTCCCTCCAAGAGGTACTCAAAGAAGGATAGAGGATTCCTAAATAGGAGATCCTCTCTTTCTCTTGCTAAACAACAAAGAGAAATGCAGTTGCCTTAGGAAGCTCAGAAAATGAAATATGATCAACAACCTCCTCATGAGCCTTCATCCTCCTTTTATAACATTTGAGTCTCTTGGAAAACCCTAAACCACTTTCCTCTTTTTGTTCCTTTCACACTTGGAAATCCCTTCTAGAACTGCGCAGTCCATCAAGGAGGTTCAATGAACCTAGACAGCGCTGTTGACTTGGTCAAACAAGATCTCCTTTGGTGGTCTTGGCCCTTTCACACCTGCAAGATTTTATTATGATGGCCTAAATATGTCTCTTTTCACATAGGCACTAATTTATTCTTGATTTGCAAGAGGATTATACATTCTCCCTTACAATTTATTCTTTAATCATGAAATAAAAAATGATCAAGGAAAAATTAATGTTCCAAATTAGCTGAAGCTAATTTAGGAACATTATAGTCTCCCCCTCCCAAATGTTGCTTGTCCTCAAGCAAGTGCAAGGGTGTTGCAAAACTCTTCCTTCTTCTCTTGTGGCCTCCTCATCAAATATTCTCCTCCATTGCTCTAAATTTTCTGCAATATCCTTGTCTTCCCAATGGTCCTTCCTTAAGATGTAGGTTTGTCCTTGATGAATAAACTCAAAGGCTCTCATCAAGAAGAAATGGAAGGTTGTTTGTGGAAACCTTCTTGCTGATCCATGGCCTTCTCAAGATATAAGTGATGTCTATCATGGGGTTCGCATGATCCATGAAAGACTCCCATCCCCATGTCATCATCAAAATGAGGTGGATTACCTCCAAGCTTGGCAATCCATTGAAGATCTCCTCCCCAATACATGTGAGAGGCATGTCACCATCCAACATATGGCTCACTTTACAAATAGACAAGTGAGTAATCATAGTGGCCATACCAAATCTCATGCTCCCATGGAAGCATGCAATGCAATAGGAATGGGGAGCTCCTGCCCCCAAGAGCACATTCAACAAGTGTGCCTTTCCTCCAACTATACCCCCAACAAAGATAAGGACATCTTCAGCTTGTGGGATCATGAGTAGGAGCATGCTAGTTACCATGTGTGCTAGATAAGAAGGAAGATGTTCCCTCATGTGCAACCAGCACAATTTTATCCTTAACTGCCATAGAATAAGATATGGCAAGTGCCATCCCCAACACTTGCTTATTGATTCATGTATTTGGAATGCTTGGAGAATGGACATCATGGTAGGTGTAAAAGAATCACACCATGAGGAATGTAAATACTTCCCAAGGTTCTCCAAGGAATGGTTTGCATCAACATAGTTCATGGCCTTAGATGGCCCATGAACCCCATCATACTTAGTGCCCCATCTTGGCACCGTGCCCTGCAAATGAGTGTCAGAAAAATATAAGCATATAGGAGATGCAAAATAATGCTCAAGAGGATGAGCCTCTCTATATACTTGTTTTACTTCAGTGGGGCAACTCATGGGTAAGTCTCGTCTCATATCCAAGGAACAAGGAGGTGTGAATGGTGGCTCCTCCCAAGAGCTATGTTCCTTCTCCTCTACCAAGTAGTCCATGCACTTCTTTATATGAGAGTACACATATTCTTGATATCCTTCCCATATGAATCCATCCAAGAGAGTATGATATGCTTTGACAAAACCAGTGGGTTTGGAAAGCAAGATTTAATAGATGGCATCAAATAGTCCCTCCTTGAGTTTGGAGTTATGAGTCAGAAGAATAAGATTGCAAAAATAGATAACTCCATCCACCACCTTGAACCTTTCATCCTTCACTTCCCCTTCAAAAACCCACCATGTGAAAAGGCCCTTGAAGTATTCCATGTGAGTTGGGAATCCTAATAAGGATCCAAGCTCTCCAAGAATGACAGCGTTGTAGAGGTCTGAAAAGCAGCCCGTGTCTTCTCATGGCTCCCATATTTGACATCCTTGATATCAAGATCACATTTTGGAGCATCATCATCCTCCTCCTTTTACTTCCCCATTTGCAGTTTTTCTTGCACAAGACAAGATTGGAGCATATAGAAATCAACTTCCCCTTGGAAAGTCCTTGTTTTCCAAAACCTCCTCCCTTTGGCCCATGCATACAAGAGGGTTAGGATCCCCTTGCCATCTTTAGAAATATCCTTTGTGAATGAAGAGGTCATGGGCTGCCCCTAAGATATGGAGTTTCCATGTGTCTTCATGCTCGTGCAACCATAGATCTCTGATTTCTCCTTTCCCAGAGCAGATATCTGAGTAGAAATTTGCAATGTCCCTTTCAGGAAACTAATCATCTCTCTCTTGAATGCTTGAGAGATTCTTTGTGTTGTGCTAGCTTCACCCAAGGCTCCTTCCATGGCCAAGTATGCATATGCAGCCCATAGATGAAGGAACACTTTAGATTGCCTCCTATTAAGAGGTGCTCCTTTCAAAGAAGTATGAAGGCATGAAATAGGATCTGGATTTAAGTAGGTAGACTTGCCCTCACCACAACTACATGGATCCTTTTGCCTCCCTTGTGTTTCCAAGATTTTAAGTAGAGGAGGATTCATGCTTCATTCATTATGATGCTATTCCTATTCTTCTACATCTCCTATCTCCAAGACCTCATCACAAATTAGTGATAGTACATCCTCCTTATGTATGAGATCCTGTGGGACCCTTTGTAAGAGTGCAATAGTCTCTTCTCTTGGAGCAAGTGCCCCAATCTCCTCCTCATGAAGTGCTTGAGGTACCCTTGAGGTGGTTGTGTTCTCATCTCCAACTTCCTCATCCTCTTCTTCAACAACTGAAATTGTCCCATCATCAATGAGAGATAGTAGATCTTGATCAACTATTGAAGGAGAAGCCTTCATGTTTTCCTCTTGAGATGAGGAATATTCACCAATTGGAGATATTCCCCTTGACAATGCATAAATCAAGCTCACACCTCCTTTTTCCTTCTTCATGAATAAATCACTAGTAGAATTCTGAAGCTCTGATAATATGGTTGACTGCTCATATCCATTAGATGAGGATTCAGAATGTTCCTCATGCACAAATCCTATAGATCTCCTTGGAAGATCTTCTTTTTGAAACTCCTTGGGAGCTTCACTGCTGCTTCTCTTTTATTCTTGCACATCCTCCTTGGGGAGGTTATTATTAAATATGAAAAGAGATGAGAGTAATCTCATCCTCTCCATGTTTTCCTTGCTCTTGATTCCATTGATAGTTTGATCTCACAGGCGGAGCCATAGATCATGCTCTGATACCACTGTAATGTTCCAAATGGGGAAAAATAGGCTCAGTAGGGAATTTCTTAAGATATTACTCTATGGGATCACATTAGTGTGGAAAAAACACCAGAAAATAATAAACCAGAGATAGACTAGTAGGGTATCTACTAGTTATATCACCTCTAAGGAGAGGATGAAAACCAGAGGCTTCCTAGCCCGTTCTAGACTCTGTCTATAGAAGACTAATGAAACAAAAAAAGTGTGGGAATGACACAATCCTCTTGGATTTTAATTCCCTTGGGACCTTTATATCTGCAGATCTTAAGAATGGGTCCAAAAGAGAAGCAAAAACCAAACAAGGGAGAAGCGGGAAATTCCACTACTAGGAAAAACTGCAAGAGGCTAAGGGAAAACGTTATATAAGAAAAATGGTGCAAGAATAACACTGATCAAGGCTGGTTTACCTTATTATAGGCTTTTTTGTACCTCCATGCATAGTTTCAGAAAAAAAAATGGGTTTAATGACCTTAAACAGATCTCCCACAAAGCTAACTAGTTAAAAATCAGCTAAAGAGAAGAGCTGATGGAATGAAGAAGAACCCACTTCAGAATTGCGTAGTTTCAACAGAGATTTAATGGAAATCAGACATAATACATGGTTAAATCATAGCAGTAGAAAATCAGACTTTTAATGAAGCTTCTTAAGAAGTAAAATGAATTCTATGAAGAAATAAGCAAGAAATCTTCAGATCTGGGAGCTGCAATGTGTGTAAAATGTGCAGAAATGCATAGACAGCGTCCCTCCAAGTGTGCTTCAGCAGTGTAACATAAAATTACATATCTAAAGTAGATTTATGGCTATAACATCAGATCTATATCAGATCTGGAAACTACACAACCTTCCTTACAAAATCCCTTTGGGATTTCATCAAAATACTAAATAAAGAAGTGTAGATATAAATTTTTGTACACAGGACTGCAGAAAGCTTCAGTAATTTTTGAAGATGAATTTATTCATATATACATCAGATCTGAACATAATATATCAGAAATATACTTCATTAATCTTCAAGGTGAGAGGCAATCCTCAATCACCATAAACAAGTACAATGACAGATCTAGACAATAGTGAAGCAATACATGAGGAATAACGCAGTTATCGAAGGAGAATTTGCAGTAGCTAGGGCTGAATGTTACAATGGATAAAATACATAGATCTGAAATGAGAATATGAAAAAGATCCTCTTTCGAGTGGTCACAAGAAACCCTCCCTAAGAGAAATCCCTCAAAACTACTAGATCCTTGCAGATCTAGAAGTCCCACTTACTACACCTACTGCAGCAACAAAACCCTCAATGAGCCAACACTATCAATACAAGGATAGCTTGGCCTCCAACCTGATAGTGGTTCAATTCAGCATACTTCCCTCCAAGAGCTACTCAAAGAAGGATAGAGGATTCCTAAATAGGAGATCCTCTCTTTCTCTTGCTAAACAAAAAAGAGAAATGGAGTTGCCTTAGCAAGCTCAGAAAAATGAAATATGATCAGCAACCTCCTCATGAGCCTTCATCCTCCTTTTATAAAATTTGAGTCTCTTGGAAAACCCTAAACCACTTTCCTCTTTTGGTTCCTTTCACACTTGGAAACCCCTTCTAGAACTGCGCAGTCCATCAAGGAGGTTCAATGAACCTAGACAACGCTGTTGACTTGGTCAAACAAGATCTCCTTTGGTGGTATTGGCCCTTTCACACCTGCAAGATTTTATTATGATGCCCTAAATATGTCTCTTTTCATATAGGCATTGATTTATTCTTGATTTGTAAGAGGATTAGACATTCTCCCTTACAATTTATTCTTTAATCATGAAATACAAAATGATCAAGGAAAAACTAATGTTCCAAATTAGATGAAGCTAATTTAGGAACATTACACATGTAGTAACTACTTCTATTGAAAACTGATTTCCCTCTTGGAAATATTTCACCCAAAACATAAACAGACATCACTCTCTGATCCTCCTAATCGAATCTCAGATTTGTTTGTCTCAAATATGCTAATTAATGATCTTCCTCCTACCTTTGTTGCCTTAGCTAGGCACAATTCTGCACTTGTAGAATCTCTACCCCACCAGCACTATTGAATATCTGAAACACTGCTTCTAGATCTTGGGGAAATTCTTCTGCAATTGGAGAAATTACTGGTCTTCGTCTCACCAACTGGCCCAACATTGCTCAGAAGTGGACTACGTAACCCTAGACTGGGTGATGCAGTCCTTACATTGCCCTAGGAAGGGTCTACATAAGCCTGAAGGCCTTCTGTAGCTTCATCGTTGTCCTATTTTGGATCTGCATTCTCCTACTGTCAAGACACCCTTTCCGGATCTGTTGTGTCCTCTGCCACCCTAAAAAAAAATATTTCTTCAGTTGATTGCTGGAGATTTAGCTTGATCTGTTATTTATATGATACCATGTGAAAAATCTACTGTAGTATTTTGGTTGATTTCTCCTACTTGATTTAGATTAATGCAAGTTATTTTCAGAAATTAGATTCAGAAAATATCAAAATAAATGCAACTAAAACCTACACTTGGAGATCATTTAATGAATAATACACTCATACAACAAAGTGACACATGGATTTTTGGACATAAGTCCCCAGAAAATTTCAAGAGGGAAAATAGGTGTAGCATATATGAGGGTTTATTATTAAGTAGATTTTGGGTACAATAAATTTGGGTTCCAGATCTAGAAAACCCAACAAAGAATAAAAGAAATCCAATTTGTGTATAACCTGAAGTTCTAGTTCCAAATGTTTGACTGATCCACACCCTCAAATGGGATTTACAGAACTCAGCCTGAATCCGGCCCTAGAAACCCTCAACACTACCCCTGAACTCCTAGCGTCAGCGTTGCTATCCTCAAAATGAAATTGTGCTACCCAGAGAGGGACTGCGTAACCCCTGGAAGGGTGATGCAGGCCTTACGCTGGACTTGGCAACCCTCTGTGTAACTTCTGCAGCCCCCTGGAGCCTCTTTGTTGTCTTGCGTAGCAGATGCACAACACCTATGTAGCTGCTACTCTGCTTCTCTTTGTTGTTATTGTTGTTGCTCCGCTCGCTCTTACTGACTCTTGGCTCCAGGATCTAATCATCCCCTTATCCAATACTACCCATCGCTACATGAAATTCCTCCGGAAATTCTTAGAAAACACTCCCTTAAATTCAAGATATATTCCTCACCTCTACAACTGTGTGTCTCTTCAAACTAACCCTAAATCCTTTCTCTTGTACTTTTTCATTAATCTCATCAACGGTCGAGATTAAAACATTCATCCACGGCTAAGATTAAAATACTTCTTGATTGATGTGATTTAAGACAATTTCAACATATGTTTTAATTAATTCAATTTAATTATTTGATTTTACTAAGTTTAAATTTGGGAAATCCACTAAAATAATTAATTGTATGAATAACTTGAACACCAACTGAAATTTCTCAAAAAAATTTATGGGTTTTGGAGATCAAGTTTGTCCTAGCCTTTCCACAAAATTTCAGGGCTAGAGCACACCCGATGCTACACCAACTATACAAAATCTCAACAATCCCTCTTAGCACATAGTCTGCTCTAGGAAAATGTACTCTAGCAATGAATCCACACCATGCACTACAAGAGCTTGAAGTTGGATTTTGTGCTACTGATGGTTTACCTTCTGCCCTCCATCCACTACATTGTTGCTCCTTGTACTACTTCCCATGCCACTGCCACTGACACTGCCACATATGTACTGCAACTCCCACTCAAATTGTTGCATCATGCTTCCCATAGCACTGCCATTGCTAATGGGTAGAGTCCAACTCATTTGCTGAGAAGTAAGAAACTAAAATAACTCTTCCCAAATGTTTGAAAGATAAGTCAAGTTTCCCTCCACCACTGAAGCTCCATAGATGCTGATTTATGTTGTCCTCTTGGAGACATTGTCATGCTACAACAATGAACTACGTGAGCACTACTTCTCTGTGATGGTGAAGTCCCATCAACCCCTCTACGCTGCTACCTCTACATTACGCTACTCCCTCTTCAACTCTTAAGCTCCATATTTTTCTTCAATGTGGCTTTCTCCAACCATCTCCCGACTCATCTCGCTACCGTCTTAAGGCTCCCGTAGCTCGTATGTCATCCAAGAGTAGGGCTGACTCAAGGATCTCATCACTTTGTGTAGATGCTCTATAGATCCATGTCACCCCACCTCTTCTCTCAAGGCACATGAGCACTCATAGCTACATCCTAATTAGATCCATCTTCCTTTGCTATGGTAGCCTTGAAATCAAAATATCCTTTATCCTTATTCTTAGGACAACTGCTGGTGAAATGGCCAAGATCATCACAATTAAAGCATCGGAACTTGGAAAGGTATTTCTTCTTCTTCCCTTGATATTTTTGTTCCCTTGCTGCAAGGGATTGATCCTCCTCTTCCTCCTTGACTTTGGCTTTACCGCTTCCTCCACTAATATTATGTTGTTTGGTGACCCTCTTGATTTCCTCTTGGCAGAGGATAGACCACATGTTAGCACAAGATGGTAACGCTGCCCTTCCCAGAATGCTCTGGAAAAATTTTTCCCAGTCTTCCAAGATTGCATTCAGAGTAGTCCTCACTAAGAGCCCCTCATCTGGAGTAGCACCAATGAAAACCAGCTGATCTCGGATGGCTTGAAGCCTGAAGAGGAATGGATCTATCTATTCACCCTTCATCATTTGGAACAACTGAATTTTCTTCTCTAGAAGCATTCTTCTTTGGAAAAAGCCTCCTTGGTACATCATGTCCAAGGATACCCACATGTCATTTTCTGAAGTCTTTCTAGCAATATGAGGAATCACATGTTCCTTGACTCTATGTATGATCAAACACTTCATCTGCTTTTGATTTTATTCATACTTCTTGAGAGGATGTGTATTGGTTGGTACAAAAAGAACCTTGTCTGCATGATATTTGAGACCATACTCATCCAAAATTGAAAGGATTCTTGCCTTATAGATAACATAGTTGTACATGTTGTCCAATCTATCTTGATCCCTCAGTCAATATCGAGCCATCTTGCTTAGATCTTACAGAAATAGTACTTATCCCTCTTGATCTAGGTTTCTTGGTGACTAGAAACCCTCTAGTAACTACAGTTGTTGAAAAATGATTTCCCTCCTAAAAATATTTCACCCAAAACACAAATAGACAACACTCTACGATCCTCCTGATCAAATATCACATCTATTTGGCTCAAATCTGCTGAGTAGCTGTCTTCCTCCCACCTTTGTTGCCTTAGCTAGGCACAATTCTGCACTTGTAGAATCTCTACCCCACTAGCATTGTTGAAGATCTGAAGCACTGCCTCCAGATCTTGGTGAAATTCTTCTGCAACTGGAGAAATGACTGGACTTTGTCTCACTGACTGGCCCAATGCAGCCTCAGTGCTACTCAAAAGTGGAATGCATAACCCTAGATTGGGTGATCTAGTCCTTACACTGCCCTGGGAAGGGTCTGAGTAAGCCTGAAGGACTTTTGCAGCTTCAACGATGCCCCTCTTTTGGATCTATCTTCTCCTACTATCAAGATGCCCTTTTCTGATCTACTACTTCCTCTACCACCCTGCAGAAAAATAGTTCTTCAGCTGATTGCTGGAGATTCAACTTTATATGCTATTGCTATGATACCATGTGAAAATTCTACTGGAGTTTATTCATTTATTTCTCCTACTCGATTTATATTAATACAAGTTATTTTCAGAAATTATATTAAATAAATACCGAAATAGACACAAATACAACCTACAAATTCATATGCTTTACTGAATAATACACTCATACAACAAAGTGACACATGGATATTTTGAAATAAGTCCTTGGAAAAACCCAAAGTGGGAAAACTGGTGTAGAAGATATGAGGGCTTATTATTAAGTAGATTCTGAGTACCGTAAATCTGGGTTCCAAATTTGTAGCTAACCTAAGGTTATAGTACCAAATATCTGACTGATCGACACCCTCAAATGGGATTTACAGAATTCAGCCTGAATTTGGCCCTAGAAACCATAAACGCTGCCCCTGAAGCCCTAGTGTCAACCCTGCTAGCTTAAGAATGCCACTACGCTACCCAAAAATGAACTGCGTAACCCCTGGAAGGGTGATGCAGGCCTTACAATTTCCCTAGAGACCCTCTGCATAACTTCCGCAGCCCCCTGGAGCCTCCGCGATGTCCTTCATATCACCTGCATAAAAAATGTGCAACACCTGCATAGTTTTTGGTCTGCTTCTCTGCGTTGTCCTTGTTGCTACTCGCCTCTTACTGACTCTTGTCTCTAGGATCAGATCATCCCCTTAGCCAATACTACCCCTCGCTTTAGGAAATTCCTCTAGAAATTCTTAGCTAACCCTCCCTATAATTACATATCTATTCCTCAGCTCTCCAACTGTGTGTCTCTTCCAATTGACCCTCAATCCTTTCTCTTATACTTTTTCATTCATCTCATCAACGGTCGTGATTAAATTTTTCATCAACGGCTAAGATTAAAATATTGCTTGATCCATGTGACTTAAGACAATTTTAGCACATGTGTTAATTAATTCACTTTAATTATTTAATTTTCCTAAGTTTAGACTTAGGAAATCCATTAAAATAGTTAATTATTTGAAGAGCTTGTACATCAACTAAAATTTCTCAAAACACTTTCTGGGTTTGGAGATCAAGTGTGTCCTAGCCCCTCCAAAAAATTTCAGGGCTAGAGCACACCCGATGCTACACCAACTATACAAAATCTCAACAGTCGCAATATTATCATTTCTTCATAAACCGATATCATGGTCCTGCTCATAATATCCAACTCACTTTGAATAGCAGCTTGTAATCCACATGCATGAGTGAGCATTAGTTGTAGTGCTTTGTTATCTGCCTCTTGGGTTCTCTTCTCTTCTTCTGCTTGGACATCCTTTTGTTCTACTATGCGGAGATTGTTTTTCAATTTCCATGATCTGTCTGCTCATCCTACCAACATTTTCCTCTGCTGCTGTTGTGAAAGCGGTCCCAGCCGAAGCTATCATTATAGGATTTCTTCTAATAAATATAACTATGTCCTTTATTGCTGTGATTGCTAAAGGCTCAATTAGGTTCCTAGAAAGGTAATTTATCCTCTCCTACCTGATTTTTTGGTTGATTTGGTCATAGGATAGTCGTGTTAGGTCCAATACTTCATTTTCCTCCTCTTCTGAAATTCCTAACTCTAAGAGGGGCAGGTGCCCACTTGTGATAGGAGTAGCTGGGGGAATTTCGAGTGGAGGAAAATATGTTTCCCCACCAAGCTATAATAGTAGTGACCCAATCTCTTCTGCTCCCTCCTAACTTCCTCTTGTTGTCTATTGTCTTCTTCTTCCCGCCTCTTCCTCTCTGCTTCCTCCTTCTATTTCTTTATCTCTTCTTCCTTATCCTACTCTTGTTTCTTCTGTTATTGTTCCTATTTTCTCTTACATTCTTGGGCCCTTTTCTATTACTTCATCCCCTTTAGGTTGTGCCTCTTCCTAGTTCTTCCTTCTTGCTTCATCAAGTTGTTTCTTTCTCTACTCTTCTTGATGTTGCTTCTTGCATTGTTATTCTTCTTGTCAGCTCTAGATTTCTTCATTTTTTTATTGGGTTAACATATCCTGTGTTTTCTTGAGTTCTTCTTCCCTTTTCTGCCTAAGTTCTTTCTTATGCCTTGCTAGGGCAGGATTTTTTGTTCCAAGGTTTCCTCATCACCTTATTCCTCCATACCTTTTAGGGAATCATTGCCTGTGGTATTCTTTGGTTTCTTGGCCTAGGAGGAATAATATCCTCTTGTACATAACTTTTTCTTCATCGTTGAAGCTTTTTATTACAAACTCAGGTCATCTTGAGAGGGTCCTTCCTATTCCCCTCCCACTTCAGGTTCTTCCCCGGGGCCTAGATGTCTATGTGTGTTGAACCAGTTCCTCAATTCGTTCTCCAAATCTATCTCGGTATGTTGGTAGGAACAATTAAACTTGGCCCATTTGCAGTGTACTAGCACAATCCTTTCGGGGTCATACGACCAGAAATCTAGGGGTACAAACCAAAACTCTTTCATCTTCTTGACTTCAACTTTCACTTCCTTGAAATGTTTCATCATGTAAGATCCAATGGTTAGTGGGAGCATTGGACATGGCTTACTATTTCCTTTAATAAATGTCTTAGAGAAACTGTTGGACATCTGGTGATAGAATTATTGTAGTAGCATCTTGTCAGTAAAAATTCTTGGCAATGCATGGTGCAGCCGGAAGGACCTGAAAACTATGATGACGGTAATTTTCTATATGGGAAACCAATGTGCCACCTTGATGACTGTGTGAATGTATCTCTTAGAAATATAAGGTGGATCTTCCCCGAATAGTTGTCTGTAGAGTGAAGTGACAAAGGTCTATGATATGGTGTCAATAGCTTGCCTGTATTTTGAGTCCCATAAGATCTTCAAATCCTTGTGGAAAGGACCTTTGGCTATCAGGTCCTAGTTATGAGACCATTGGTGAAACCGACACCCCGAACAGACGAAATCCAATAGATATGAGGCCATGTAGAATTCATATTCTATCTCCTCCTCTCAAACCTCTACGGCTGATATGTTTTCTCTTAATGTCGATATTAACAAGTGGGCTAATTTGAAGCACGTCCCAAAAGTGGTGACCTCGTGCATCAAGGGGACCCATGCTCCATTAAATTTATTGGATTCTTCTCTCCCATACATTGGACACATCTTATATCCAATGAGATTATAGACCTTCTTGAGACCTTCTCTCTTGTATTCTTGATCTTTCTACTGCTTGAACTTCTCGGGGTCCTCCCACCAGCTCTTTAATGTGTTTTGAACTGGGACATTGTACGTCACTACACACTTGGTATTGAAGGATTCCTCCTTGTCAGGAAGTGAATAATATATGTTTACATCCTGGGTGGTTATGTTGGCAAAATTTTTCCCGGTGTGATACCATATGAACCAATGTTTGGAATCTATTTTCTTAAGGATCGAGTCGATGTCTTATGCGCATGGGAAGATAAGAGGGTGTGCTACGACGTAGTGCGGTTTAGACCTTTTGAAATTTATGTACACTTGGGAATCCGACAGGTCTTCAGGAAACTCTCTCCTTATGAATTCCTGGTAGATATCATGCCAAGTCATCTTGGAAATTTTTCCGAACACACAAGTTGTTTCTTCATAGATGGGAGTCAGTGCGAGAGGTAAATCACTCTCTAGTATATCGATCTCAAAGCTTTTGTGTAATCCCTGAACTGTTGCGGGTTTCGTATCCCCCGAGGCAAAAGGATATTGAAACATAATCAAGTTCAGCTTCCATGTCACCTAGAATATTAAAGAAACAATCCCATGAAAAGACAGACAACATGGATGAAATAATATGATAGTAATAAAAATCGGTCCAAGCCACCTAGTGCCTAGGCATTTTTGGGACGTTGAGTGACCAACAAGACAGGTCACGATGATCAAGGCATAATAGATTTGTGACCTTGCGACCTAGTCACAGGGTCACGGGGTAGCACTGGGCGAAAAATGAAGGTTTTGGCGACTTGGCGACTTGGTCACATGTCGTAAGGTTGCACTAGGGATTCCTTGGCAGAATATGCCAGTGTGACTTGTGCATGAGAGTGGGAAAAACTAAGAGAAAGTAAATAAAAAAATCTTAGGAGTGCCCCTGGGTATTGGGGAGAGAGGCCAAAAAGGGGATAGAACTGAACCAAAGGGATTTGGACCAAAAAGGGCAACAGGTGGTGTCCTGGTGAGAGAGTGAGGTAAAAAAGGGAAATGAGGCTATTTATGGTAAGAATATATAGATGATGAGAAAATAGGTGCATTCATAGCTAGGGTGAGGGAGAATTAGGAACAGTCTGTCATACATGATAGTAAAAGAAGGTTACTGGAGGTTACAATGGATTACCTAGATAAAAATGCTCTCCAATTCGGCAGTCAAACCCCTTTGGAAGCTCTATCGTATGGGTCGAATGTGACCTATGTGACGCTCGTACATATAAAAAGGTCGCACGTCACTGGGTCACTAGGTCGTTGGGTCACAAGGTTGCAATTCTTGGTAAAATTTTCCCTAGTGCGACCTTACGACCATTGTGACTCAACGACCTAGGGTCACTAGGTTACTAGGTCGTGAGGTCACATATGTGGTTTATCGAGGGATTTTATGACCTGGCGACCATGCGACCTAGATTTTGGTCAAGAGTTCACTAAGTTGCAAAGGAATGACATAGAGGGAAAGAGAAACCTGGTGATCTGGTGACCTGAATAGGTCGCTAGGTTGCAAAGTTGCATATGGTCGCGCTTCACAAGGATTGCGACTTTGTGACTGTTGGCCCTCGTTTTTAATCAAAGTTTGCTTATTAAATAATCCTAAATTCCATTATAT
The DNA here is from genome assembly GCA_034641835.2 of Pinus albicaulis. Lineage (NCBI taxonomy): Eukaryota > Viridiplantae > Streptophyta > Pinopsida > Pinales > Pinaceae > Pinus > Pinus albicaulis. The sequence continues at coordinate 231,420,449 of CM076570.1, read as the reverse complement.
CGAAACATATATCATCCATATACACCTTATTTTGACCAATTTATACATATTCAAGTATATAAATTATTTTTTTCAATTTTTAGATGTTTTTACAAAAATTGGATTTTAAGTGCATTCTTGGACATAACTAAAAATTCCCATAATGGCTTCATTGAAGTCATACTTGCAAGACACTTGGGCATGATATGAGCACATATTTAGAAATATTGGGAACCAAGTATGGACATTAACCTATCAGTTTGGTCAAATCTGGCTAAAACAGGGCCAGTCAAACCGAGCAAAAAGAACCCCAGTCAAAGGTGGTCAAACAAGACCTGTCATTCAGGAAATCCCTAGGAAATAGGCCAAAATTAGCATTTTGTGGGGTTTCCAGATTTTGTGTGATTGGATGGATGAGCTTGACCAAAATAGACGGGATAAGGATAGATATTACTATTAGAGACATTTTAGTCAATTTTGTTTTATATTTTCTATTTAAGCCAAGAATATTGAAGGCATGAACATGTAGAATTTGTATGATTTCACTTTGAGATTTCTGAATATTGTGAGTTAATTGGAGAAACCAATTCTATATTCTTTATGTTGTTCAATGTGGTAAATGATTTATTGAGTTCTAGTAACTAAGAAGTACTTTCAGTGTGCAAAGCAAGTGTGGAGGCCCCCCACACCGAGCTAAGTACACCTTTTGGTTAATTTAGCTGAAATTTCACAAACTAGTTTTTCTTCATGTTTACTTAGTTATTTAGATGTATGATGATTTTTTTTTTTTTTTTGATGAATCTTAGTTTAAATTATAATCTGCATATGAAGGGTCAAACCAGTGTTTAAGTTAAACTCTCCTTCTATTTGATCAAATAATAGTAACTAGAACTCATCTTCCTTTCTTTTGTTTAAGTTATTTTCTGAATTACCAGTTTTCATACAATGGTATTAATGATGAATAAACTTATAAAGAATGACAACATGGACTTCCTTAGTCAGAATCCTCTTCTCTTATTCTTTTATGTATCATAAGTTATTTTTCTTCAATGTTTTTTATTTCTGTTCATGAAATGATATTGTAGAGAAGGTCATCCTAGTTCTCCTAACTTAGGAGCCTCTTCTTCTGATTATTAGATATTGAATTAGAAATTACTTAGTTAAATTTTATATTTGTAATATGCATTTCCTTCAAGTTCTATAATTTGTCTTCCAAAATTGATTGTAATTGAAATCCATATAATTTGGACATGCTTCCAAGTTTTACAAACCCAGATTGATAACTAAATACTTGTGTTGGTTTACCTAGTAAACCAACCCAACATTTTCTGCACCATTTCCAGGGAAGCATATTTCAAATTAGTCAAACAGGAAGATAAAAAAAATCAACAAAATCACATCAAAAACAGCCAAAACTTAGTTTATCTTTTAGTTATGTTTCTTTATGCCTAGAGATAGAGATTAGAAAGGTAGATTCATTAAACAAAAGCCCCTAACAATCCAACCATCCACAAGGGTAGGACCATCAGGACTAACAACACCAGTTGTTGGGAGACCAACTCAAGAGGAGTTAGAAGAAAAAAAAATATCAAGACAAATATTTATTCTAATTGAAAGACAGACCTTGTTAGCCTAGGAAGTAAAAAGGAAGCCATTCACCAAAAGAAACCCCTTTCAAAGCAATATAAAAGGAAACAAAAAAACAAGTTGTTGAAAAAATAGAACAACCTATCCTTGAACAAATTAAGATAGTTGAGGAAACACCAAATCAACCTCATATTGAAAAATTACAAATTTATGAACAGGAAATGACTGGAGAAGGAGAAGGATCTAAGATTCCACTTATGACTCCAGAACAAAGACTTCAATATGAGAGACACAAAAAATAATGGTAGAGAAAAAAAGAGGAATAAAGGAGAATAGAAGAAGAGAGAAAAAGAGAGGAAGATAGAAGAATAGAAGCAGAAAGAAGAAGAGAAGAAGAAACCAAAAGGAACCATGATAAAAAAATACTACATGATATCGAACAAGACAATGATCAGGAAGCTACCTTTATCTTCCCAATATTAGACAAAAGAGAAATACTGGGAGAAGAAGTGAAAATGAAAAACATTCCACCTTTTGTTTTGCCCAATTTTTATGGAATGTCAAAAGAAGATCCTGACTCATTTATGTTCGAATTTGACATCTTATGTAGAAGTTATGGATACATAGATGACACACACAAGCTTCGTCTCTTTCCTGCTACTTTGAAATCAGCCACACAAATGGTTAATGGGTTTAGGGGAACATACCATTGCTTTACGCTGACATGAAGAGAAATTTTCTTAAAAAATATTAAGCCTATTGCAGGGTAGAGAATCAAAAGAAGATATTTTCAGAATGACACAACAAGAAGATGAAATTTTGGAAGATAACTTAAAAAGCTTTCTCTACAATTTACAAAAATCCAAACAACATTCTCTAAATCTCGATACCATCCACACAATTTTTCTTAAAGGTATCAGAAATGAATACTTAGATATTCTCAATGTGATGGGCAAAGGAGATATCTCAAACCTACCATTTGATGAGATTGTTGAACTATGTCAAAAATATTCTAGGGGAAGAGAAAAAAGTGGAAAAGGGGATGTTACATCAAGAGCTTCCAAATCTGCAACAAGTGGATTAACAAGAGCAGAAATAGGAAGTTTGCTAGAAAATTTTAAAAATGATATTTTAAGTACTTTAGGAACATAGGTTGATATTTTAAAAGAAAATAAGAAGAAATAAGAACAAAATAAAATCTTATCAATCTGTTTTCCAAAGTGTAGGAAGAAACATCCACTTAGAGAATGTCCTTTGGATAGTATACAAGTGTGTTGAAATTTTATAGAGAATCATGCAACTAAAAACTGTCCAAAACTGAAAGAATTGCAAATGGAATAACTACAAGGGATATATTCTCTTTACTAAATGGAACCAAGGAGACCTTGGCAACCAAGGATGCCTCAAAAATTCCCTCAACAAACCCCCAGAATTATCAGTATCCTCCTCAGAATTCATGGAATACTCCAGTGCCATGGTAGGCTTGGCCTCCACAACAATACCAAAACCAACCTACACAAGGTTGGAGAGGATATAGTTATGGAAACTAGACACCTCAACAGATATATCCTCAACAATACCAACAACCATACCAATAACCATATCCTCAATGACCATTCCAATAACAATAATTCCAACAACATCCTCAACCAATGCCATTTACACCACAAAATCCTGCACAATTTCTAACTCAACCTTAGCAGCTTCAGCTTCCTTCTAACCAACCACCTCCTAGACCAACTCAATTTCCAGCTTAGATAGTAGCTAATCCAAGTAAAAAAGAGGATAAACCAACATACAATGTGGAAGAAGCAACATATTTTCCTACATACTCTATTCTTCCCATACAAGTTTTCCACCTAAGGTCTGGGAAAGTGTTACACAAAGATTCTCCACCAATCATAGAATAACAAACTGAAAAATATCATCCAGGAAATCAAATTTAGAAAGGAAAATCTATTATGACACAAAAACCACCTTATCCAGAGAGGTTAGTAGAGCAGAAAATTCCAATGTCTCTACTTGAATTTGATATTTTGGATGAATTGAAGAATCCTTATGTGAACATTCCTATGTTATAATCTGTGAAAGATATTCCAATTTATGAAAAAATAAATAAATGAGTTATGCATCAAGAAAACTATCAAAATGAAAAGAGATCCACCCACAATCCATGTCATTGGAAAAATAGCTAGTCTCATGTCTACAAAAACAAAAATTGAAAAATATATTGACCAGGGGATCCTTATGGTTACCATATTGATCAATAAATTTTCATTTCCAAACACTTTAATTTATTTGGGAGCATCTATAAATGTTATGACTACAAAAACTATGAAACACTTGAAATTGCACAATATTAGACCTACTACTATAATTTTGAAGCTTATAGATAGATCTAAAGTTGTACTAGAGTGAATATTAGAAGATATCATTGTTTCTTTGGATTCCTGGGAGTATCCTGTAGACTTTATAATCTTGAAGCCAAAAATAAATTTAGGAGGCCTTCCTTTAATTCTAGGCAGACCATGGTTAGCCACAACACATGCCTTCATTGGATGTAGATCGAGAAGTATGATTATAGCACATGGGGATGAAAGGAAACATGTTACACTCTATCCTCTAGCACAATCTCCTTCTTTATTATCATGGCTTGATGAACAACAATAGCAAGAAACTCAATCTGTTCTTAATATTAATCAAAATTATAATTTTAGAGAAGAGGAAGAAAATCAGGATCTATTAGACCTTTTCATCTCAGAACCTGATAGTTCAGAGAAGATTAGAATAACACAATATGAAGCTGCAAGTCATATTTTAAACCAATGTTTTGAGGAAAACTGTACTATTCAATCATTGCAAAAAAATTTTGAAAATATTTTTCCTCTTAACTCAATTACCAATTCACAGAGTAAAATCATCGAAATCAGTCCTGGAAGGAATATGAATATTGGTAATAATTTACAATCATCACAAGAACATGAGGTAATAACACTATTACATAAATATACAAAATATTTTTCTTGTGATTACACATACATGCAGTGGATTCATAAAAAGACATGTATTCACCACATCTACACTGATGATCATATCAAACTAGCGAGACAACCATAAAGAAGAGTGAATCCTATGATGAAAGAAATAGTGAAAGAGGAATTGCAGAAATTGTTACAAGTTGGATTCATCTATCCTATTTATGATAGTCAATGGGTTTCTCCCTTACTTGTGGTGCCAAAGAAAAATGGAAATTGGAGGATATGTGTAGACTATAGGGAGCTAAATAAAGCCACATTAAAAGATCATCTCTCGTTACCATTTATTGACCAAGTACTAGATTCATTAGCTCGGAAGAAATTATTTTCTTTTCTTGATGGATTTAGAGGATACAAACATATTAAGATATCATTAGGAGACAAGGATAAAACCACATTTACTTTTCCATGGGGAACATATACATATAATGGTTTTCCCTTTGGGTTATGTAATGCACCTGCTATGTTTTAGAGAATAGTCCTTGCAATCTTTTCTAATATAATCCATGAATGTGTAGAGGTATACATGGATGATTTTTCTGTATATGGAGGAAAATTTCATTATTGTTTGAAAAATCTTAATTTTTTTTTGAAAATATGCATAGAGACAAATATATCCCTCAGTAATGAAAAATGACTTATGATGTTAACTGAAGGGATAGTGTTGGGACACCATATTTCTTCTTTAGGAATCAAGGTGGACCCAACAAAAATACAAGTTATTGTGAATTTAATTCCACCAACAACAGAAAAGGAGGTAAGAATTATCTTGGATATGCAGGCTATTATAGGAGATTCATTGAAAATTTCAGTAAAATAGCTCTACCTGTATTCAAGTTACCTGCAAAAGATGTTGAATTCCAATGGACAAATAATTATCAAAATGAATTTCAAATATTAAAAGAAAAATTTTCAATTGCACCCATTCTTCGAGGACCAAATTGGTCATTTCCATTTCATAAATCTACTGATGCATCTGACACAACTATAGGAGCATCACTTGGACAGAAGGAAAACTAGTTTAATTATGCCATATAATTTATAAGCAAAAATTTAACATTGGAAAAATTTAACTATACAGTCATAGAAAAAGAAATGTTAGTTGTAGTGCATGCATTTAATAATTTTAGGCATTACATAACAGGATATCAAGTATTCATTCACAAAGATCATTCAGCCATAAGAGACTTAATGAACAAATAAATTTCAAATGGTAGAATTACTAGATGGTTGTTATTGATGTAATAATTTAACATCATTGTACAAGATCGACTAGGTAAGGATAATAAAGTAACAAACTTTCTTTTAAGGCTTCATTCAATGGCATTGGCTGAAAGTGATACCCAAGTTAGGTGCTTTTGGGAAGCACCCATCATGATAGAGAATCTCCCTTTGCACCTCAAGGGACTGGCCAGATTTAGAATTTTTATTGGCCTCATCAATGCCATGAAATCTGCATGTAATATCACTCCTTGTAGGAGCTATGGCCTGCATACATATGGTAAGAGAATATGTCAAATCAGAAAAATAAACATGCTCCATAAGATCAGATTCTTTACCATTCAAGTCTCCCACACACATGGAGTTAGGCATGGGCATTTATCCTATTTTAAGAGAAGCAAGAGATGGCTGAAATGACTCCTGCATAGAGTCCTTTGGTTGCCCCATCTCCTCATAACTATTGTAATCTTGTAAGTGCTGATGTAGTTCCTCCTTCATACCCTCCCAATAAAAACTCCTCATGATTAGGGAGTAGATCTTTGCTGACTGCAAATATCTGGAAAGGAACTCTTTGTGTGCTCTTTATAGTATCTCTTGCTTAAGCTTGGAGGCTTGAGACAAGAATACTTTACCAAGATGATAGATGACCCCTTCATGGCCCACATAGCCTCCCCCTTGCTTCATGCCATATAATATCATCTCGGTGTGTAGATCTTTGGAGTACTCCACAAGGAGTTGAGATCTCCAATATGGATCCACACAAATCAACAAGGACAACACTGTTGATACATCTATGGTGGTGCTTGCCTTGTTGCTGATTTCTTCTTTGACATTATGTATGCCAAATTTATCTGCTGGAAGGCTAATCCTTCCCTTTCCTTCCTCCCACAATGTTGTGGATTTCTCTTCCATTGCTCCAATCCTTGCTTGGTCTATGCTTGGAGCAACACTTTAGGATCTAATGGCATTCCAAGTGGCTTGCCATGAGGTAGGAATGTTCCTTGTAGCATTCTCATAAACATGAGAGAAGAAACTGTGAGATCCTTGTTTCCACTATGCAAATCCATCTCTGTTTATTGTGTGGAAACATCAGGTGTAGGGTAAGTGTGCATGCCTTGAATTTTTTGTGGTTTCCCACTCTTCAAGTCCACCCACTCCATCTGCAAGGCTGTCCAATTAGTGGTGACCTTCCCCAAGGTAATCAACCACTGGACACCCAAGATGATATTATTTTCTGGTATGTCAACTACAAATAAGTGATCCACCAAGGTGTAGGACCCCATAGTGACAGAAAGTGATGGAACATATTGCATGCACTGCATAGTTCTATCTCCTGAGACCAAAATAGAGAACCCATCAAAAGTATCAGTGGGGATCCCTCTCCTCTGCACAAGGTAAGCATCAATAAAATTGTGGGTTGCCCCACTATCAATCAAAATAGACACTCTCTGGTTCATGACTGAACCTTGTACTCTTAGGGTCAAGTATTTGGGCACTCCCTTCAAGAAGAAAGAGTCCCACTCATTGGAGCAAAGGCTCCCTCTTCACCTCTAGATGGTGATTGATCTTCCTCCTCATCATCACCAGTGATGTGACCCCTCCTAGGTCCTTCATTCACATCTTCCTCCTCAAAATATGAGAAGACTTCTATATAGTGTGCCCTTCCAGCAACACATCTATGCCCCAGTAACCATGGCTCTTGACAAGTGAAACACAATCTATTTTTCCGCAACTCCCTCTGGAGATCAAGGTTAAGAGGCTTCTTCAGTGAACTCTCCTTGGGTGGAGAAGCTTTCCCTTCCTTCCCCTTAGAAGAATGAGGGGCTTTGCTTTGGAAAGTTACCTTTTCTCTTGGCAAGGCATCTTGGACATCTCTAGCTCTCTCAATGGCATCATGAAAAGTGATGGGCTTGGTAGACTTAACCAACCCATGCAAAGGTTCCTCCAGGCCATCAATGAACATGTATACTCTCCTTGCTACAGATAGATCGGGGACCATTACTGACAATCTCAGGAATTCAGAGATATAGGCCTCCGCATCTCTTCTCCGCTTCAAATTTTCCAAGATTATAAAAGGTGCCTTGGGATATTTTTGATCAAATCTCTCCACTAGTCTTCTAGTGAACTCAGGATATGTAGACACATTGATGTGTCCCAATGTAGATAGTACATGAAACCACCAGTTGTGGGCTTCACCCTCAACATGCAACGCAACAATCTCGATCGCTTCTACTTCGGGGACCTTATTCAACTGGAAATAGATGTACAACTTTTCCACCCATGCTTTGGCAGAACAAGAAGATGACCCATCAAATTTGGGAAAAAATAACCTGCCCATAGTATGGTGTCTTCCTTGAAAGAAACCTCCATCTTTGTACTGCTGCCATGGCCTCCTCTGGTCCTTGAGATGGAAAAAGTCTTGAAAGCTCAGGTTATCCTTGAACCTCTTACTTTGTGAGTCATATTACACAATGTAACCTTCTAGGGAGGTTGGTTCTTGTGGTCCATCATTCTCTACAGCCAAGAAGGTAGGCATAGTAGAGCATTGGGAGGCCTGTGGAACTTGTGGCAAGCTCACAAGTTGACCAGTTTCATAATGAGATACTTCAGAACTTTCTCCTTGATGGAATCTGCCAAGGGACTCGCTCATTCTATCCACCCTCATCTCTTTTATCTCCTTGGAAAGATCTTGCATAATCTCAAATAGAGTTTTTGCAAACTCCTCTGCTTCCTTATCCTTATCATTCACAGATTCATGGGCTTTCCCGTTGTCTAGACCCTTATCAGGGCCTTCAGTGATGGGGTCATACTTTTAATGACTTCTAATTTGGTACCTCCTCTCCCTCTCAGTGGGAGGATATTCTTCTTCAGAATGTAGCATGACTGGTGCTCCAATTGCAAGCACAGGTTATGCCAAGAGTGGAGCTTCGATACCACTGTAATGATCCTTTTCAGGAAATTCAACAAGGTGCTCAATAGAAATGTTTTATAAGTAAAAATGTGCAAAAATAATGTAGATCAGGACTTGGTTCCCCTTATTTATGCTGTATGAAACTTATATATGGAGGTTCATAAAAACAAATCAGTTTAGACTCATTAAACAGATCTCTCAAAAACTTGACTAGCTAAAAAAAAACCCAAAGGGGAAGGCTGCAGTGAAATGCAAGCATTGCTTCAGGAATTGCACAGTTTTAGCAGATGTTCAAAGGAGATCAGAAATTAGGATTATATTTCAGTTATACATCAGAAAATCAGCATTATGATAAATCCCTTTCATTATACAGTAGAATGCATGAGTCAATACAACAATAAATCTTCAGAAAAGAGAGCAGGAACACATGTATATTTGCAGAAATGCTTCAACAACGTTATTTTTGAGGAGCTTCAACAGCTAGAAGTTAAAACTGAGATCTAGGATAGATTTGTGGATAAAAAATCAGATCTATATCAGATCTTGAAAATATATAGTTTTCTCTTCAAGATCCACTTGGAATTTTGACAAAAGCATGCATGAATAAGAGTAGATCTGAGAAACAAGTTGCAGATATGGAAACTGCTGCAATAAATTTCTGAATATAAAATTTCATTACAATGGATCAAATATGAACAGAACATATATCAGCAAGCTAATCCATGGATCACCAAGTGGAAGGCAAATCCCAGCACAAGATATCTTTGATCTAAACTATGAGCAAGACACCCTGCAAACCCTCATACAGGAATAAGGCAGTTTATTCAATGGGACAGTGTTGTAGCTCAAATGACATAGAAAAATAATGTAAAATTTCAGATCTGAAGTACAATAATTAGAGACACTCTTTCATGAGGTTAAAGAACACCTTCCATGAGAAGAGGCTCCCAAAAATACACTAGATCTCTATAGATATAGTCTCCCACTTGCTGCAAGATAGCTCAGCCCTCAAGATGAGCAGCGCTGTAATGTAAGAAGGAGCTTGGCCTGAAGCATGATAGTTTTTCAATTCAGCAAAATTTCCTCCTTGAATCCTCAAAGGAAGAGGTGAAATCCCTACATAGGAATTCCAGATACAATCCTCCACTAAACAACAGAGAATGGTATTTGTCTAAGCAGACAAATACTCATAAATATGATCAATCAACAACCTTCTCTTGCTGCCCTCCCTCTCCTTTTATAAGATGAGAAAGATTTTGCAAACCCTAAACCACCTTGATGAGTTAGCCCTTTTCACATGAGAGGCTCCCTTCTAGAACTACACTGTCCCTTTTGGAGATGCAATGAACCTAGACAATGTTGTTGATTTGGTCAAGGTTGACCCATTCTTTAGCTCAAACCTCTTTCACACTGGCAAGTGATTATTTACATGGCCCTGATTTGTCTTTGTTCACATGGTCATTGATTTATTTAGACTTTTTAGGATTTTTACATGTCCTCGTTTATTAATTTATTTATGAAACATAAATTAAAAAAAAATTGAATGTTCCTCTTAGCTAAGGCTAAGTGGGAACATTACAAAATGAATGGTTGCATCTCCCCAATAAGAAATTGAAAAATGCATTGATTGTCTGGAAAGCAATGTTGGCATCAGTCAAGATCATCGAACATGGATTAGCTTGGCATGTTGGGGATGGTACACAGGTGAGGCTGGGTCGTGATCCATGGGTGTGGTGCACTAGGGGCTACGCCCTCTCCAGAGAACTAATTGAGTAGTTGGATCAACGAGGTTTCAGCACTCTGAGCCATATTTCCCAGCATGGTCAGATAACAATGTGGAGACAAGCATGGATGACAAAGGATTCTCTTCAACTTGAATACAGGTGGAAAGAGCAGTGGAAAAGGTTGACCAGTGAGCTACACAGGTCAAATGTCAGAATTTAGGAGATTCTAGATGAACTTAGATGGGTTCACTCCCCCTTGGGTCAGTACACCCCAAAATTCAGCTACAAATGGCTAATATCTCGAAAGGGCTAGGGGGAAACAGAGTGGTGGTTCAAATCGTTATGGGAGCTAAAGGGTTCCGTAAAATCAAAACTGTTTTTCAGGTGCCTTTTACAGAACAAAGTTCCCTCCTCGGATTTCCTTCAACGGAGGGGCAAGATTGGTCCTGGTTGGTGCTCTTTGTGTAAGCCTAGCAATGAATCGGTACACCATATTTTTCTCACTTGTACATATAATATCAGCCTATGGAGCGAAACCTTGAGGCTCCTTAAGTTTATGCAAAAATGGTAAGGTCAAACTATTTTGGAGCCATAACAGAGATGGTTGTAGGAATCATCTAATAACAGGGTTAGGAACATCCCTCTCATTGTAGCCTAGGGGGGGAACCTAGATTGCAATAAATCAGTCATTTTTCAAGACATTATTTTTCCCATCAACCTACTAACTGCGGAAGGGGTATCTATTTTTGAATACATTCAAATCCCAATGGAATCTCAACATGTCAGAGTTATTCAAGTGGAATAAATTAGGGGAGACATCCCATGGGAATATTTTGATGGGGCATATCACCCACAAAATAGATATGGAGCAGGCCTCTCCATACACTTTCCCTCTGGGAAAGTGTACAAAGCTTCAGTTGGTCATGGGCATGGGACAAACAACTTCACAGAACTTAAAGCACTTCATCTCCTTCTATGTTGGCTCACCTCGAGCTGAGAGAAGCCCAGATTTTTGGAGACTCCTTGAACATCATAAATTGGTTTAATGGATCTCAAAGATGCCTAAATTATATTCTGACTCCTTTATTAGATGAGGTCCTAGTTTTAATATCCTATTTTAATCAAATCTCTACTTGTCACATTTATAGGGAACGAAAGAGTGAAGCACACCTCCTATCTAAGGATGGCATTCAACAAGATATGGCACTTTAGGTAAAATAAGAGGTCTATGGAGAGCTGGTCTGAATCATTGAACAACCTCCATTCACTCGCTAGATCCAGATTTCCTGATTAATTTTACTTGTTTATTTTTTATCAGCATGGGAATTGTCAAAAATTTTTGGTGTTAATGTATTTTATATTTTTTCATTTCAACACTGAACCATATACTGAAAATCCCATAGTATTTGTTTCATATTGTTTTCCTCTTAAGAGGAGATCTAGGAGAGGGGTTTTTCTTCTTTTTTGTTTTGTTGGATTGTAAATCTCAATATCTGGGAAGGTGTCTACCATCCAAGTTATGTTTTGTGGGAAATAAAATATCAACAGGTATGTTTTCCACCCCTGTTTTGGGCGTTATTTCCTAATATTAGGGAAGCCCGAGGGCTAGAAGTAGATGTATTTCTTATGATTTATTTTTTAAAGGCCTAGGAGGAATGGTCAAAAACTTTCTTCCTCCTAATCGGCCATAGCTCCATCTTTTTTCCTTTCCAAAAAAGGGAGAAAAATGTATTTTATTTTATGCAATGCGCATATACTATGTAACTTTCTATATACTCAATAGAATGTTCAATTTTTTCTTTGGAAAAAAAAACATCATGAACTCTTAAAAAACACTAAGATTTCCAAAAATATCATCTTGATAGCTAGAACCTAAACCTTGGACACCAATATTATCAAAATTTTCGTTCAACATATGTGTAAATTGCAAATGGTGAACATATGACACATTTAGGCTAGAATAACACATACAAATAAACATGTACATTTAAATTACAAATTACATTAAAATATCCACCCTAACCATTAACACATTGTTGGGTCAATTTACTAGGTAAACTAACACACATATTTTATTATCAATACGAGTTTGTAAACTTGGAATCATGTCCAAAATATATGGATCTCAGATGTAGTCAATATTTTAGAAGAGAAATTGTTTAAACTAAAGGAAATTTATATTACAAATATAAAATCTAACTAAGTAATTTCTGATTTAATATGTAATAAATGAGGGAAGAGGCTCCTAACTTAGGAGATCCTGTTTGACCTTCCTCACAATACTACTTTCATGAAGAGAAACCAATTAACTGATGGAAAATAGCTTATGATGCATAAAGAGTAATAGAATAGGCTCCTAACTGAGGAGTTCCATGTTGTCCTTCTTCACAATTTCATTCATCATTGTTACCATTGTATTTAATACTAGAAATTCATAAAATAGATTTAAACAAGGAAAAGAAAATGAATTTTAGTTATTGTTCTTATATCAGATAGAAGGAAATTTTAACTTAAACATTGGTTTGTCCCTTGATATGAATATTAGAATTAAGCCAAGATTCATTAACAAGCATAAGTAAATAACTCAACAAGGAAAAGAAAGATGAATTGTATTTATTTTTCTTGGATCATATAGAAGGAGAGTTTAACGTAAACACTTGTTTGTCCCTTCATATGCGGATTAGAAGTAAACAAAGATTCATCATAAAATATAATAAATCATCATTCATCTAAGTAACTGAATAAAATTTAAGCAAAACTAGTTTATGAAATTTCAGCTAAATTAACCAAAAGTGTACTTAGCTCGACGTGGGAGCCCAGCACCCTTGCCTTACACACTGAAATAAATTCTCAGCTAATGAAACTCAATCAATCATTCATCACATTGAATAGAAAAGACAAGATAGAACTGGTTTCTCCAATTAACCCAGAATATTCAGAAATCTCAAAATGAAATCATACAAATTATCCATGCTTGAATGGTTCATAAGCTTGGTTTAAATAGACAAATGATAAATAAGCTAAGCTATAGTGTCTCTAATAGCCTTATCCATCCTAATCCCATCCATATATATCGAAATCATCCATTCAGTTTCACAAAATCAGGAAAATACCAAAAAATACTAATTTTTCCCTTTTTCCTATGGATTTGTGAAAAACAGGTCAAGTTTGACCAGCATTGACCGGGCATGTTTTAGCTTAGTTTGACTGAACCAATAAATATTTTTCCATCCGTGGTTCCCAATATTTCAAAATATATGCTAATCTCTCACCAAATTTTCCTACACATATGACTTCCATGAAGCTATTACGGGAATTTTCAGTGCAATCCAAAAATACTTTGAAAACCCAATTTTTACAAAAATTTCTAAAAATTGAAAAACTTAATTTAATTGCCTAAATATGCATAATAAGGCTAAAATGAGGCATATATGGATGATATAATATTGAATATGGTGGTAAATAGGTGGGTTTATGATAGGAGAAAATGACCAAAACTGAGGGCCAACATCTCCCCCTTGCTTACTCTCAAGCATGTCCTCATGCTTGTCTCTGTCTCTTTGACCTTCTGCTTCTGTATGATGACTACCTTGATTATATAGCTGTGACTCTAGCTCCCGATGTCGAAGCTTCCTGATGAGCTTCCTGTAAAAGAATGTCAATACACTCATGTCATTTTTTTCTCCTCTTTTATAAATCTCTGTTTTCACCTTTTGTTTCACATAAATTATCATCGTTTAAAAATGATAACAAAAATGAGCTTTGAAATTCATGACCTTGTAATATGGAATTCCAACAATCAATATTAACTATTACCATGTGATGAAAACTATAGGCACAATTTATACATGATGAACTCCTTGGCGATCAACAAGAGTGTGTAGATTCTTCCAATGCCCAAAATATCATAGAATTAATATGAAATTCTCAATATCGTTATGTTCATAATCAATGATGAGTTTATTTATATGCAGGGGTACCTTCATGTTTGAAACCTGTAACTCTGAATTTCTCATTTTCAATAAATAAGTTATATTATTCGCGTACCCTCAATGTCTTATTGTGCCAATATTGCAATGTGGCATAGTCAAAGAGGAAACATCAATCGAACACGTCAAATCTTCTTTCACTTGTGCAGGGGGTTTTCTTCTTGCCATAAATCTACTACAAAATAACTTGTGACAATCATTTTGATGACTAGGAATTCACTTTCAATTTAGCCACTGTTTTACCCATGGAATATGCAAAATAGGGGTCGAAAGAACCTTGAAAATATCCCAAATAGTAATGAATTTGATAAAACTATCCGAGATTAAGTCGAATTGGGCTACTTCTAAAGAAAACGGATGTTTTTATTTTCCAAATTCCATTTTTGTTTGCTCATAAAAGACAACGAAAAATAGTGGCATCTTAAAAATTTCGAATTTTTGAAACTGTAGTTGAATTCAAAACTGCACGTTTTGATTCTGAGATTTCACTTTCATTTTTATTGTTTGTGGATCAAAAGCTTTATTTTATGACTAGAGAAAAAAACCTCTGTTAATGTTCTAGAAAATACCATGTCTCTTCCTTCAAAAAACACCCTCTTGGTCACTGCCCCTTATTAAAAATCGAATTCTGAAAACAAAATCGAATTCTAGAAAAGAAATCTAATTCTGGAAATTAAATCTTAACAATTTCTTTCAATTTTACCTTTTCTACTTCCTCGAGAATTGAAATCAATTTTCCTTTGTCTCCTCAGAATCTGAAATTGAATTTTGGAAATTATTAATTAAATCTATATTCTTCTAAAAATAGAATGTTGTAGATGAAATTATATTGGATAAATTGAATGCAAGAGAGAATGCTTACGCTGGAGGAATCGAATGTTGGAGAGAATGCATATGCTGGAGAAATCGAATGTTGGAGAAAAACAATTTTTAAGTCTGGAAATTATAAATCTGGATTTTTTTTTTTAATTTACCTTCTCTGTCATCTCAGAAATTGAATGCTCGAGAGAATGCTTAAGTTAACCAATGTCTGCACTCATTCATTCACTGTGTGTTCAGAAATCGAGTTTTAGAAGGAAATCAATTTTATGGGTGCTTCCTCAATGACCCCCATGCATTTCGGACTTTAACTGGACTTGTTTCACACACTTGTAGCTTGAATGCAGATCTTTGATGCCACTACGCAATTGAAACTCATACTGCCACAAACACTTGCCAGCTAAGAGCACATTACATGGTCAGCAGAGGTTTTACACCGCGAGTGATTTAAATGCAAATCTTAGACTTTGGATATTATTAAAAAAAACCAAACTGATTACATTTAATTCCTATTCTAACTCAACTTGTTGTCTTTGTGAAATTTACGGGATTTGGATGGAGATTTCAATGATTTAGCTGGCAAGGTTCTAATTACCCAATGTTCTTCTTAGCTTTATTCTATTTATGCATACCCTATTCCTCTATTTTTATTTCAAATGGTTGTGTTTCTACCTCAGTCGAGATGTCACAATCTCATTGAGTTCATTTTTTTTATGTGAAGGTACCCTCAGTATCTACTACTCCCTTTTGCGCAGATGATGAATTTCTTTATCCCCTCTGCATGAAGGTGTCGTATCTATATATTTTGAAGTTTTGACTAGTTTTTTTTATTGTGTAATGAATTACACCATAGCTTAAATATTTGTCTTTTCTCCCCTTTGTCATTTTGTATTCAAAATCAATTTTCAAAATCAATATTCTTCATAGTATGTAAACTTCGATATGGTTTGCCTTTTTATTTGTTCATTCACCTTTTGTAATATATGCATCTTAATGTATTCTTTTATACATTTGAAATTTTATGGCCCTCTGGATATATATTATAGTTTTCCAAGGTTGAAAACATAAATATAGCATCTTTTTTCTCCATTGCATACATTAATTCTCTTCATGTTTATGCACCTTCCATTGCATATCATTTAGTAATTACTTTGATCCTCACTTTTTGCATTGCATTCCATTTAGTAATTATTTTGATTTTTTTTCAAAGTCCATTTTATGATAATTGATTTCTCCACTTTGTCCTTGATGGTGAATGTTTTTCCCTTTCTATGATGCATTTTTTTTAAATGCTCTTGAATATCATTATTTTATCTTCATGCTTCTCTCATAGAATATTCATTTAATGATTTTTCAAGTCTTTTTACTTATAATTTATTCATCCCCTTTGTTTTATTTTTAACACATGATGCATTTGTTACTCTTTTAATATGACTCTTGTTGAAATGACTATTTAAGGTCATTTCAAATCCATAAATAGAGTATATATATATATATATATATATATATATATATATATATATATATATATATATATATATATATATATATATTATTCACTTTTATTCTCCATACTAAGCCACGTTTGATTATTGTTTTGTAGGAAATTTTTCTTGAGGCAAAAAAAAAATGGGCCAAATTTTTTGTCAAAAATGCTCATTTGGGAGGATGAATGTAGGATTATGATGAGTGAATGTATGGCTATGATGAGGTTCATGAATGAAATTTTTTTAATGTAGGGTGATGTAGGATGTAGGATAATGTAATATTATGTAGGATGTAGGATGATAAATGTAATAGGATGATGAATTCATGAAATGAGTATTGCATATCCAAGTTAAATTAGTTTAACAATCCTAGAAAAAATTTCAAAATAAAAGATTTTAAGAACACATTTTACACTTACAGTACTTTCCTTCCGCCCTTAATAGCTCAATGTGAATGCTTGTTGACGATGACCTTTGTTAGTTAGTCAACACTTCAATTTTTTTTAATGATGATAGTTCTTCAAAGATGATTTATGATGGAATGTAGATGCTTGTATCTGATTATTGGATCCTCTTGATGTAGATTATGATGTTTCATGTTATTTTTGCATCTAATATTGATTCAGGTTCCTTCTAATGAATGTTGATTTGGTTCAGGTCCCTTCTGCAATGAATTTGCTCAAACTATTTGCACAGTTTCATTACGAACTTCCCCCTTGCTTATGCTAATAATTTTCCTCAAGTCTTGGAATTCTTGGAGGATTATTTCTACAAAATCAAACTGAAGTAAAATTAAAACAAAATAGAGAATTCGTATTGGCCAAAAAAGTTGTTTTTCCAATATGAATTCAAGTTTGTATTGTGCCAGTTTCCTCGATTTACACAACCAAACTTCTTTGTTATTTTTTATCTTTTTCTATTTTTTTTTTAATGGAGGCAGGGTGTAATGGTCTCGGGCAGTATAGAATTCTTATGAAAGTAAGAGAGGTTTAAGTTATCATCTAAGAGTATATGGATTGATAGATAGAAAATAGGTCTGGACTTCAACATTCATGATTGTCAAACTTAACATACAATATGGTAGATGAATGATATCATGAACAATATGGCTTATGAAAGGCTTCTTTGACAATGGATGTAACTTGACATGGTATAAAACTTTGACTTCTTCTTCTGATTATTAGCTTCATGTATTTTTCCTCGATCTTGATCATCTTGTAGAGTTTATGGTGTTGTTGGTCAGCAACTAAAAGCAAGCTTCATGAGTTTTGAGTTTCATTAGATGAACTCAACATCCTGTGAGTTCCACTTTCCTTAGACTTGAACATTTTTATTCATATTTTGAAATATGATTTTTTTTTAAAATTTACTTCGAAAAGTCCTTTTTCCATGGATTTCTCCTCTTAAATCTTCTTAAGACCTGCAAAAACATAGCATTTGCCTACAATATAATATTACATGATGAAGTAAGAGAGGTGTACAGTCTCTCTTGTTCCAAGAAATATGTAAAATAATTATAAGAAATTCTTGAAAACATGTCCAAATATGATATATAAATAAAATGCATTTGTTTACTCCTTGAGGAATGGTGGCCAACCTAGACCTCCTAGCGGTATTTTGTTCACAAAATATTCGTTTATGTAAAATTAGAGTGATTCCAAAGCCAAGTTGAATTGAATTCATATGGATACCTTCAGTATAAACAAGTTTTCAAAATTGTTTAAAATTATATGCTAAAAATGATGAGAAGTACCATGTTTGATAGAGCTTCTTATGATTTTTTTACTAGATCAATAGTCACTATTTGGAGTGTAACATTTTCGTTAAAGATCGTATCGATGTGATTCCACTTGGAGATTAAATTAGATTAATTTTTTCCTATCCAGTAGAAACAGGTTTTTAAAATCATTAGGTTTTTTATCACAAAATTGGTGATGAACAGACCTAGGAGGCAGAGTTTGACTATGCTGATTTTAAGACATGTAGTCACCAAAAGTGGAATAAATTTTTCACCTGGCCTTCAAATGAGATAATTAAAATTGTGTCATAAAATAGACTTCAATATCTATCTCTTTTAGAAACATTTTTTTTAAATAAAATTATTTAATATGTGAAATATGAAAATGAACAGTGAAGACCTAGAATTGTCACCATGCCGATTTTTCAACAAGAAGCTAGTATTTTGAGCATATATTTATCATATGATTTTGGATTGAGGTGATTCAAATTGATTTGGAAACTATATTCCAAGGTCTATCTTCCATATGAATATCATATAAAAGAATTTCCATTAGAACCCTCAAATCAATGCAGTACTAACTCTATTCTTAAAAAGTTTCTTGAAATATAGTGTTTATTTTGTTCATTTACTTTTATTTGTGATCCACATTGAAAATTTTAAAATTGTTTAAAAACTAAATTTCAAGAGATACCTTGTTTAAAAACATGTTTTTTTTTTTTTTTTAAATGATCCCATATTGTTACCCAAAATAAGATTGTCCTTAATGCATTTTGTCATGAAATCCTTTCAAATGAGTATTGAACAATGATGTGAAGATTTATTCATGAGAGTTTAAACCAAAAGGCTTATTGTGAACTCATTTTACCTATTTATGTATTTATGTTGTTCTATCCTACTCTATTGTAGAAAAATAAGTCATTCTCTCAAGTATAAGAGAATTTCCAATGCATCCATTTGTGTAGTAAGATCATAAGTAAACTCACATCCAAGATTGAAAATATATATTTTAATGAATGCTTGGACATGAAAAATTATTTGATCATAAATATTCAATGAGAAAGAACGTTGAAAAATGGAGTGGTGTTGTGGGCTAATAACTAGTTGAAACAAATTTTTTAGATGATTTATGTTTGCTTGGCTCTCATTAATTGTCATATCACAAATTTCTTCGTGTAGCACTTGTTCAAAATCTTGAATGCACAAAGGATATTTTGATATGCATGGTAGAAATTCTTCAATTTCGGGTTCTAATGTTTGATCTTCATCGCATGTGACCTATGACTCATTCATCTCCTTACAAAGATAACTAGAAGAAGATTCTAAGTTTTCTTTTTGTGGATCCTCTTCATGGATGCTTTGTTCATCTTCTAACTTCTGAAATGAAGATTCATCCCTAGTGATCACTCTAAATTGTGGACAAAGATTTAGGAAGATCCTTGTGGGTCCATACCCTCCTTCGCTAAATGACTTCTTTAACATAATGTTTTGTATATCTTGTTTTTCAAATGGATTTTGTAGTTATATAGTTTATTGTTTTTGTTGGGATTTTTGTTTTGGGGATCTAACTTTCAAATTTATTTCTCTAAGCATAAAGAAACATAACTAAAAAAACTAAATTTTTTTTTTTATTTTTTTTATTTTTACATTTATTTTTTAGAATATTCATAATTGACTATATTTAAGTATGCTTCCCTAGAAACAATGCCAAAATGTTGGGTCAATTTAGTCAGTAAACTAACACAAGTATTTTATTATCAATCCGAGTTTGTAAACTTCGAAGCATGTCCAAAATATATGGATCTCAGATGTAGTCAATCATTTAGAAGACAAATTGTTTAAACCAAAGGAAATGCATGTTACAAATATAAAATCTAACTAAGTAATTTCTGATTCAATATGTAATAAATGAGGACAGAGGCTCCTAACTTAGGAGATCCTATTTGACCTTTGTCACAGTACTAATTTCATGAAGAGAAACCAATTAACTGATGGAAAGTATCTTATGATGCATAAATAGTAATAGAAGAGGCTCCTAACTAAGGAGGTCCATGTTTTCCTTCTTCATAATTTCATTCATCAATGTCAGCATTGTATTTAATACTAGAAATTCAGAAAATAGCTTTAAATAAGGAAAATAAAATGAATTTTAGTTTTTTTTTTTTAGATCAGATAGAAGGAGAGTTAAATTAAACATTTGTTTGTCCCTTCATATGAAAATTATAATTAAACCGAGATTAATTAACAAACATAAGTAAATAACTCAACAAGGAAAAGAAAGATGAATTCTAGTTATTGTTCTTGTATCAGATAGAAGGAGAGTTTAACTTAAACACTTTTTTGTCTCGTCGTATGCAAGTTAGAATTAAATAAAGATTCATCAGCAAATATAATAAATCATCATTCATATAATTAACTGAAAAAATCTGAAGCAAATTTTTTTTATGAAATTTCAGCTAAATTAACCAAAAAGTATACTTAGCTCGGTGTGGGGGCCCTCCACCCTTGCCTTGCACACTGAAATAACTTCTTAGCTACTGCAATTAAATCAATAATTCATCACATTGAACCAAAAAAAAATAATATATAACTGGTTTCTCCAATTAACCCACAATATTCAAAAACCTCAAAATGAAATCATACAAATTCTCCATGCTTGAATGGTTCATAAGCTTGGTTTAAATAGACAAATGATAAACAAACTAAGCTATAATGTATATAACAAACTTATCCACCCTAATCCCATCCATATAGGTTTAACTCATCCATTCTGTTTCACAAAATCAGGAAATTACCAAAAAATACTAATTCTGCCCTTTTTCCTAGGGATTTCTGAAAAACAGGTCAAGTTTGACCACCGTTGACCGGGCCTGTTTTAGCTCAGATTGACGGAACCAATAGGTATTTTTCCATTCATGGTTCCGAATATTTCGAAATATATGCTCACCTCTCACCAAGGTTTACTGCACGTATGGCTTGCATGAAGTACGAGAATTTTCAGTGCAGTCCAAAAATACTCTTAAAACCCAATTTTTACAAAAATTTCTAAAAATTGAAAAACTTAATTTAATTACCTGAATATGCATAATAAGGCTAAAATGAGGCATATATGAATGATATAATATTGAATATGGTAGTAAATATGTGGGTTTATGATAGGCGAAAATGACTGAAATTGAGGGCCAACACACATATTGATCCCACACCCTCTTCTTCATGAAGAATTAAGTCCTAACAACCATTGCGAAAACCCTTTCCATATGTTCTAAGCTCCTCAATATAAATTTTTTCTATCTCCTCATCTATTTTATATAAAAAATTAGCACGTGCATTATCTCGTGTTAATTGTTGATTCAGACGAAGATCAATTCCACCAAGTCTAGTCTGAACGTTGTCTATGGTGGAATTCCTTTCTTCTTAACTAATTTGAGAAGTGGCATCCATCTATGACCACAAATTTTACACACGAATAGGTCGGATTACCAAAGGTGGCTTAAGGCGAGGTAACTCAATATCACGCTTAGCACCCTTACAGTAACATAATTGACCATCCCAAGGACCAAAAAATTAAGAAGGAAGGTCATTATAATTGGGTTTTATACCCAAAAAGAATTATGCATAAAATAATTTTGCAAAATAAACAGAAACCTTGTTATTCCATGGCATTTTTCCACAGGTTGCAAGGTGTATATGGAACAAATGGCGAGCTATATTAGGGTGCATGAAATATTGCACCTTTAGCATCTTTCTTCTCGGCCCTTCTTTGAAATTAAACACAGTTCTTTCCAATTTTTTTGTAACCTTGTTTTTAACATCGACCCATGTATCGAGACCCATTACTGCTTCCTTTTCTTGCCTCATCATTTCTACAAAGCTATCTGTGGTTGGCCCAAGTTTATTGTAAGCATCTACAAGTTTTATTAGAGAGTGCATAAATACTTCTAAGCTTTCCCAAATCTCTACAGGGAGCTCCAAAACCCCAAAATATTTCCTTAATTTTGAATAAAGACTTTTGCACTTTTGCAATTTGCATTGTTGGATTTTTGTTTCCCAAGGTAAATAATCGGGAATTTCAAATGGATAAGTTGTACTTTATGTACAACCTTCTTCCTGAGTTGTGAGATTTGGCCTACATATTTTTCGAGAAAAAATTTCACCCTCTGCATCAATATATAAAATTATTTATAAATAAAAAAACATGTGAAAAAATGTAAAAATAATTTTTTTAATATTAAAAAAAATATATATTTAATCTAACAAAATGATGATCATGATAATAATATTGAGATTGATGGCCACCTTGAGATGGTTGAGCACCATCATTCCTACCCAGAGATGGTTGAGAACCAGCATGACCACCCATTGATTGGCCACAACCCATTACTTCACCGCCACCCATTTATTGTCCACTAGGGGAATGTGTACCACCATCCTCACATGATGAGATACAAGCTTCATAAAAAAGTAGAATTTTTAATCAATTCAAATAAATATATATATACATGTACATACTTATGATTCTACCTATTTATCATATATATATATATATATATATATATATATATATATATATATATACACACACACACACCATACCACGATGGGGTGAACCATGGTCCTCCATTGACTGAGTAGATACTCTTTTCATCCCAACTCCTAAAAACATGAAATTTATTAAAAAATTAATTTAACTCCCTAAATTGATAAATACATCAATTCCATATGTATACACATGTCCGTGCATAATATTATATTCAAATATCAATTGAAAACTTGAACATTTAATATAAATACCACGATCATGATGGACATCCCCTGATCCATGATCACCCAATTTTGTAGATGCATGAGACTCTATTGATGTTCGCGTCAAATAATCACGTGGAAAATGATCATCCAATATATATATGGATATCTATAGACACATAGATACATGGGAACTTATTTTCATTCATATTCTCCTTTTGGATATATGAGTCTCGACCTTCACAATGGAAACTAATAATGGCAACATCTTCACAGTTACCCTCTATATCCATAAACTTCAATGGTAATTTCTCTTTGATCTTGTTAAATCCTTTATTTCCTTAACTACTTCTAACAGCTTCTTATTATAGTAGTTTCACTAATTCCCTCTTTATGGGAATTAGTTCATGCCACAAATTCTTCATTTTGATCAACGATTTTGAAAACTAGTGCAATAGTGAGTAGTTCCTTTAATAGTTGGAAGCTTTCCTCATTCTTTTATGTCCATTCAAATTTAATTTTTTCTTTTGTATGGTTATTATGTGTGTAATATTTGGAATTGATTCAAAAATTTTAAAAACTAGTGTAGTCATGGAATGATGAACATAAGGATGATGACACTACCATAATAGAAGTGAAAGCAATGAGAAAAAAGTAGCCCTAAGAGTTGTGAATGAAATAATCAAAGTTGTAGGGAGGATTCAAAGAGAACTTATTTTTTATTTAAGCATATATTTTTTTATGATTGTATAGGTATAAACAATATATTAAATATTGAAAGATATGAGAAGGAAGGGCATAATAGGAAATCCCAAGGATATTATGTAGCATGAGAAAATAATAAATCAAGGATGATGAAAGCAAGCTCAATATAAAATCAACAAAATTATAAAATGGGCCTATGTTGATGGGGAGGTATTTAAATAGGATGGAGTGGAAATAAAGATGTACTAGAATAATAATTCATAGGAACCATTATTTTCACTAGTGCATATTTTCATTCTTCAATAGTAGGAATAAGATGGATGTGAAATGTTGCACATATATAAGATAGGCCCATTACAATTGAAAGGCTGGAGGAACTAAGGATGGATTAATTGAAAATTTTACAACAAAGATGAAGGATGAATATTTGGTTAACATATCCAATAAAGAAATAAAATATTCTAAGAAAAAATCTTCATGGTTTTTAGCACTAATAAAGGAAAAAACCACACGCGTATAGGAAAGTGAAAGAAGATGATTGGATAGAATTACATGAATGAGGAAGATGACGATAGTAAGAGAAGGAAGTTTATTATTTCCATTCAATATGAATATGAATTTTTTCTTAGTCTGTTAAAGGCCTGAGAAAGGAAGAAAGTAACACTCAGATCGAACAACCTCCTTTTCCCAAGTGTTTGATCCATTCCAGTCAACACACCCAGCGAACTTCTGGGAGAACTGCAAAATTTGTGTGTAAAGATACTACTTCACCAGGTCATTAAGGATGTCCCTATTTACAATAGGCTCATCAAGGAAAAGTGTCGCAAGAATCCTGGGAGAAAGAAGAAAGATACCCCCACCATCAATGTAGTAGGACAATTTTTTGACTTAATGTTGGGAAGGGTATTCTTTCCAAAGTACTTCGACCCTGGCAGTCTAGTTGTATATGTGCACATAGATGGTGTCACAGTCCCCAATACTTTGATTGATCTCGGGGCTGCTATAAATTTCATTACTAAGGAAACTATGTTGAAACTCAATCTCTAAGGGACTTTGAGGAAAACCACAACAGTTCTGCAACATGCATATTGGTCCATGGTAACTCCGGAAGGAATGGTTGAGGATGATATGGTTTCAACTAACTCTTAGGAGTATCCTACAGATGTCCTAGTTCTGCATCCAAAAACCAAGCTCAATGGATATCCTCTCATCTTAGGGAGACCTTGGTTATCCACTGTCGATTCTTATATCATATGTCGAGACGGACATGATTGTTAAGAATGGGCCCTTGTCTAAACAACTAGTATTGTATCCTCCATCCTAGCCTTCCATTGATCATGATATACCTATATGGTTGGAGGATGAAGAAGATGAGGTATACAACACCACCCTCATTTGTACCATAGATATTGTACTTATAGGGGGGCAGCTTTATGAAGATGAACTAATCGACCATGTCATTCAAAACCAGTCCCCCACTAATAGCCCGCTTGAAAATATAGTCCAAGAATATGAAAGCCACCCTTAGATGGAGTAGAAATCAGTCGATTCAACCTCTAAAAACACCAAGGTTGTATATTTTTTCCCATCCAAATCTCTTCAAATTAACTCAAACCTCTCAGATGAAGAAGAAAAGTGTTATGTCGGCTTCTGAAAGAAAAAATAAATGCATTTTCTCAAGATTACAAGGACATGAAAGGGGTGCATCCCTCAGTATGAAGACATCATATTTAAATTAAGGAATTATGCAATCTTGTGCACCAACCCCAAAGGTGGATGAACCCAGATCTAAAGGACATAGTCAAGGAAGAACTGCATAAATTTTTAGATGCAGCTTTCATTTATCCTATATCATACAGTGAGTGTGTATCTCC
Organism: Pinus albicaulis; assembly: GCA_034641835.2. Taxonomy (NCBI): domain Eukaryota; kingdom Viridiplantae; phylum Streptophyta; class Pinopsida; order Pinales; family Pinaceae; genus Pinus; species Pinus albicaulis. Next base: position 231,394,634 of record CM076570.1, on the reverse strand, counting down.
TCTTGTCTTAGTCCCAAATAATAATGGGAAATGGAAAATTTGTGTTGATTATCAGAAACTTAACAAATCCACCAAGAAGGACCATTTCCCTTTTCCCTTTGTATACCAAGTCTTGGATGGCCTCGCAGAAAAGAAGTTATTTTCCTTCTTAGATGGGTTCATAGGGTATAACCAAATACAAATCAGCCTTGAAGACCACGACAAGACTACTTCCACCCACCCTTGGGGTACCTTTTCTTACAGATTCCTATTTTTTGGGTTGTGCAAAGCCCCAACTACCTTCCAAAGATTTTTCTTGAGAATTTTCTCTGAGCTAGTCCATGATTCACTTGAAATCTATATGGATGATTTCACACCCTATGGGGATGAATTCCAGGAGTCTCTCTCCAATTTGGGAAAAGTGTTGAGAAGGTTAATTGAGATGCATCACTCCCTAAGCCCAGAACAGTGTGAATTCCAGAAAAGAGCAGGATTTGTATTGGGACACTCAATCTCCCAAGCAGGAATACAGGTGGACCTGAGAAAAATCACCATCATCAAAACGATACCTGCTCCTCAAAAGTAGAGAGATGTCAGGAGTTTCTTTAGTTCAGTTGGATATTATATAAGATTCATAAAATACTTCAACAAGTTTTCCTTGCCACTATTTGGTTTTTTGGCCAAAGACTCTAAGTTTACTTGGTCCAGTCTTTGTCAAAAATATTTTGACCTCATTAAGGGAAATTTAACTATTTCCCCCTGTTAGTGCCAGTTTTTTCATCCTGCCACTAGTGATAAAATGGACTCTTATCATTTTTTTTAGGGTCCCATAGTAAAAAAAAATTTCATTTCGTTAGGTCATCATTAAAAAATTTGGTCACTGGATGTAGATCTAGGTCTATTTTTACTCCTTCCAAATTTTTACTAATTGCTGGCTCTTTTCACCTCTCAGCTGAGTGTACCATCGTTCAAAGTTGTCATCATAGTTATAGTCATAATTATCATGATCTCATTCAATCTAGAGTCTCAATTAGGTCTTTAGGGTTCCAATTTTATCAAACCATCATCCCATGCATAAAGTCTAGCAAGTAGAGGACTGACAATAAAGTAATTGCATCAATAAATTTGATTTCAAAGAAAAGTGTAATTTTATGTTCTTAATTTGTAATAAGTAATTGAAAGTTCCAAGTAGCTACAAATGCTCAAGTTCCACAAGCAAATGTTCAAGGTTCCAGGAAGAAGCTCAATGTTCCAAATCCACCAAAAGTTCAAAGTTCAAATGATCAAGTTCAAGGTTAAAATAAAAATAAAATGAAAGGTTGATTTTGAAAAATAAAATGTGGGTCTATGATCATTTAATGATTTCAAACCAAGTTTACAGGCCCTAAAAGACCAAAAAACACTCATTCTCACACTTCAGCATCGAGCTCCTAACTTGCCCAAGTAAAAAAACCAATTTTTACTTCAAAAATTTGTGTTTGTGGTGTAGTGTTGCACTTTTCCTTAAGGCGTTGTGCTTTTCTATGGAGCACGTTGCATTTTTCCTTAAGGAAATGTGCTTTTCTTTGGAGCTTGTTGTGCTTTTCCTTTGCTCATTGTGCTTTTTCTAGTGAAGTTGTGTTTTTTGTATTGGAGGTCAATAGGGATTTCCAATGGTTTCTCTAGCTCTGCTACAGTCTTCACATGGTTGCAAGTAAGTAAGCATACCCATTTCACCCCAACTTTCATCATTTCTCTCATGATTATGGTCAAACAATATTTCATCTCTCCATCTCTGCACTTTTCTCAATAGCAATTCGCTATATGGTATACATGGTTTTACTAGCCTACAAACCCTAGGCTCCTTACCCTTACTTATTTACGTCTAAAAATAACCCCTAAGACCCTAAATCCCATCCCAATTTCACTCTTAAATCCTATACCTTAAAACTATACCCCTACACTGCGATTTTCTAGGCATCTAGACTATACCTTTGTAATTAAATTCTCTAGGCCATCTCCCTTGTCATTTTAACCTCCCTCCACCTCCCTCAGGTTCCTAACTCCCCTGCACCCATCCTTAGAATTTCCCACACCTATCCCAACTCCCAAACCCCATTATCTCATTCCCTTTTCCTTCCGCTACTCCCCTAGGGTTTCCAGCAAACTAAATACCGTGGAGGAAGAGAGAAATACATACACCAAAAGAGACATAATCTTAAGGCTTGAGCCATCAGTCACTAGGGAGTTGATGTCATCACCCCTAGCAGTCAAATGCTTTAATCATATGGGATGTTTTTTAGTTTTTTGAAATGGTTCAAAGAGTGAAGATCCATCCATATTTGACCAAGATATTCATCACAAACCTATAAAAATACCAAGTCACCATTTCAGGGGTGACATTCACCATTTCAATAGAAATTGTTGTAGTAGCAACATGGATACCTATTGTAGGTGAAAATTGGTTCAAAAACTCAGGAATTGGATGCCCAATTGTATGAACCCTACCTCAAAGCACCATACATGGAGATCATGAAGAAAATCTTCCCTTTTGGTCAGCTAATTAATGTTTTTTCTCCCATGATGAAAATCATAATGATGTATTTCACTTGTGAGGGAATATTCTCCAGACTCTATAGCTACCACGTCGGGTTACTCATGTATTTCACTAGGATGAAGCTTCTCAACATTCATTATTATTTGTATAAGAGAATTGACAAGATGTCATACAAGGTAGAACATAGAGAATATAATCTCCAAATGAACATTTTTTTCCATCATTCACTCATCAAAATCATTGTCCTTCACCATATCAAATACTTTAACATTACATGGGAAAATTTCATTGAGGAAGAGGTCTTCACATCTCCATCCAATCAGCCTAATAGACCTATTCCACCATGAGTACCAATTACACAAAATTAAGTTGGGTCATCAAGCAGGACTACAGTTAAGAAGAGAAAACAAGAAAAAGAGTTCAGAACTTACCAGAGAGGAAATAGGCAAGTGTTTTCTCCACAAATTGTGGAAGGGGCCTTGCCTTGTACATCAGCAAAGCAGGTATATCATAAGCAGTAGGAGATACTTGTCCAAGAAAAAGAACCTTCACCATGACATTGAGATGGTGAACATGGAGTCCCAATATTGACAAGAAAATTTAAACCTAGTCATTAGAGAAAAAGATGCAAAAATGAAAGAGCTACAAGACAATTTGGCAAGGTCCAAGTTTGTAATCTCCTTCCTTGAGCAAGAGAAAAAAAAGTTAAAGGAAAGGAAAATACTCTTGGAAAATGACCTGTTGAAGGCTACTAGGCAATATGTCAAAGGAAAAGAAGTTATTATACATGATAAGTCTGATGAGGCATAGACCAATACAAAAAGACCAAGAACAAAGGGCCTAAAAAGAGCATTGGAGCTAGAAAAAAATAGGAGGCACTTCTTCTAGAGAAACTCACCTTTGAGGAGAGGATTGCCATGGAAATCAATGAAGATCAAGAAGTTTGGCTTGAAAGAGTAAACATAAAGCTGGAGAAGATCCTTCACAAATCCAACAAGGAAAACTAGATTTTGAGGCACATGGCTGACCACTACCATACAAGAAACAAGATTTGTAATGTCAAGGTTAAGAAATTGCAAGATAAGCTCAAGGAAACCCCAATCAGCCAAAAAGATAAGGGTAAACTTGACTTGCTTTTTGATGCCTCATTTTTTGCATAACACACTTTATTAGGACCTCATTCAACAATTTTGAAATTTTTTGGACAAGTTTTTGGCATTTTTGGCATTTTGGTCAAATTTTACTAGTTTTTTGCAGAGTCAAACTACAAAACGCGCAGCGTGGGCCATACTACACTTTTTCTGGAGGCCTCAAAATGGTGAAAAATCGATTGGTTTGGAAATATAATGGCCTCCACAACGCATTTTGACTCCTAGAAATAAAAAATCTGAGATTTTGACAGGTGGAAAAGCCCAAAAATATCACAAAAAACACCTTTCTGCCAATCATTAGGGGAATTTTTGAGGTCTAAAATGGGCCTCCTAAGAAAAATGTACAACAAAATAAAATTTATAGGAACCAATAAGATTCAAGATGATGATTTCAACCATGGGGGATGATTGACAATTTTTTAAGTAAAATGGTAAAAATATTAAAAAATAATAAAATAGTAAAACTACTTTTTGAACTCGTATTTTCAACATATCTGCCAGTTTTTTTGCTCAAATTTCAAGCAATGTACTCGTTGGGTGCAAAATTTAATTCCTCATCCAAGGAGTACCGATGTTACATACTTTCAAATAGTAATGATTATTTTTTCCACAGAAAAAAAATCGAACTTTCTATTATAAATAGATAGTCACATAGCATATGCAGAGCATTTCGGATCAACTCCATTAAATTTTTTTCCGAAGGGGAATGGTGGTCTCAACTGCTTTATAACACCTGAAGGTATTTTAAGAGCATCCTGTGCACAAAAGTCAAAAAAAGAGGCACCTCCAATCATTCATCATCTCCTGGTGAGAAACCGAAATAGGGATGAGAAAAACAGGGGGTAGTGCCTTCAGAAGCATAAAATTCCAATCTAAGAAAGGGGAGACCGAGAGTAAAAACTATCCCAATCTCCTGATATTTTGTAAACAATTTTTTAAGATGAAGTCCCAGAACCTCCTTACATAAGGAAAATAGTTCTGAGGCATCATAAGTTATGAGACAATTTTGTATGTTTGAAGCGGAAACATAAAAAGAACATAAGTAGCTGAATATGTACAGTAGTAGAACAAAACATAAAAATTTTAATCAAAAACAGGTTGTTCCAGGGAGTGAATAACCCCATTTTCCAACTCGGTCACTGTCCAAGTCCCCATATCTTATTGAGAACCTTCTTTAGATAGGCGGTCTGAATCCTAGTTCCATTCCCTGTAAATGTGACAAACAATGATCTCAGTAAAATAACATTTGATTCGACGAATCTCTTTAAGCAAAGGTAACAAAATATAACTTCTGCATTGTTGAGTCCCATTAAACCAATTCACAATGTTCTTAGAGTCACCAAAAATATGAATCTTCCTCATTTTTCTCGAGATCAACCAGCAGAGAAGAAGATGAAGGGCTTTGAGTTCAGCAAAATTGTTTGAACCTTGCCCAAGACACACTGATGCACGTAAAGATTTTGCCAAAGTTAAGTGAATGACTAGACCAGCACCACACCACCCATTCAAGTCTAAGGCACCATCAAAGTAAGCCCATGGAATAGAATCCCTAATGACTTTTGGCTGAATGCAACGAGGAGGGCCTGGACCAGAAGGAGTTGGTTAGCTATCATAGATGGCAACACCTTCCGCAGCCTATCTTCCAATTGGGAAGGACTGATCTTGAAAAACTGCCCTGTTCCTTGCTATCCATGTGCCCCATGCAATCAGAAGGGGGATTGTTCTGATTTTATCATCAGGAGCCTCTTGCCACCACTGAGTCCATGCTTGAAGTATGTCTTCTCCATCCCATCTGATGGGGATATTGATAAGCCTTAGAGATTCATCCCAAAGACTAAAATTAAAAGGGCAGTGAAGAAAGATGTGGAGAGATGTTGCCTCCTTATCCTTATAAAGGGAGCATCAACCCGATCCAATTTTCCCCCTTCTTTGTAGAAAGTCCCAAGTTGGCACTTTTTTCTGAAGGATATAGTAGAATAAAAGTATGGTCTTAGCTGGACATTTCAACCTCCAAATCATTTTACACCACTAGGTCGGAGCCTCCCAACCTTGCTGTGACATCATCAATTTATACCCCAACTTTGGAGAATAGACTCCAATCTGAGCATGGACCTAGCGAAGTTCGTCGCCTAAGTCAGAGATCTGAACAGATGAATTTTGCAGGTCGAAAACATATAATCTCCATTCTTCCTTCCATGTTTCTTCAAGGTGAAGATCAGTTCCTAAGAGCCACCCTTGTTTTAGGAGAGAGGAGGGCCTCTGATCAGCCACATGACTCAGGTTGAGATATCCTCTATTTTTTAGGAAGGTTACCAAATCCTGTGAAAGAGTAAACTTAGCTGAGCATCCGACCCAGGGGTCATAACCAAGCCCGACCTAGGTTCCATTTCCCACACTCCACGCTAAACCTTGCTCAATGGTTTGCACAGATGCTACTACATCTTTCCATACCATAGAGGCGTTTTTTGAAGACTTTAGGGGAGAGTGGGCCCAGTCAAGGACAGATTCTTGAGCAATATATTTTATTTTAATGATAGACGACCAGAGCGATTCTATTGATATCAGCCTCCAGGCTAGTTTGGCTACAAGGGATTTTGAGAAAGAGAACAAATTCTTTATACCCCAACCTCCCCATTCCTTGGGTCCAATAAATTTATCCCATGCTACCCAAGGAGTAACATGATCCACCTTAGAGCCAGCCCATAAAAATCTATTTCACATTTTATCTATGGAGGCTAGAATACCTTTCAGTATCCAAGAGAGACTGGCCCAGTACACCGGAATTGCCATCAAGACAGACTTGATTAGAACCAACCTTCCTGCCCTTGATAGCCATTTGTGACTCCAATGATTAAGTTTTTTTTCAATTTTAGCAAGGAGCCACTTCCAGTCATGGATCCGGTAATTATCAGGCTTGATATGGAAACCCAAATATTTGAAATTATCCTAAATGGATTTGACCTCAAAATGCAGCAGAGCTTCAACTATACCCACCTTTTCCATGGACATACCAAATGTAGTAAGTGTCGATTTCTGTTCATTAATTTGGAAACCTGTTGCCTTTAGGAAAAGGTACAAGATACTCTTTAGAGATCGACAGTCCTCCAAAATCCCATTAATAAACAATAGAATATCGTCCACAAAGAGCAGGTGAGTGATCCAAAGATTTATCGCAACTTCTATTCCTTTAAGCTGACCCTGTATTTTTGCTTTGTGAATCATTAAGCTAATACCCTCAGCAGCCAAAAGGAACAGAAGGGGAAAGAGAGGACACGCTTGCCGTAAGCCTCGCTCAAGATTGAAGAAAGAAGTGGAAGCTCCATTTATCAAAATAGCAATGGAGGACGAAGTAACACAACTCATTACTCATCTAACAAAGTCAAATATGAAGCCAAGATGAGTTAGCAGAAGGTGCAAATACATCCAACTTATTCTGTCATAGGCTTTTGAAAAGTTAATTTTTATAATTGCCCTTTTCTTTTCACTTCTCTTCAGATTATGAAGAGTTTCTTGGGAAACTACCACAGCTTCATGAATCTTTCTACCATCTAGAAAACCAAATTATTCAGGGGAGATATGTCTGGATAAGAAAGGCTTTAATCTTGAGGCAATGAATTTTTCAATAATTTTATAAACACAGGTACACAAAGAGATGGGCTGAAAGTCAGCAAAGGAGTCAGGATGATCAACTTTAGGAATCAAGGCTAGGAAGGTTGATTTAAAAGGCTAGTAGATAGACCCAGAAACTCGAGACTCCTCCACAACTGCTACCAGATCATCCCCTAAGGTTTCAGAAAAATGCTGGAAAAATTCAACAGTCGAACCATATGGACCAGGGATTTTGTCCTTCTGCATTTCCTTTAGGATATCCTCCACTTCCTGCTTCGAGACTGGTTCCATGATGGCCTCATTACCTTCTTCGTCAATGTAGTTGGGGAAGAATTGGGCAACTTTGATTGCCTCAGCTATGGGTATCTCTGCAGGAGCTTTAAACAAATATTTGAAGTGATGAGTACCCATGGACGCCAACTCCTCAAAATATTTAGCCATTCCTCTATCCTCCTTGGGAATTTCCTAGATAGTATTATATTTTTTCTGGCCTTTTGCATAATTCCAAAAGAACTTAGTGTTCTCATCTCCCGCTTGCAACCAGATAGCTTGGCTTTTCAGCCGTCAGCTCTGTTCCCTGAGCTGGAGAATTTTCCTTCGAGAGGCCTCCAAATCCTTGACTCTTGCCCTGGATTCAAAAGAGGCATAGCCTCCGCCATCAGGGTCTTCCAACATTTCTAGTTCAGAGCTGATCTTTTTGAGTTCCTCCTCCTCTAGATATTTCTTTTGGGTGGTCCATTGTTTGGAGGCAGCTTTCATTCTCTTGAGGTTGTTCATAAAAAGAGAGCTCCTGAAGACTTCATTACTAAAATTGTCTTTCTCCCAAGTTGCATGAAACAGATCATTATAAGAATCATCCTTCAACCAGGAGGAATTAAATTTAAAATGGAATCCCGGTTTTTTACCAGTGCCTTTCATTTCCAAGAAAATCAGGAAATGGTAAGATACTCCCCCCTCCTTGACCTAGTGTCTGTAGACTGAAAGATTGTCCACCCAAGCTTCACACAGCAGAAAACGATCTAACTTTTTACCCACCCATTCAGGCCCTACTCTTTGGTTCCTCCATGTAGGGTGCAGTTTGAGGAGGGGAACATCTACCAGATGAGCCATTTCCAATTTGTTCCTAAAGAAATCTGTAAGGGGGTCCGCTCTGGCTAATGCTCCCCAAGATTCAGCTTCCCCCAGGGAGAAGTTCAGGTCCCGTCCAATTATTAAGTTTGGGTGGGAAAGCCACGAAGATCTGAAGAACAAGATCCAGAAGCGATCCCTATCCACACATGGACCATAAATGTTTAGGGATAGAAATGAGAGGTTCAACTCATTTGAATAGAGTTCCAAATCCAAGTAGTTTTCTGAACCCCAAGAAGAAATATCTCTTAACTTCTTTGAATTATATCCTGAAACCACACCCCCAGACCCGCCCACCGCATCAAGGGCATGAAAAACCCAACCAGGCAGCATTTTTGAAAGAATACTGATCACTTCATCCCCTTTCCCCAACGTTTCCTACAACATGATAACATCCAGGTTTTGAGAACGCATGAGTTCTCTGAAGGCTAGCTTTTTTGGCTAGCTAGCTAAGTCTCTGCAGTTAAAAGATAGAAAAATCATGGGACACCTTCGTGGCGTGGACGCTCTGATATAAGCACCCCAGTGATAGACATTTTCTTCCCATCAGCTAGATCAACAACAGCTTTCAATTGGGCCTTGGAGAGGTTATATTTCCTTTCTCTCAATTTCCTTGGCCCAAAGGCCACAGGGTCCGAAGCAAGCCCTGCCACAACCAACCCTTTCCCTATACAATCGGCCAGAGGTTTGAGATTATAAGGGCGGATGTCAGAGGAAGAGGCTCGAGACCAAATGCCTGTACTTATGGCAGTGGTTGCATCAAAAAGGGAGGTTCTCATAGTCAAGGGTCTGCAAAAATTCCAAATCCCTATATTAAAGAGTCATTGCATCCGCCAAACCCTCTCTGGGGTTTAAACTGACCAAAATGTGTGCCACACTCCAATCTCTTGTTTGGATATATGATTTATCTGCTTCCAAAAAAGTGCCCAACATGTTTCCAATGGAGACGAAAATAGAGTCTATTCAGAACTACATAGGAAGGCATGGGAGTTTAACCCATACCGGGGACTTTGCCATTTTTTCGTTCTGGGCATCGAATAAGGGAGTCCATTGACAAAAGAGGATTGGTCTCTTCCCGAAGAACCAATTTCTTCCTAACACCTTGTCCACCTGATCTTTCCTGTCAAATTGGATACTAAACCAGCCCCTTGCCAAGATTGTGATCTCCTTGGACTAACCCGGGGCTTCTTTCCATTCAGTGAGGGCCCAATCAGAGATGTATTCGGCCGAGTACTTCCTGCCTCTCACTTTTCCTACCAGAATCGTCTCAGATGCTTCCATAGCTTGTTCTATGCTTATGTCCACTCCCAGCAAACAGTTGGGCCTGTTATCTTTCTTCTTAATGGGTTTTGGCTTTTTACGCTTTCCACCCGCTGCTTCCTTGAAACCCTCCCCTTCCCTAAAGGTTTTTGAAATGGGAACATTCATCCCAGTAGACCTAGGAATCCATTTTTGTCCTTCTTCAGAGACCTTGGGAAGTTCTACTGCCTCCCTCATTTCTTGATGGGCACTGGGCCCCGAGGTGACCCCTTTGCTTAGATTTATCCCCTAATTTTCGGAAGCCAAAGACCTTGGGGGTCTTTCTACAGCCTCATTGGAGGAGACCCTAGAATAGCAGAGTAGAGGATCCTACCCTTGAGGCACAAAATGAAACGACCCACCCCCACCCTGAGAAACAAGGGCATGAGCATCAACAAGCGCAGGGACCCTAGAAGACAAAAAACCCCGACCCACTCTAGATATTCGCAGAACCACCAAATCTCCCTTTAATACCCCTCCCAGAGGAATTCCTCCAAGAGAAGGACCTTCACCAAAGGCTTTGTGGCCTGTAAGACCTTGTAAACCACAATTTCCAACAACTTCCTCTAAACCCCTAGTAAAAACAGGATGGAAATGGTTACCTTAAGGTGTTGCCATAGAAGGGATTCGAGGGTTTTACGGCACCACCCTTTCCTTGTATTCAAGCATAGGATGATGTTCAAATATTGGTTTAGGGAGGAGCCTGGCCTTCCAGCACCCACTACAAGTGCTTTGCAGGGTTTCTCCTAACAACCCCACCCCGTTCGAAGGCCCCCCAATAGCCACATCATCGCTGAGCGCTTGAGAAATGACATTGTTTGGGAAGAAAAGCTCTAGGTTGTTCTCAGATATCTCATGCCCCCAACACATAAGGAGGTCTTTAGGTGCTAGCTCTAATTCATCTGTCTCACTGTCAAACCCCATCTCTAACACTGACAGCACTTCTTAAACCAACATCGAGAAAGCGTGAAAGCCGCTCCAGAGCAGAAACCCTAATAGCTAAACACCGTCGAGCAGAACAAAAATGGCAAAAAAGTATTAACCCCATTATTTTAACCTAGTAATAAAAAAATGTATGCCTAGCCACGTTTCAGGTGCCTAGAGAGGGGTGCTGAGGAATCCAAGAGGAGAGTCTGCTCCAGAGGATGGCATACTCCTGTTACATCGAGAGTAGACCAAACAGAACCAGAAGGTCCTAGGTCGAGGATCGCCATCGCCCATCACAATTTCATGACATAATAGGTTATTCAAAAATATCCTTGCTATATTTAAAAATGAGTATTCCTCTAAAATTTGATGATGTAATCAGATATTATTTTATTATTTCCACTATAATTTTATAATTTCTGGTTGGATGTTGTGTAATTGAGCTTGGCAACACCAGTGTATTCGGTGATTTTGGCAGGAACTAATAGACATAGTTTGCATCTATTGTGGTGGGATTCATGTGGTATGTGTTTTCGCAGTGTTTCATCTTTTGTTTTCATGTGTTTGAATGTATTTTACCATCCATTTTCATTTTCATGTCTTATGTGATTGATTCTAAGTTTAAAAAGAAAAATTTATTATTTTGATGCTCTTTTTTGGAGAAGTTATAGCAATGATGTATCACTTTCTTCTGATATAAAATAATTCATGATTTCTATGCTCGTTTTGAAATCCTATAAGTCTATTACTCTCACCAAGATACCTTAAAGTGCTAAAGTGTGTGCATAACTTGCCCCATCACATCTCTGCAAGTATGATTTTCAGTGCCCTGATCTAGTTTTTCGTAGACCTAATTTACCATCCAACACCAAATCCAAATCAATCAAACCCTAGGGCCTACTATACCTAGCCTAACATCTCCATTATCCAGTCAGTTTGGTTATGATCTAATTGAGATAGCCCTCTCAGTCTAGTAGGGCTAGCTACTAGGTCAAAGTGGTATGTGGTTACCTTTGCTGGTATCCTTCTTAGCCTTCGGAGATCTGGTTGAGTGATAATACCCCCATTATTTGAGGTCCAAATTGGACTTTGCCTTTCCACATCCACACAGATGCATCAAAAAAACTTGTGGGGGAAACATTGGGGCAGTTAGAAGATAAATTACCTTATGCAATATATTTTATCAATAAGAAGTTGTCTAAGGATGAACTCAATTATATTGTCACGAAGAAGGAAATGTTAGCCATTTTCCATGCTTTAAACAAATTTAGACACTATGCCACTGGTTATCAAACATTTGTACACATTAACCATGTAGCCATCAAATATTTAATGAAAAAACCAGATGATAATGCTAGAATAATTGGATGGTTGTTACTATTACAACAATTTGACCTAACCATTGTTGATAAAACTGGAAAGGAGTATGTTGTTGCATATTTTTTTATCCAGGTTAGCTCTATCTGCAGATGAAGAAGGAATGGTCGATGACCAGCTGCGAGATGAACATATTTTCGCTATCTCAGGACTCTCACCATGGCTTTATGACATAGCTAACTACTTGTTTGTCAAAAATTTATCTACTAATCTCTGATTCAAGGAGAAAATCAAGATCATTAGAAAAAACACCCCTTTCACATGGATTGGGGGAATCTCTTCAAACTAGGCCCTGACCAAATTCTCAGAGGATGTGTGAGGGAGTAAGAAATTTTTGATATCCTCTATGCATTTCATGATAGCCATTGTGGAGGCCATTTTACTGCAAAAATGATTTCCTTCAAATTTTTGCATGAAGGATACTATTGGCCTACCTTTCACAAGGATGTAAGAAGACACACTAGTAGGTGCAACAAGTGCCAAAGGATTCCTTTGCATCCTCAGGTGGATCTTGATCCATATGAATAATGGGGCATGGACTTTAGTGGACCTATTAATCCACCATATGGACATAAAACATATATCATAGTCTACACTAACTACCTGAAAAAGTGGGCTGAAACAAAAGTTGTGAAGGTAGAAACCAAGGAGAAAGTAGCAGACTTTCTGAGAGAGGATGTGTTTTACAAATTTGGATACCCCAGTGAGGTATTCATTGATTAGGGGGAGCAATTCACATCTCATCTCATTGATAATATTTCGAGGAGGCACAAGATAAAACATAAGACTTCCACTGCCTACCACCCTCAAGAAAATGGCCAAGTGGAAGTGACCAACAGAGCCTTGGAGAATATCCTCACCAAGGTTCTGAGAAACAAAAGGAAAGAATTGGTGAACATATTGATTGATCTAGGTGGATATCGGTGGCCACTCACCTATTCCATTGGGACCCGCACCATCAATTCTTGCATCTTTTCACATTCAGCACAACTTACTATTTTTAGCAGGTTTTCAGGTCTTGCACTCCCGGAGCCGTTTTGGGGCCTTAATGATCTAGGTGGATATTGGTGGCCACCCACCTATTCCATTTGAATGCCCACCATAAGTTCTTTCAGTTTTTAATTTGTAGCACAACTTACTATTTTTAGCCGTCTTTTCGGGTCCTAAACTTCTAGAGCCTTTTTGAGGTCCTAAACGACGTTTTTTTTGGAAAACCAATAGCAACATGGGTCCATGGACCGATGTTACTCACATTGAAATTTGTACTCCTTGTATAGATCTTTCTAACGAGTTATGATCGTATGATGAAGTTACGTCCCCGGGAAGTTGAAAAACCAATTTACCCAAACGGGGCCCAGAGTTTTGGTGCTTCATCTCCTAGGGTTAGGTTTTTGGATGTTTAGAGTTATCCATTCTTTCTCAATAATAAATAGGTCCTCGAGCCTCATTGTAACACATTTTAGAGGTCTGTAGCTGCCACATTTCTTCTCAGAGATATGCTACCAACACCTTAGTTATTTTTATTTCCATTATGTCTGTAAGCATATTTCAGTCATTCTTTTATTAATAAAATGAAGTATTGCTTATGCTGCATCTCTGTGTTTATGTATATTTCTATATTTTATTGCATTCCTACATAAATCTGGATCAGTGGTATCAAAGTGTTCTTCTCTTTCTTTGTTTTTCTTTGCATGTCCCGAATGTGGTCAGGGTATAAGGAGTTAGGGCTCGATCTGGTTGAACCATTGCAAGATTAGCCTCGCAAACCTTGACGACCTCCCATGGTGGAAGAAAAGAAAGACAAGGGAGCAGGAGATCCTATCAAAATATTTCTCAAGGAGGTCCTTGAGAAACAAAGGAACGCGATGATGGATAACTTTGGTCAGATCCTTCAATGACTGCCCACCTACGGTGCATCTGCATCCAACAACCACTCTGGAGGTGCCACTCCCTTCAAGGTACAGGTAAAATTTTACATTCCTATATTTGAAGGCCAGATAGATGCAGACGTCATAGATAGATGGTTAAATTTGCTGGAAGGATATTTCTCAGTCCATTATTTCTCTGACGAAGAAAATATTTTTTTTGCACTCCTCAAAGCCACTACCCATGTCAAATACTGGTGGGAAACCTACTGTGAGAAAGAGGACGGAGGGGAACCCTCTCTATTCTTGGCCACACACACTTGAAATTTATTGCAAGACGACATAAAGGAACAATATTACCCCATGGGGAGCTATAATGAAAAATACATCCAATGGAGCACATTGCAGAAGTAAAGGGATGAAGATGTGCGCAAATTTGGGTATTAAAGATTCAAAGAGACATTTGGTGCTCAAGTACTGTAGTTGTCTACACAAACACATTAAGGAGGAAATGTATTTCCTCAACATTACATCGCTTGACACAACATATCACTATGCCACCAAGATCGAGCAGAAATTTAAGAAGAAGAAGCGAGACTTTGGATCTATGAATATGAAGCAAGGAAAAGGTGCCCCGGAACTAGAGAACAAGGGTAAAGGCCAAAGTGAGGTGACTCAGAACAACACCACAAATCCAAAGAAGGACAAGGGGAAGTGGTATGAATTTCATAACATCCCCCTCATAGCACAAACAAGTTTCAGGCCAAACAGTTGTTGGTGGCCGAACTAAAGGCACCCGAATTAGATGCATTTTCTGATCTTGAGTCAGAACTAGATAAAGGAAATGAAAATGGGAAGAAAATAATTGATGCAGATCCTTGTGCCATTTTTTCCACCACCAATATCCAAAGGGATGATCCCGAGGATCCAGAGAAGGGGGAGGGCCTCTTCCTTTTGCAGACGTGGGTGAAGGGTTCTCCAATACAATTCCTTGTCAATAGAAGAAGCCAAAACAACCTCATTTCAGCAGTGGTCGTGAAGCAGCTAGGCCTACTGACCATAGAACACCCACAACCATATACCATCGGGTGTCTTCACCCAGGGAGATATATCCACATCCGCCAATAGTGACGCCTTCCATACAGCATCAAGCCATTCACATATGAGGTATTATGTGATGTTGCTCCTCTTGATGTAGCCGATGTATTATTGGGCCAACCATAATTTTGGAAGTGATATGTTGTGTATGAGTATATGCCTTGTGTTGTTATTATTACTTTGGGAAATAACTTGTATGGGATACCAGAGGTAGTACCACCTCCTATCATCTCATTAACTATTGCAAAACAACGCAGTAAGATTGTTTCCCAAACCAGGAAATTTATTTTCCTTACAACTCGCTCACAAGGAAAGAATAATATTGTGGCCACAACATCGAAACAGGGCTCCCCTACACGGTTGCAGCAGATGGACAAAGTCATGGAGGAATATGAGGACATTTTCTCCTCACTCACAGAGGTTCCTCTACACTGTCAAGACAAGCACTCCATTGATCTTGCCCCCAATGCATCGCTGCCTGAGGTTGCCATACATCCTGGAACTACACATACAGAATCCATGCATGTACTGTCTAAGGCTGATAAAGAAACCAAATTTACTAAATGCATCTAGCATGTCCACCCACAGGTCCATGACATCTTCAACAAATCTTATACCCAGTTCAACAGAATTTGCCTCATGTCATGGAGGATCTCAACGTAATGGGGACCATTGCTTCCTAAGGAGTGAGGAATGATCTAGGTGGATATCGATGGCCATCCACCTATTCCATTGGGACCCACACCATCAATTATTTTATCTTTTCGGATTCAACACAACTTACTATTTTTAGCAGGTTTTCTAGTCCTGCACTCCCGGAGCCGTTTTGGGGCCTTAATGATCCAGGTGGATATTGGTGGCCACCCACCTATTCCATTTGAACCCCCACCATCAGTTCTTTCAGTTTTTAAGCTGCAGCAAAATTTTCTATTTTTAGCAGTTTTTTAGGTCTTGAGCTTCTAGAGCCATTTTGAGGCCCTAAATGACGTTTTTTGGGAAACCTGGGAGCAACATGCATCCATGAACTAATTTTTCTCTCACCGAAAGTTGTACTCCTCAGATAGATCTTTCTAATGAGGTATGATACATGTCAAACAGAGATCATATGCTGAAGTTATGTCCCTGGGAAGTTGAAACACCAATTTACCCAAATAGGGCCCATAGTTTTGGCGCTTCTTAAGGTTAATTTTTTGGATGTTTAGAGTTATCCATTATTTATCAATAATAAATAGGCCCTCGAGCCTCATTGTAACACAGTTCAAAGGTTTGTAGCCACCACATCTTTTCTCAAATATACGCTACCAGCGCCCTAGCTATTTTTATTTCCATTATGTCTGTAAGCATATTTCATTCATTCTTTTATTAATAAAATTAAGTATTGTTTCTTTTGCATATTTGTGTTTATTTCTATTTCTATATTTTATTGCGTTCCTGCATAAATTCGGATCATTGGTAGAGGCTACTTGGGCCTACAAAACTACTTGGAAAACAACAACATGATTCACTCCTTATGACCTGGTCTATTGCAAGAAAAATTTTCTTTCAATTGAATTTGAGTTCAACACCTTAAGGATGGCAGCTGCGTTAGACCTAGATATATCAAATTCCCAACAAGATAGGTTTCTCTAATTAAATGGATTAGATGATTTTAGGATGCAAGCACTCCTTCACACCGAAATGATATAGCTACAAAGGAAGGTCTAGCATGACAATTACATTAAGGAAAATAACTTTCGAGAAGGAGATTGGGCGTTCTTGTATGACTCAAGGTTTAAGGATTTCAAAGGAAAACTAATGACAAGATGGTTGGGGCCCTACAAAGTGGAAAAATGTTATGATAATTCCCGATTTCAGATCAGAACCATAGATGAGGAAATAATTCCCCTACTTTTTAATGATTACAGGCTTAAGATTTAGAAGAAGTCGTAGTAGGGCAGAATTTATAAATTCCATAAACATGGAGGTGTATGTCATGGGAAACTCCATAGTTTTCAATGCCCCCCCCCTCCTAAAAAAGAAAAATAAATAAATATCTATGGTTGAAAACCTCTCGGAGGCACCCTAGGCCAACTCCAGGGTTGAAAACCTCCATGTGGCAATCTTGGAGCAAAAAAAGAAAAAAAGAAAAAGAAAAATAGAGAATAAAATATCCTTGGGTGAAAACCACTCTGAGGCGCCAAAGGCATGCCCGTGGGTTGAAAACGTCTATGGAGGCTGACCCTTTGGCTTCAAAAATAAAAAAAAGAGAAGAAAGAAAAAAGGAAAAAAAGGCAAAAGAAAAAAAATAACTATGCATTTATGTGTTTTTATGTTTTGCATGTTATTGATCAAAGATGGTTTTTTGGATCCAAAGTAGAATTTTCTCTTCATTTTCTCCTCTCCTCTACTTGAAAATCTATGATCCACTCTAGAATAAACCCCTTCATAAATTTAATCCCTCACATAGGAAAAAAATTCATTTTTTTTCCTAAACTGTAATTGCTACAGGCAAGTCAAACAACTACAGGATTCCTATAGCACTACAGGAAATTCCTCTAAATGCTACAGGAAACTCATTCATGAATTAAAAATATCTCTCAGGGATTTCTGAACTTCAAGAAGAGAATGATAATTTATATTTTTCCTATACCTACCATTCCCAATCCTTTATTTCACTCCATGCACAAGGATTCACTCTTTAAACCCTACGTTGCATCATTAGCATCTAGATCATTGAAAACTTGGCATGAGACCCGTTCGCTTTCATATCCTCCACTCCATTCATTACAGGACTACATCCATAGCCTCCATGAACCATATCCCTCCATTTCTGAGAAAACTAAAGCAAGAAGACGCAATAAAAAAACTACTACAAGCATTAGAAAGTTTCCTATAGAAGATCTGTGAATGTCTCAAGAAGGCTAAAAGATGAAGGAAAAATGATGAGGATTAATCCAAAATACCACCAACAAAATCCAAGATGGCACGACCACCAAAAATGGCACCTTAAGCCCTCCATGTAACACCTGCAAAGAAAAACAAACAAAAAACATTAAGCAGCTCACTCAGAAAAGACAAGCACCTCACTCATAAAAGGTTACTAACTCAGAAAATAAATACTAAGTGAAGATACAACAAAGAAGAGATCATGAATTCCACCACCAGCTCCAGCTCCTTGCACTAGATCATTCAACACCACACCAACACTAGGTAGGCTCAGGTATGGCCCTTCACCTCTCTCTATGCATCCATAATGACCAAAATGGTTTAATGTTGAGTTTTAGAAATTAAAAGGCAAAAAGGTGGCCACTTAACTTCCCACCTTCGTAAAGTGAAACTGGAGGAAAATTGAAAGTGCATGCAACCAGGGCAAGTCAAATCAATTCAAGAGAGAGTGGATGGGTACGAAGAAGGTGATTATGAGGCTCAAGCATCATGAACTGGAGTGGGACCAATGGTCTCAAAGAGGAAAACTCGTGTTAAGTACGAGTTAGCACAACACTCCAAATTTAGTTAAAAATACCATAAATGTAAGATCTGTCTCATTTTTACAATTTCGTTGAGCATTTCGAAGATAAAAAAGAGCAGGAGAGCATTGGGATCCTTTAGGAGAGTAGCATCAAGGTTTGAGCTTGGATGCACCATCGTGCTACAGGAAATAATGTTTTTCTACAAGCAACTTCAGAAGAAGATCAACAAGGTTATAGAAGGAAACATAAAGTCACCTATGGGTGAATTTTCTTCCCAAAGCCACCATCTCTCAAACAAAAACACTAGAGGACAAAGGTAAGTGGTTTCCATCCTACAACACTGAAATTTCCCCATGAAATTTACACACAACAAAGTAAATTTGGAAATTAAAGGGTAAACAAAAATTTTCGTACATTTTGTTTCGAGAGCTCCATCTCCAAGACACAACTCTCAAACATCTCACCACCTTCATATCATAGCCATTAATATGGGAGGGGGATTCAACAAAAGGGAGCCCGCTGACATTAATAGAATCAGGCAACATCCTCAATTCATGGAAATCTTCTGAAATCACCAATGGGTAGGGTTCTTTGAGCTTTTGAAAGGTTTTGATGAAGATATAGCTCTAGAATTTGCAGAGGATCTACAATCACACTCAAATGAGAGAGCTAACATAGTGGTTAGAGTCCTATCCATCACACTATCACCTGAATTCATAAGCAATGTTACAAATTTTCCCTTAGGAGTCAAATGGGTTAAGAAAATAATGCCTAGCACTATAGCCAAGAGGAGTTTCTTTCTGCTGGGAGAAGAGTACATTGAAGAAAAAAATGGAGTGAGGAGAGAAAGCCCTACATACCCCTAGGATGAAGTAGCCTTCCATATCATGAAGTTTATTTCTTGTGAAGGCAGACTTAGTGTGGTCTATGGGTATCATTTAAAATTTTTAAATGAACTTAGCTTTCAAGGAGGACTCCCTCTAGAATAGATATTAAGCATCCCTCACTTCCTCCTAAACTCCATAATTGGCATGAGCCATAAGGTGAAGAAAGGAAAATATCATCACATGGCCAATCATGGCCTGATAAAACTAATTTTGAATGGTGCTTTGAGAATGTTGAACCTACCTGTATCATGGTCTTCTTTCATAGACATGGATAGGGAATCCTTTATAGCCACCCAAACAGGGAAAACCTCTTCTTCTAGCCTTAAAGAGAGGGAGGTAGAAAAAGAAGAAGAAGAGGTTGAAGAGGAAGTAGAAGAAGAATAAGAGGAGGAAAAAAATAAGCAAGAAAAATAAGAGATGGAAATTGAGGCAGAAAACATAGGGACAATAGAGATAGATCAAGAAAAGGTTGAGGATAAGGAGGAAGAAAATATTGAGGAAAAGGAAGGATTGGACCCTATCTTAAGTAGTGAAACATCCCCTCAAGACACCATCATGTCACCAAACATCACATATCAAGAAGTGACTACAACCCTAACCATGACTTTCAGCAAACCTATCAAAACAAAAAGCAAGAGGCAGACACCTATGTATTTCAGGACTAGGAAGAGTCAAAGGGTAAGGTAGGGGAAACTACATACCCCCACCAAGAGCCCTATTTCCATTGAAGAATCACGAAAGAAATATGAGGAAATAATATTAGAGGAAGGAAGGGTGCAAGAGGTCAATTCATGTATAAGGACCCATGTAACATATATCAGAAGAATTTCAACAAGATTAGCATTCCATACACCTCATGCAACTGCCACAGATCCTCCAAGGACTGAAAAGAGTGAAAAGAGAGGAATTTAAGAAGGTATTCAGCAATAAAAACAGAGTTGTATAGAGGAAACTAGAGAAATCACATAATTAGAGAAAAAGGCCTTGGTTATGGAAGAAAAGATAGCCATAGATTGGTAAGAGGTCAAATAAGTTGAGGAAAAGGCACAAGAGGAAAAAAAAAAAGATGAAAAAGAGGGAGGAAAATATGACAAGGAAGATCCCAGCTCACCAAAACTGATCCTAAAAGATGTAGCAATATTTCCAAACCCTATCCCTCAGCCAAATCTCATCTCCTACTACACATACATTAAGCTGGGAAAATTAATTCCTCAAAAGTTCACAGTGCCTTTGTTTTATCAGTTGGAAGAGGAGAGGGCATGCACTCATCATTCGATGAAGCTTATCACATCTGAAGATGTGTATGACATAGGGGTCATGGAAGGAAAAGTAGCTAAGTTGGGGAAGGATTTATCTAATGTTAGGCTCAGAGAGTCAGTGTTGAAAGAGTGGCTTCATAAGGCCCAAGCAACGAATGTAGCATTACCAGAGCAACTTCAACAAAAGGATAAACAAGTGGAAACCATGGTAGATTTGTGTATGTAGGCCATTAAAAGCATATATCCATTATATTCCTATGTAATTTACCTCACGAAGTAGCGGATCCTATTTTAAATCAAAATATTAGCCTCCCATGGATCGTTACCTTTCCAAAACTACAGACATTTCACTGATTTCTGCAACCAATCAAGTATGGAAGACAAGAAAAAAATGGCATAGTTTGACATGCATAACCTTTTGTTGACATAATTTAACATTTGGGACTCCAATCCTAGGATGGGAGACATGCAATTGATGGAATTGGCATCATGGATGGTTAATGAAGATACCAAAGCACAAGAAATGAAAAGGGATATGAGGAGAGAAAACCGAGAACCCTTACACATTAGGGCATAACTATTTAGCCCTAGGGGAGTCATCAATAACCATATTAATACTGAAAAGGATCCTGCACTTGTAGAAAAATACCTCCACACACAACACTAAGAAATGGCTCACTTTGATGATGTTTCTAGGTTGTTGGGAGATGAGTGCATAATGGCTAGCCAAAGTAGATGGAAAAACCTCCCTCACAACCTTAGAATCATGGAGTACCACACACCATAAATATTGAGGGGTGCCTTGGATATAGCACCATTATACAAGAGGTACATGCATGCCAAAAAGATTCAATGGCTTGGTTTGAATCTCATTCCACCCTTTTTGTTGGGGTTGAGTGATAGAAAGGACCAATATGATAATAATAGAGAATGGGAGGAAGAAAAAAAGAATGATGGTTCTTACCCTCCTGAATGGACCCCCACACTTCTTCCGTGGGAAGTCAGAGTGTCCATAAAAGCTTTGAAATAAATGCAAAAGGAGGACTAAGTTTCTCAGAGGATAAGAAACCATTTGGTAAGGGGGTGATGATGAGCTCTATTAGTCATCAGTAATTTTTACCTGTTTAGATGACTAATTGCTTGTCTTACATTTCTAGAAACAAAATTCATGGATCTTGTGCGTTCTAGAAATCTCACTGCCTTCATTATCCTCGGGAAAATTTTTTCACTCTTCCACTCTATCATGCTTTGGCTAGCCTACCACTCCTGAAGAGTCCCTCATAAAGCCTAAGTCACTCATCCCCATCCCATTTTTTACTCCTAGGGCTTAGACACTTCATTTTTCTTCTGCCTACTTTCCTCCATGCTGACGTAATGCCTCAAAGCCTTCAAAAACACAAATTTTCCTCTGAAAAATCCTTAGGCAGGTCAAATTCAGTGGTTTTTCAATATTCAAATGACCTAGCTTGTCAAGGAGAACTTAGTTCCCTCCTCTTTCCGAAAAATCCCCAAGTCAAAACTTCAGTCCATAGAAGAGTCAAAAACTCCCTCCATTAGGTCTCTAGAGTCTATAGGTGCCAGGTTTGGCCTTTGTGTTCAAGAAGCATTGTTTTAAGGTAAAGAGAAAGTTGGAATCAGGTCAAAGGCAACAAAAAATTAATTGGTCTAAAAATAAAGTAGAGAAACATGCAACAAGGGTTTCCTTATCAAAATTATATTCTGCAAAAGATAGTTAGCCTTGAGTGACACTTCTACAGGACTGTCAAATATGGCTACCTACATGAAGATTGATAAGTTCAAACAAACATGATGTATCTCATGATGATGGAACATATGAAGACTAAAGGAGAAATTGATACCAAATACTAGGGTTTTCACACCAAGAGGTTTTCACCTCTTCAAAGTGAAAACATGACAGAATGTTAGTTGAAAGAAAGTCAAAATTCCTCTCTTTAGTCTCATCCACCAAGCAATACAAGGCATAAAATATGCAGGACTGAACATTCCAAGGTAAGAAGGAAAAAGGTCCTCACAGGGCATCCACAACAAGATAAATGAAACATCCCTGAGTTTAGAAAGAGTATCAGTGCTTTCATGACAAATTGGTTTTAAGGTGTTGCCCACTAAGGAGCCCATGCATAGGATCATGAAGATAATGGTACATAAGCACAACTGTGCACAAAATCAAAGGTTCAATAAAAAAGAAGTCAGAGTGAAATGCGTCCTTGGTGACTGAAGGTAGAGATTAAAAGATGATGAAAGGGAATAAATTAAATTTTGTTAAGGCTGCACAGTTTTCACTACAACAAAAAGACAATTTTTATAGAAAATTAGTGAAAGGATGAGCTTCTCAAGCACAAACACAGGTCTACAAAATGATCACAAAAGAGAGCAGGAAGCTAAAATCCAATTAAGAAATCAAATGGAGCTTGAGTGCTACTGCTGAGGGTTTTTAAAAGTGCCAAACTCCAAAGGAAATATAAGGATCAAAAAACATTTCTTTTATGAAATTACCTACAAAAGGAAAAAGAGTATATTAGCAAAGGGGAAAAACCAAAAATAAACCTTAGTACAGTGGGTTTTTAATTTTTTCCAAGGGTATAAAATATAGGGTTATCATTTAAAAATCTATTTCATATGCAAATAAAGGGAGAAAAAACTCCAAGCACAGAAAACAAGGTTTCTGGCAGAGTTTTCGGGCGAAGGATTGTTGCACTGCGCTCTTGAAAAACCGCACTGCATGCATGTGCATGCTGCTAGTGCATATCTCCAAAGGGCGTTGTGCTCTTTTACAATGGCGCTGTGCGCCTGTAGAAACCACATCATGTAGTGGCCGCCCAACCCATTCAGGGCTGCCGGAAGAGCCAAGGCAGCATGCAGGAGGTGTCGTGTTATGCTCCTATGCATTTTAGCTCATGCAGGAGGGCACAACACCGCGTGCAGATAGCGCCCATGCTATGCTCCTACAAAAGCTTTGTGCGGAGTCTGCCCACCTGACTACCTATTCAACACTTGCCCAAGGGCACACGCCATGTGCAGGAGGTGTCGTGTTGCACTCCGGTGCATTCAACAACGACCAAGAGACCTGACTAAGTGTGCAGGAGGCACCCGTGCTGCGCTTCTAGGTGTGCAGCATGCAAAAGTTTCCCAAAAACGTGCAGAAGGTGTTCGACTGGCTTGTACTACGCTCCTGTGACACTTTTCTCTAGCTAAGAGAATTGAGAGGTATTTAAAAGTTTTACCTACCTTCTAAATATTGTTTAAAGGTAAAATCTAGAGAAGTGTGGAGGGAAAACTTAGAGGAAATTTGACAAAAACCCCAGAAAGAAAGTAAGGTCCCCTTGTGTGCAGACATAAACAATTGAAAACACCTATCCATCTACACATTGCAAGCACATTAAGAAAAAAAATTTCTGGAGAAGAAAATGTTGACAGTGGCGAGAGGGGCCAAAGGCCTAGAGAACAACAGAGGAAGGGTGGGAAAGAAAATAGGTTTGAGCCTATAAACACTAAATAACTGATAACCTATCCTACTATAGTTTCATATTTTCAAGAAGTAGGATGCTATGAGTTTTGTGAGAAAGTGAAAAGAGTCCAAAGTTACCCTCAGTTGACCAAAAAGATTTCCCTTAAACTCCATGACCACCAGGTACATTTAGCTGGAGTGAACGTTGAGCTAACCACTAGTGCAATCTCTATGGCTACTGGAATACCTTGCATGGGGGAAAAATAGTTCAAACAAGTGTATCTGGACCTAAGCCACTATCACTCCTCCTTAAAACCAAGTTTTCAAGCTAATTGCAAAACCATTTTCCCCTTTTCTCATTTGTTGGACATATATACTCCCCTAATGAAGATCATTATGAAATACTTCACCTGTGAGGGTAGGTTTTCTAGGGTCTATTCCTACCACATAAGACTACTCATGCATTTCACTAAAACCAAGCTGCTACATTTTCCCTACTACCTTTGTAAAAGTATTGAGAAAATTTCATCCATTGTACAAAAGAGGCCTCCCTCCCAAAAAACGTCAAGTCTTTTTCATCACTCCCTCATCAAGATGATGTCTTACACTAATTATAGAAACAAGGCATCCCATGGGAATTTTTCATCACCCATGATATTTTCACACGCCCAATAACAGTGATAAAAGGGGTGGTGAACATAACAAAAATGAAGATAATGCAAGATATGAAATAGAGGCTGAGTTAGAAAGTGAAGACCATAGGGAAAACAAAGAAAATAGTGGGCTAATCAGTGTGGGTATAGACACACATATTAACGTAGAAAATTATAGCTATGGTGAGGAAGAAGATCATGACAGTGCTCATGAACAAAACAGTGATAATGAAGTCAAAAATTCTGAGGGCAAAGACAATAGGCATAGAATAGATGAAGAAACCAATAAAAGTGCCTATGATAGTGACCCCGCAGCAAATGCAAATAGTGAAATAAAGGCAGAGTTTGAAAGTGAACACAATGGGTAAAATAATGAAGAGAAGGATAGTCATGAAGATGAAAATGCATCAAGACATGGTGAGGACACCTCTAATCATGACAAAACAGAAATTGACAATGAAAATGATGATGATGTAAGTATGGAAGATGATAGTGGAGGAGACTTGGAAGAAGATAAAAATGATGAAGATCTTGACAGTGATACTAACATGGGAGGAAATGAAAATGCCTCTCAAGAAGGCAATCAAGAGAAAAGTGAAGAAGACACACAGATAGAGATCATCAATAAGGACAAAAGCATTCCTAAGGTTACCCATGATCAAGGTATTCAAGTGAAACATGCTAAAACTTGTACTCTCACTTTCCAAAGAGGATCAAGGCAAGTATTTTCTACCTTTAAGAGGCAAGGGACCTTGCCATATACTTCAACTCAACCATTAGACAAAGGTAAGAAAAAGGTGAAAGAAGAATAGGAAGATCATGAAAAGGAAAGAGAATTTGAACTCATTCACATAGACAGTGATGATGAGAATGAGACAAGAATTGAAAACTCCCTTCTTTAGGACCGGAATGCACAAATCAAGGATTTAGAAACTGAATTAGAAATATTCAAGGATTTCATTCACTTCTATCAAATGCAAAACAAAAAAATGAGTGCCCAAAAAGCCATCTATGAAGAAAGAGCAATCAAGTACCAGAAAGAGGCTCAAAGGTCATAGGTAAAGTTGGAGGAGTTAATGGGTGCTTATGAGGAGAGTAGTGATGAGGAGGGTCAAACTAGAAGGAGACCTAGAACTATGGGCCTTAGGAAAGCATTAGAAAAGCAGAGAGAAGAAGAATTAGCCCAAGCGGAATAAATTTCTCTCCAAGAACTCCTTGCACTAGAAATTGAGCATGATAGGGAACCATGGCTTGAGAGGTCTAACATACACCTTTAAGCCAAGCTTGATAAAGCTAACAAAGGCTTGGAGTTACAAAGAGGAATGACCAAGCATTTTGCCCAAAGAGAGCAGTTTGCAAGGGAAAAACTCAAAAAGGCCAAAATTGAGATCCAAACACTAAAGGAGGTAAAGGATCAAGCTAGCCTTGGTATTTTGGCCCAAGCTTATCTACAGGTCTCTCAGGACCCATGAGGCACTCATCCACCAAATTTGGGAGAAATTGAACAAGTTTTTGTTTTTTGCAAATTTTGAGGCTAGGAGCGCAGCGCACCTTGTGCTATGCTTTTTCTCGGGACATCTTCAGGAGGAGAGGCTTACATTTTTGGATTATTTATCATTAGAGGAGCATGCTCACCAATTTTTAGATAATTTTCTAGATGAACATTTATTTGCTATAACTATTAAAACTGCATGGTTTGCAGATGTAGCCAACTATTTATCATGTGGAATACTACCATCCCATTACACAAATAAATAGAAAAGAAAGATAATTATAGAAAGTGCTAGATATAGTTGGGTCAATGGTGACCTATTTTATACTAGTTCTAATCTATTAATAAGAAAATGTGTTAGAGAAGACAAGATCTAGATATTTTGAAAGCATGTCACGATGAGCCATGTGGTGGTCATTTTGTAGACAAGGAGACATCATACAAGGTGATCAAACTTGGCTACTACTAGGCAACAATATTCAAGGATTCCAAAGCCTATTTTAAGAGATGTGACAACTTCCAAAGAACTAGAAGACCTATGATATCATATGAAATGTCATTAAATACTCATAGAACCATTTGAGCAATGGGTTCTAGAATTTTTGGGACCAATAAACCCATCTTCAAACAGAAATAAGTACATTCTAGTATGTACAGATTATGTTACTAAGTGGGTGGAGGAAAAGGAAGTGGCAAGAGTAACAGAAGAAACAATGGTTTCTTTTATATTTTAGGAAATATTTGTAAGGTTTGGATTTCTGAGACAAATTGTTACAAACTAGGGAGCACAATTCACCTCCAAACTTGTAAGGGATTTTATGGAAAAGTATAAAATCAAACACAGAAAATCTACTTCATACCATCCCCAATAAAATGGAAAAGTCACTACAAGGAAAAGAACCTATAGTGGATGTTTTTGAGGAACCCCTTATAAAAATACCCCATACATCCGTTTCTAGCGGAGGTTACTAGAGGAGGTTGGTGGGCAGAGGGTTTTGCGGATGTTTTCCACTCAGTGTTCTTATCATTCAACATTGCACTGGTGCTTCTTACAAGAGAAAGCACCAGTGTGCACAAAAAATTGGCACACCAGACACCGTGCGCTCCGTACAAACCTGGCCGGTGCATCGTATCACTATAGAGAATTGGTGCTTCACAACTCTTTCACATTGGTGCATCATAAAACACCACACCACAATCGAAACTACCACGTGCGGTATTAATAAACCGCACTGGTGCATCATAAAAAAACACGCCAAAATAGAAACGGACTGCTGTGTTCGTAAGAAACAACACTGGTGCACCTATAAACCACACGCATAGGAAAAGGGTTAAATAAAAAAAAAATATGGCAAAAAAACTAGATTTTTCACTTTTTTTAGTGCTTCAAAGCTCTCAATTATCGGTGCGTTGTATAAGAGAAAGAACTAGTGTGCACAAAACATTGGCACACCGGACACCGTGTGCTCTGTACACACCTGCCTGGTGCATCCTATTACTGTAACATACCGGTGCGTCACAACTCTTCCGTGCCAATGCAACATCAAACACCGTGCTAAAACATAAATCACTCGGTGCAGTGTTAAGAAACTGCACTAGTGTGTCATAAAACACCGTGCCAAAACAGAAATTGATCGGTGCGTTTGTATGAAACAACACTGGTGTGCCTATAAAACGTGCACACTGGAACAAGGTTAAATAAAAAAAAATTACGGCCAAAAAATAAAAAATTTCACTTTTCTGCTCTCAATCACCAGTGCACTCTACAAGAGAAAGCACCAATTGCACAAAACATTGGCACACTGGACACCGTGTGCTCCATACACACCCGCCCGGTGCATCCTATTACTGTAAAGCACTAGTGCTTCATGACTATTCCGCCTCGGTGCATCATAAAACACCGCATAAAAATAGAAACAACCCGGTGCAGTGTTAAGGAACTGCCCCGGTGCATCATAAAACAATGCGCCAAATATGAAATTTCCTGGTGCGGTCTTAAGAAACTGCACCAGTGCACCTATAAAACCATGCATACCGAAACAAGGTTAAATAAATAAAAAAATTACGGCCAAAAAACAACATTTTTTGCTTTTCTTAGTGCTCCAGAGATCTCAAGAACCAGTGAAATTTATCCTTCTCCGAATGGCCCTAACATCGGTGCTCCCATTGCACCCATTGCACACATTGCTACTGTGCATTGGCCACCAATCTCCAGCTTGCATTTTGAAAAATGATGGGAAAAATTTCTTTTGCAAATTTTACAGCCAATATTCCTCCTCGACGGTGAAATGTACAAGTATGTTTCTATTTTTTCCATAATTAAGCTTTTTAGCGAATTAGAATTTGAAATAACCTTAAAATTAACCATTAAAAAAGATTTTTTTTTTCTATTTATTTTTTTTTTATTTATTTGTTTTTTTTTATTTTTTTTCGTGCGGCGCGCATGAGCCATTCGGCTCACACCAATAAGCAGTGCTTCTTGTAAAATTTACAGGCCGCATCGCAACCGGTGCTAACAGTATCTGCACCGTGTCCAGGGTGGTACCAAAGGCATCCCAGATTATTTTAAAATTTAGAAAAAAGTGTGGTGCAGGCATTTAGCGGGTCACACCATTGACCATGGAAATAGCAACGCGGTGCGTTGATAGAAATATCTGCCCCAGTGTTTGTCAGCGCACCACATTCGACATTTTGATAGGGTCAATAGTGTGGCCGGGTAAAAGACCACATCGTTGACTGTGTAATTTGTCAGGAAGTCGGTGCGCTGACACGACTAAATGTGTTGGGGCATATATTTTAGTTAGCGGACCGCTCTTCTGATACCATATATACTCAACGGTGCTTGAAAAAAATTCAGGTGCCCCGCATACGGTGCATTTTATGTCATCTTGGCCATCGCCTCTGGTGCGCTATAAACAAAAGCCACATCGGAACTAGTGCATGACTGTTTTTGTGGCGCACCAGTGCATGACTGGTCTATTTTTTTTTCCAAAAAAAATTATATATGTATATTCCTAAATACATGTCCGATTTAATAATAAAAATTTATTTAATATGTTAATGATTCAGAGAGAAGAGGAGGAACAACAACAACAACAAGCGGAGCAGTATGACATGCTTTGCCAGTGGGAGGCACGAGAGAGGGAGAGAGATGCGTACCCTCACCCTATTACAACAGATACCTAGGGGCTCCTATTGCACGTAGGCCTCCTGTTACATTGAAATTTGTCACCATGAAATTTTAGTACTCCCGTAGAAGTCTACAATATCAAATTTCCTAAAGTCAAGCCTTGGAATTAAGAGAAAAGCTCATAAAAGTCTTAAAAACTCTTGTACCGCACTTTCTCTTAGTATTGCCTGTGGTGCCGCACTTTCTAGCTCTAAATCATGTGGAGGTAAATGCACTTTCTATTTATTAAGAATGTGGACCCCTGCAAAAGATAAGAAAAGGCGCAAGTAAAATCTAGAAGCTCAGTTTGAGTCATTTTTGGAAGCTTCTAGAAACATTCCTGCGGTGGAAAGTCTGCTCCTTTCAGGTTCATGCATCCCATCCATTAAGGAGCTAACCCCTTGATGTAAGGAACTAATCCCTTTGAAGGAGGATTCTATCCCTTATTTTTTGGAGCTGTAACCTCCTCTCTTTCACTATAAAAAGAGGCATAGGGTAGCCTCAAGGGGTTAGAATGGATGAGTTGAAGCTTTAGTATTGTTGGAAGTGAAATGCTGTTGGAACTTAAACCCTTTTAGCTGAGATTTTATGTGGGAAAGATTACATACCTATATGTATCTCGGTTGGAAGAGTTCAAGGCTTGTCATAGTAAAGGAAACGCCTGTTTCAGACCCTAGGAAGGCCTGTATGACATCAAGGCAGACACAGTTGTAAGGCTGTTCTTATTTAAGTTAATACAAATAAGTTTGTAGTTCTCAATAAGTTGCCAATTGATTGGTTTATTTTATGGATTCCTTGATCACCATAATAGATATGATTTATGAATATATGCTATGTAGGTACTATTTGATGTTTATTTTGTTGTGATTGCAGATCTTCGAAGGCAACTCTTTCGAGCGACTGAAGGACGACTAATACAAACAAGCGTTGGATCAAAGGTAAGATCGTAAAACCTTCATAAAATTTAATTATGAATCGTGATATATCTAGAGAAAGATAGATTTAATTGTCTGTTTGTTGCTAGCTGTCCATAGGACACTTGGGAGGTATGTCTTGTCCACAAGAACGACTTATCCGTCCAATAAAATGGCGACTCCACTGGGGAATAGATTTTGATCTTTGATTTCTTTTATTTTTGACTTGTGAATTTATTTTTTTATGATTTTGATTGATTAATACTGGCTTGGGTAGTTTATCCCTGTAGAACCCCTGAAAAATGATTCAGAGTTTTTTATTTTTTCTTTACTTTTCTTGTGTCTGCTCTTTTCTTTAATAGACAGTACAGGCAATTCCGCACTTTTCCTGTACCCACAGTGCGAGACTGCACTGGTTTGCACTGAATCTTGCTGAACTTGTGAAAAATTTTGAAAAATTTTGAAATCCTCTTTTCTGGATTAGTTTTTTAGATTCTCAGTGAATACCCAGACCTGTATCTTCTGTTAGGAAGCCTTGGTTAAGAGTTTATTTCAACATTTTTAGTTTTGAATGATTTTCTAGAAAGATATGCATGTTATAATGATTTTTGCTTTGTCTTTATCCTGCTAAAAGATTAGAAACCTTGGTATACCTTTAGATCACTGGTATTTCCTTGATTTCTTGCTGAGTCTGACATCATAGCAGAAATTTTTTTGTGAGATTTAGATTCCATTTTTCTCATTTGCGAATCTTTAAAAAAAAAATTTTGATAAGTTTGGAATTTCACTTAGAAAACCAAAATTGGATGTTTTTCGAGTTTTGGCTGATCCAAGCAAGAAATTTCTTAATTAGATTACAAGCTAAGTAAGACATCCTCAAAATATTTGAAGTTTTAATTCAGATTTAGTCTTTAGAATTTTTAGATCTCAATATTAGTGTTTTTAGCTTTGAGTGTTATTTCTAGAAATTGTAGTGTTCTTTTGAAGCAAAAACTTGGTTTATAGTTTCGACCTTGAATATAAGGGATTTCTTATTGAGAAATAGATTATTTTGGGTTCTCCATGAAATTAGATTTCTTTTCATTTATTCTTGTTTGAAGGAAAGATTTGTTTTTAAAAAATTGCATTTCTCAACTCTTCCTTTAGATAGAATTCATTGAAAGAAAACTTATTGTTTCTCATAATAGATGCATTTTTAGTGTGTTTTGAGTCAGGTCACTACATATCATCAGTTTCACTTTCACACCTATTGTCCTAGGAAACATATTTTTAAAATCAACGCTTAAATTAAAATCAATATAGTAATTTTTATATTTCTAGGGTTCTTTTCACCAATATAGCTTAGGCTAGTGTCTTGGAGTAGGGATTAATTAACTCTCCAAGACAATTAAAAAAAACAATTAGTTGATCTTGCAGTATGAAAAAATCCAATAGTCGCTTGTATGCTCTGGGAAGCTCCTCTTAAAGGAGTCAAGCACGAGGTCATATCTGAACCAGTGGGATAATCAATTCTGTCTCATTGGGAACGATAGAAGATATGTGTATATTAACAATGGTAAAGCTCGGATAGACCATTGTCGAGGAGCCTGGGGTCACTTGTCGGTATACCTTGGATTATGTCAAGGAGCCTTCAAGGGGATTGAGCTCTGTTACTCTGTCCTTGCATGTATGTCGGACTGTAGACTGTTCCCCCAGGTATATTAGTTCCTGTTGGTAACCATAGTGACCATAATCTTACGGTTTTTTCCTAAGGTGACAGTGGAGGAAAGATCCCACTGTAACTAGAGCAGACGCCGACTAGACTCACTTGGACTCTCTAGAGGGTTATCCTCACTCAAGATGTTTTAAGTGGAGAAACTTGCACCAGTCTATTTCATTAAGTAGGTTGTCGGGGTAACTATTCCAACCACCCTTTCTACATTAAACACTACGATTTTGGATTTCATCACCAAATAGTGTTTTTAGTGTGGGAAGTTACTATTTGTGTGTGGTTTGATCTCCTAGATTTCTAGGCGTGTGATTTATTTGTTTGTTTCCTTAGTGAATCTAGGAGTTTTCATTGAAATTTTATTTGATTGCGTGTGATTAATAATTTTTAATCGTGGTTGAATTACCAAGACAATTGCGTATACTTCAGGGGAATCCCCTTGAGTATACACCAAGCCAAATTGAAGGGCTGCGAGCTCTAGTATCGCCTAGTGAAAATAGAATTAGATCAATAGAAGCAGGAGAATCACCTATAGTTTTTCATCCTGATTATCAATTACAAACAACAGAGCATATTCAAGAGCCGATTTCAGTTTCTGAAGTTACTGGTAGTATTTCTCCTTCCAGTGAATTAGCTGAAGAACTTGAAATTTTTGAACCCGACACTGAACCTGTTGTTTTGGAACCATCTTCAGGATTTGTTACTTCGACTTCTAGTGATCCTGGCTCACCTAGGGTAAGACATATCATTACTGAAAATATTCCTTCTGACCTCATATCTATTGAAGAACTTGTCGGTCCAGACGAAGAACTAACTCTTCCCGAAACCCAACAGACTTTGAATCTTAGGGAGTGTGAATCAATATTCTACAATCCTTTTAGAAGTAATGCTTGGTATTTATCATTGAATTTTTTTTTAGAAAACCTGGGTCTTAGTTTTTCACCACCCCGAATTCCTTTTCATCCTACACCAAGAGGTTATTATCCTTCATTAATTATGTCAAGTGAGTCATCTATGTTTTCCCAATCACCGAAAACATTTTTATACAGTGGTCCTTCTGTTCCTTTGGGGTACCAATCAATCTCTGGTAATTTCTCAAGAGCAACTCCTCGACCAACTAAACAAGTGTTATCAACTGGTACAAATGGAGCTAAAACTAAAACGTTGAACACAGAGAAAATTTTTATGATATCTGGTAATATTCCAAATCCTCAACCTCAAGGTAGTCAGTTACTGCCTAGGGGGAAACCTCAAGGTAGTAATTTAATACCTGGGGGGCAACCTCAAGGTAGTCAGTTACCTTCTGGGGGGCAACATCAAGGTAGTCAGTTACTGCCTAGGGGGAAACCTCAAGGTAATTTTTTACCAGGAAAAACTGTAGGAAAATATTGTTTACCTCGATAAAAACCTCAAGGACAGTACATACCTCAAGGACAGTACATACCCCAAGGTCAACCCCAGACTCAGTATATTCCTCAGGTTCCTTATCAACCCCAGATTCAGTACATGCGTGAAGGTTATCAACCTCAAGGTTAGTACCCAACTCAAGGTTTTCAACCTCCTTCCGGTCAATCAATTTTACAAGGAGATGGAAATTTACCACTTAATTATCAACCCTACGTTCAACCAGGTTATGGTCCTTCATATGCACAACCTTCTACGGGTCAATACCCTAGAATGAACATGGTGTGGAATCCATCTCAAATTCAACAGACTATGCAACCTAACGTGCAATTACCTAATCAACCTGGATAGCCTTTAGTTTCTGGTCCTACCCAACAACCTGTCCAGCCTACTGTTCAAATCCCTACACCTGGTTTTATTCAGCAGCTTGGGCCTAGTACACCTCAGACTCCACCTCAAACTGCTGCAGCTATTTCAACTTCTGTTCAACCTACAACACTTGTTTCTAGAGTATCTCTAGCTCCAGTTTCTTCTATCCTTGCATCAATGCAAATCCCTGAAGCCTTTGTACCACAGTTAGGACCTACAATTCAGACTACGGTCTAGATGCCTATAGGACAAGCTGGTACTAGTACGATTGTCTCTAGTCAACGATAGTTTACTTATCAACCATACCAGGGACAGTATCAATTTGGTCAGACTACACAAAATCCAGTATATTAGTATCAGCCATACCCTGGGTATACTTATCAAGTACCTCAACAACCCCAATATGGTCCAGTTAATCCTAGTTACCCAGGAGGTTTCACAATTCCAAATGCACATCCAATTCCAGGGTATCCTGGATATCCTCCTCTTGGCACTGGTTTGATCACACAAGGTTATCAAGACCCTACCCATCGCTTACCATTCATAGCAACTTTAGATTTACCGAATCTATCATGCCTTACGAACGATCCCATTTTTTATCTTCCATATTGGCCGTCGATGCCTAACAAGTTGCCCAGTGATATTTCGAAATTTGAAGGTAAGTTAGGAGAGGACCCATCTAATCACGTTATGAATTATCACCTCTAGTGCACATCCAATTCACTAGTCAATTATTTGATTCGATTATGTCTTTTTCAGAGAAATCTCATTGGTATAGCTGCCAAATGGTACATTGATTTACCACACAACTCTTTTAATAATTTTAATGCACTAGCTACTACTTTCTTAACACATTTTTAGTTGCATGTCAGATACGACAATGACAAAGACTTGCTGACTTCATTAAAACAATCTACGTCTACATACATATCTGATCACATTCACGAATGGAGACGTAGAAGGCGTTTAGTGAAAGTCTTTATTCTTGATCAAATTTTGGCTGAATGGTTTATTAAATCCTTATTTCCAAAAATTACTGAAGATGTGGCCAAAGGAGGCGTTGTTATGGAAGAGAAAATCATTGCTTAGGCTCAGTACCTTGACCTTGTGTATACTTAGTCAGGTACTCTGTATGATAAAATCCCCAATTTACCAAGACCTGGTCAATTAACTACAACTCCTTCTGGCTCTCATGCTGCTGATGGTGTAATTGGTTCTATTAGTACTAGTAAAAGTTAGAAGAAGTCTTCCAAGACTACTCCTATTATCACTTAACTCGATTCACCCAAAGGAGATTCTTCCCTAGAAACCTCCATCGATATTCATGTTGTAGAGACATCTACGACCAAATATAAAACTAGTGGTAAGAAGAAAGGTAAGAATAAAAAGAAAAAATCTTCAAAAGATAAAAATGATACAGCTGAACCGATTGACGAAAAACCCAAACCTCGATATCCTTGTCTCATCTGTGACCAGGATCATTTTACAAAAGAGTGCCCGCATAGAGCCGAGGTATCAAAATTCATTAAGGGTTCGCCTATACCTGCTGTCTTGAAGGATCCCTTTCCCGCTCAAGATAGTAACATGGTTGGATCCTCCTCCAATACGGTTGAGGATATCTTGATGGTTGCGACGCGATCGCAAGATTATGGTAGTAAAAATACTAGTAAAGAAGAAGAAACATCCAATTCTACATCGACTACACCTCCCTCAGTTTCTGATCCATTACAGATCGAGAAACAAAATCCTGACTTAGTGATTAAACCACCTACAAAAGGTGTACTTCGTAAATTAGCTTTCAATCCACATCAGAGAGCTTCTCAAAATTACAATATTGTTGAAGATTTGGCAATTTCCCCTTCAACAATGTTGGCTTTGGAAGTATTGCAATCATGCCTAGCCCAAAGAAAATTACTTTTGTCAGCCTTAGGAGCCGTAGATCTCCAGGATTCGAACCTCATGATCTTCAATTTAGATAATTTTACAACCCCGCCTACCCCATGAAATGGCTTTTCAGATTCCGATAATAGTAAAAAACAAACATATCTTTCGTACTGTTGTTGATGAATGGGCTTCTACCTGTATTATGTCGTTAAAATGTTGGAAATAAATTGGTTATCTGACCATTAACCAATCACCAACTATTCTCAAAGCTTTTGACGGAAGAGGTTTTCAGCCATATGGTATCTTACAAGATCTACCAATAGAGGTCAAAGGCAAAATGGTTAATCTAGATGTGGAGGTGGTTGATGCCCCTCTGGATTACAACCTTCTCCTGGGTCGCAGTTCGTCTTACGCCATGACTGCTTTTGTATCATCGATATTTCATATTATCATGTTTCCCCATAAAAGAAAGATCATTAAAATAGATCAGCTCTCATATTATTCATCCGACCCAACCTGTACTGATAGCATCCAACATATCGAAAAATTGACTATTCCTTATAAGGATGTCGGAGTAGGTTTACTTAAAGATTCAGCTTTACTGGGAACTTTTCCCCTACCTGCTCCGAACGTACAACTTCCTGCTGCTAATATAAATATGATTTCATCAAGTACTATGTCCTTTGATGATCCTTGGATAGTACCTTCAGAATCAGAATTGGATTCTTTTAATGGCCCGATGCCTTTGAGTCCTTTTGAGTTAGCATATCAAAATGTACAGTCATTTTCTGATACTCCTTCAACTGAGTTTGATCTAGTGAATGTGATCAATCAGGAGTCATTTTCAATATCGAGATTAGCTTTGACACAAATTCTGGATCCCACTCAACAAGTATTCAATACTGATGAACATATTCCTGAATTATTGTCGGTAGATGAGTTACCATGGGAAGATCTTCATCATAGGTCTTCGTTTTTACCTGATCTAGATCACTTTGAGAATGATTTTTCCTCCATTTTTACCACTGATTACGTCAAAGAACCCCATAATCCTCTCTCACATATCGATTCTGAATTGAGAGGGAGAGTATGTTGGTTTTGGTCCACCCTTTGCCCTTGATGTCAAAGGGGGAGAGTGACAAGGTGTTTGAATGGTGTCAAAAATGGAGAGAGTGACATGGTGTCATTGTATTCTTAATGTACCTATCTGTTGTGGTAACCAAACACCTTTGTGGTTGCCATCAAGTCCAAAGGGGGAGATTGTTGGCAATATGATGCAGAGTGTTGTCCTTGATGGCAACCCACCTTGATGAAGATGATGACAACTTACTTGATGAAGCTGTACTTGATAGAATATGTTCTTAATGAAGTAAATCTGATGTATCTACAGTGAGTACAGAAGGCAGTGAAGAAAGGAATTCAGATTGTGCTAAATCTATGGTGAAAGAGTATGTCTCAAGGCATACGCGGATCTGTCTAAGGGAAGTCGCGTATGCACGCGGAAAAGAACGTGCAAAGTCACGTATGGGCTAAAAGCGCTCTAAAAGTGTAAAACCAGGGGTGACCACCATGGTATTGACCCATTGTATTGGGTAATGATCCACCTAATTGACCCCGTCCAGGAATACCATCGGAAGTAATGTTGTTTTGGCTCATGGTATTGAAAAAGGATAAACCTATATAAAGAGATGAATTTCATTATGCAAATCATGAGTGTGGGTGCAAGATCTCTGAGCTTGAATGAATACTTCTCTCTGAAGTAGATCTGAATGGAAAGGGTTACACATGAATGAAAAATCTGATGCACCAATGATGAAGAAGGGGATCTAGATCTAAAATGTGCTTGTATTTGCTAGATCTGTTTATGGAATGATTAACATCTGTCTGAAGTGAAGGGTTAAATCTGTGTGAAGTATCTTTTCTGAAGAAATGCAATGACCTAAAATCTCTGAAGAACCATACGCTAGTTCGCCGAAGAGGAAGCGCGTATAGTTCGCCGAAGAGGAAGCACGTATATACGCGGCTTCGCTGAAAGAAAAGCGCGTATGCGCAATTAAATTGGTTCTGTAATATGTACAGAAGTATACGCTGGTTTGTGTGAATGGAAGCGCGTATATACGTGACATCAGTGAAGTGAAAGCGCGTATGCAAACTAGGGTTTGCTGAAGTCTGTGGTAAGAAATGACTGATCTATTCTGTTGTATTGCTGCTATCTGTATTCTTCTGTTCTGAGTTGTCTGCATCAGTTTGGTTGTATGATTGACCTTAAATCTATGAAGAGGGTCCAGTCTGAAAATATGATGAAACGTGGCCTACAAGTATTTTTCTATTGAAGTTGTTGGATCCAGTGTGAAAATTGATGAAACGTGGTCCGAAGGGGTGCTGAGGGTTGTAGCCTTCAGTCAGGGGGTCGTAGCTCCCTTCCAGGAGAGGCTGGTAAACGAGTCAGGGGGTTGGAGCTCCCTTCCAGGAGAGGCTGGTAAACGAGCGCAGGTGGGTGCCTGCGTGCTGGTAGAGTCTGCACCAGCACATATGTTGTAAGATGTTTTCTCTGTAATAAAATATTGAAGGCTGAGCAACTGCAGCGGTGGTTTTCTCCCGACTTGGGTTTCCACCTAAAAATCCTGGTGTTCATGTGTGATGCTTTGTGTGTGATGGTTTATTCTGGTCTTACTGCACATGTTTACTGTTTATTGAATATCTGACGAATAAATGATGGAATGGTTTAAGTGAAGAATTAATGACATAATTAGTTCTCTGTGTATACGCGAGTTTGATAAAGGGTATCCGCGTATATACGCGAGTCTTCTTCAGGAAAGTAGCGTATGGGTTTTGAAGTAAAGAAAAGTAAAAAGTTTTGAATATGCTGTAAATACTGATTCACCCCCCCTCTCAGTATTTTTCCCAACAATTGGTATCAGAGCGGGTTCTTCTGCAGAAGCTTGATCGCTTGAAGAAGATCCGTCGCAATGGGAAGTCAAGAAGGAGTGATGTCTATAAAGCCACCTCTATTCAATGGAAGCAATCTGATATTCTGGAAGGTACGAACAAAAGCGTATCTTCAAAGTCTTGGTGCAGATGTATGGGCAATCGTGGAAGAAGGCTATCAATACCCAGCAAGTATTCCTACTGATGCAGCTGAAAGGAAGAAGTATGAAACCAATGCCAAAGCAGTAAATTTCTTGTTAGGAAGCATGTCTGAATCAGAATTTGCTAAAGTGATGCAGCTACATTCAGCAAAAGAAATATGGGACAAAATCATTCTGAGCTATGAAGGAGATACAAAGGTAAAAAATGCAAAACTCCAAACTCTTAGAATTGAATATGAACATTTGAAGATGCATAGTGATGAAAGTGTTGCCAGTTTCTTCCTTCGTCTAGATGATGTTGTAAATCGAATGAGAAATTTGGGTGAAACCATAACTGATACTACTCTGGTGGAAAAAGTCTTAAGATCCTTGACTTCAAAATTTGACTCTAAAGTCTCAGCTATTGAAGAAAGGCAAGATCTGCAAACTCTTACTATTGTTCAATTACATGGTATTCTGACTTCTTTTGAAATGAGACAAGGAGGTCCTTCTCAAATCAGAGAAGCTGCTTTTAAGGTATCTGCAAGAGGAAAAGAAAAGGAAGTCGTTAAAGAATCCAGCTACATATCCGATGAAGAAGAAGCGAATTTCGTGAGAAAACTCCAAATAGGAACTGGAAGATTCAAAGGTAAGCTCCCTTTCAAATGTTTTGAGTGTGGAAAAGTTGGTCATTATGCTGCAAAATGTCCTTATAAAGGAAAAGAAGTAGTAAGAAGGAATAAGAACCAATCTAGCTCTAAGAAAAGTTACTATACTAATGAAGACAGTGATGGGTCATCTGATAGTGAGGAAGAATGTGAAGAAGATCTTAGACTTCTCATGGCATTTGAACAAAAAGAAGAAAAGGATACTTTTATGGATGCTATAGAGGAAAATGATTTTCTTGAAGAAAACAATCAACTCAAACTACGCTTAGAAGATTATAAAATTCTCTTAGAAGAACAAAAGATAATCAGAGAGACCATTGAAAAACAACTTGAAGAAGCAAAGAAACATATTGAAAAATTGGAATGTGAAGTGGTAAGTCAAAGAAAAGAAGTTGAGGAAGCAAAGACCTTGAATATTAGATTTGCTAAAGGATCTGAAACCTTAGATGAGATTATCAAGGTACAACGTTCTCCTCTTATAAAGACAGGTCTTGGATATTCTGGAGAATCTTCTCAAGCTTCAGCACCAAACTATCTAAAAGCAGCTACAGGTGGTTTACTACATTCAGCAACTCAGCAAGGGAATAATGGATCTCTACAAGGAAAGCAGGACCATCTCAATTCAAGGAACACTAACAGGGATAGCTTTCAAAGACGCTACACCCAACAGGTAAATTCTAATTGAAGATTCCATGATCGCAGAAATTTCTACTTCAATGGGCAATGTTTCACATGTCACAATTTTGGTCATAAATCTATTCAATGTGTTGCATATAAAACCATCATGACAAGAGAAGCAAGAAAGAAAATGTTGGATACTGAACCAAAGAAGAATACCTATAACAACTTTTCTCCTCTTCAAAGTGAAGTTGAATGTACTTATTGCAATAACTTTGGCCATGAAGAATATGAATGTAGGAACAAGATCCAGCCAAAAGAACATGTTCCCTCAAGCTCTAAAGTGTGGAAAAAGAAAGAACCGCCGGTTGAAAATTGTGGGATAGCATTATTTGCAGAAGGTGAAGAAAATCAATGGTACATCGATAATGGGTGTTCAAGACACATGACAGGTGACAAAAGCAAACTTCTTTCATATAATGATCTAGAAAAGGAAAAGAAAGTTACTTTTGGAAATGATACTCCTGCTATAATTAAAGGAAAAGGGTCAGTGTTTCTAAAAGAAAAGGTGAAGGCTAAAGATGTCATGTATGTGGATGGATTGAGACATAACCTGTTAAGTGTAAGTCAAATGTGTGATCAAGGAACAGAAGTTGTTTTTAGTTCAAAAGAATGTGTGGTTCGTGATCTTGATACAGGTAAAATTATTATAAAAGGAAAAAGAAATCCAAGCAACCTATATATACTAAAGGGCTACAAAGATCAATGTTACCTGAGAAAATCTTCAGAAAATTGGCTATGGCATAGAAGGCTGGGGCATCTGAGCTTCTCTCAAATCAACAAAGCAATCAGACTTCAAGCTGTTCGTGATCTTCCCAATATTAATCCACCTGAAAGTATCATATGCAAATCTTGTCAATTCGGTAAGCAGACTAGAGTACGGTT
The DNA here is from genome assembly GCA_034641835.2 of Pinus albicaulis. Lineage (NCBI taxonomy): Eukaryota > Viridiplantae > Streptophyta > Pinopsida > Pinales > Pinaceae > Pinus > Pinus albicaulis. The sequence continues at coordinate 231,353,712 of CM076570.1, read as the reverse complement.
TAATGCCAAAGAAGGATCATCAAGTAAGCCTCTTGAACTCATTCATACTGACATATGTGGACCTATGAGAAATAAGACACCACGTGGGGAAGAATACTATATCTTATTCATTGATGATTACTCTATAATGTGCTGGATCGGGTTCATTAAACACAAAGATGAAGCATTTGAAAACTTTCTGAGCTTCAAAGCACTGGCTGAAAATGAATTGGATCTAAAAATCAAGTGTCTCAGATCTGCATAAATTTAGAATATGGCAGTGGATACGCGGGTTTCCTGAAACACAGTCGCGTATATACGTGAGTTCCTGCACAGAAAACCGCGTATGTCTGATTGCTGACAATTTTCTGCTTGGAGTCAGCTCTCTTCAGCACAGCTGCAGTGCTGTTTGGTTTCTCTGATACTGTTTATCTGGTGGTGTTCCAGTTCTCATAATTCTTTTCTCATGTTTTGATAAAGATGCCTTGATGATTTGTTTGTGAAAGTGTTCAGGATGCACAAACCAAGGGGGAGCCTTAGTCATATGGAAAGGATGCTTGGAAGCAGAGATTCAGGGGGAGATTTAGCATTGCTGAGTATAATGCATTGTTGGCATTATGATGACTCTGAAATATGTTCTCCTTCTTTAGGACTTTCTGGTGTTGATTATGGAAAGTCACATTTGTAATTTGATGAAAAGGTCTTGTTAAGACCCATGATGTAAGATTGTAATATTCAGTCTTGTAAGGACTTGTCGAATTTGTAAACCCACTTGGTTGGGTAGCTGAGTCAAATTTTGTAAATCCACTTGGTTGGGTAGTTGAGTCTCATATGTAAATCCACCTGGATGGATCTTTGATGTAAGTATGAGTCATTGGTGATAGGAAGTTCATAGAGTCATGTACTTCATTGAAAAATATGCTTGAAAATTCAGCATGAACTCAGAGGGAGAGTATGTTGGTTTTGGTCCGCCCTTTGCCCTTGATGTCAAAGGGGGAGAGTGACAAGGTGTTTGAATGGTGTCAAAAATGGAGAGAGTGACATGGTGTCATTGTATTCTTAATGTACCTATCTGTTGTGGTAACCAAACACCTTTGTGGTTGCCATCAAGTCCAAAGGGGGAGATTGTTGGCAATATGATGCAGAGTGTTGTCCTTGATGGCAACCCACCTTGATGAAGATGATGACAACTTACTTGATGAAGTTGTGCTTGATAGAATATGTTCTTAATGAAGTAAATCTGATGTATCTACAGTGAGTACAGAAGGCAGTGAAGAAAGGAATTCAGATTGTGCTAAATATATGGTGAAAGAGTATGTCTCAAGGCATACGCGGATCTGTCTAAGGGAAGTCGCGTATGCACGCGGAAAAGAACGTGCAAAGTCGTGTATGGGCTAAAGCGCTCTAAAAGTGCAAAACCAGGGGTGACCACCATGGTATTGACCCATTGTATTGGGTAATGATCCACCTAATTGACCCCGTCCAGGAATACCATCGGAAGTAATGTTGTTTTGGCTCATGGTATTGAAAAAGGGGCTCATGGTATTGAAAAAGGATAAACCTATATAAAGAGATGAAATTCATTATGAAAATCATGAGTGTGGGTGCAAGATGTCTGAGCTTGAATGAATACTTCTCTCTGAAGTAGATCTGAATGGAAAGGGTTACACTTGAATGATAAATCTGAGTGTATGATGCACCAATGATGAAGAAGGGGATCTAGATCTAAAATGTGCTTGTATTTGCTAGATCTGTTTATGGAATGATTAGATCCAAGAAGAGGCGAACATCTGTCTGAAGTGAAGGGTTAAATCTGTGTGAAGTATCTGTTCAGAAGAAATGCAATGACCTAAAATCTCTGAAGAACCATATGCTAGTTCGCCGAAGAGGAAGCGCGTATATACGCGGCTTCGCTGAAAGAAAAGCGTGTATGCGCAATTAAATTGGTTCTGTAATATTATACGCTGTTTTGTGTGAATGGAAGCGCGGATATACGCGACATCAGTGAAGTAAAAGCGCGTATGCAAACTAGGGTTTGATGAAGTCTGTGGTAAGAAATGACTGATCTATTCTGCTGTATTGCTGCTATCTGTATTCTACTGTTCTGAGTTTTCTGCATCAATTTGGTTATATGATTGAGTTTAAATGTATGAAGAGGGTCCAGTCTGAAAATATGATGAAACATGGCCTACAAGTATTGTTCCATTGAAGTTGTTGGATCCAGTGTGAAAATTGATGAAACGTGGTCCGAAGGGGTGCTGAGGGTTGTAGCCTTCAGTCAGGGGGTTGTAGCTCCCTTCCAGGTGAGGCTGGTAAACGAGATCAGGGGGTCGTAGCTCCCTTCCAGGAGAGGCTAGTAAACGAGTCAGGGGGTTGGAGCTCCCTTCCAGGAGAGGCTGGTAAACGAGCGCAGGTGGGTGCCTGCGTGCTGGTAGGAGTCTGCACCGGCACATATGTTGTAAGATGTTTTCTCTATAATAAAATATTGAAGGCTGAGCAACTGCAGCGGTGGTTTTCTCCCGACTTGGGTTTCCACCTAAAATCCTGGTGTTCATGTGTGATGCTTTTTGTGATGGTTTATTCTATTCTTACTGCACATGATTACTGTTTATTGAATATCTGATGAATAAATGATGGAATGATTTAAGTGAAGAATTAATGACATAATTAGTTCTCTGTGTATACGCGAGTTTGATAAAGGGTATCCGCGTATATACACGAGTCTTATTCAGGAAAGTAGCGTATGGGTTTTGAAGTAAAGAAAAGTAAAAAGTTTTGAATATGCTATAAATAATGATTCATCCCCCCCCTCTCAGTATTTTTCCAAACACACATAGGTGCTTCTTGTACTCTTGGTGAAATTCAAGTATATAAAACCCTATTTCAGGAGTTCCGTGACATTTTTTCCTGTTCATATGAAGAAATTCCAGGAATCGATCCATCGATTGTTGTTCATGAAATTAAGACGTACCCGGATGCTAAACCAATTAGACAGAGATTACGTCAGATACATCTGAGAAAAGTTTTTTCTATCAAAGCAGAAGTTGAAAAATTACTTCGTGCAGGTTTTATTTATCCAATCTCGTTAATGGACTGGGTATCTAATATTTTTCTGGTTAATAAAAAACAAGGAAAAATAAGAGTATGTATCGATTATAGGGATATAAATCGAGCTTGTCCAAAAGACAATTATCCAACCCCTTACATCGATCAAATTTTTGATGATTGTGCTCGAAGTGAAATGTTCTCTTTCATGGATGGATTTTCTGGCTACAATCAAATCAACATACTCCATGCAGATCAACCTAAAATAGATTTCATTTGTCCATGGGGAAATTTTTCTTATCGCAAACTACCTTTTGGCCTTAAGAACGCTGGCTCCACTTTTCAAAGGGCCATGTCTTATGCATTTCATGACATTAAGCACATTTTGCAGCCCTACCTCAAAGATTTGTCTCCTCATTCTTCACACAGAGAAAATCATATTACTCGTTTACGAGCCATATTTATATGATGGAGGAATTACAAGATTCGTCTAAATCCTCACAAATGTGTTTTCTACATACAATCTGAACAATTTTTGGGATTTATTGTCTCAAAGGCAGGCATTCGTGTTGATCCATCAAAGGTTGAGGCAATCATTAATTTACCTCCTCCTTCTACTCTTCGCCAACTCCAAAGTTTGCAAGGGAAAGAGAAATTTTTACATCGATTCATTCCTAACTACGCCAAGTTAACGAAAGGTTTCACTAGGTTGTTGAAACAAAATATTCCTTTCTTTTGGGATGAGGTTGTTGGTAGATCTTTTGACACTCTGGAAAATGCATTGACCCATGCACCATTATTGCATCCTCCCAACTACAACCAATATTACTTTTTGTACCTCATTGCTTCCAATTCCACGATAGGGATGGTTTTAGTTCAAGAAGATGAATTCCATGGTGGACATGTGATTTACTATCTTAGTCAAAATTTGGATCCGACTGAGATCAAATATTCACATGTGGAGAAATTGGCCTTGGCAGCTGTTGAGCATTGGAAAAGGTATGGATTCACCATGTATTTTCTCATCTTTTTCCTTTAAACATAACTCTTTTTATTCTAGAAAGATGATTTATTGGAGGATTATGATAGAATTGCAAAGACTATGTTTATTGTGAAAATTGACTAAATATTTCCTTTTATTCTAAAAACAGGAAACAAATGAAGTAAACCATTATTCGAAAGGAAGCTAAAACATGAGTAACTGTTGTTCCTCCAGCAACGGGCCATATCCAGACAAGAAGAAGGAAATTAGAATGCATAGCTAAAGGAAGACAAGGAAAAACATGGATATTGTTGAAAATGCAACAAGATGATGGAGCTTAGTGAAATGAAGTCGCCTTCACTAAGTGGCCCCGCAGGAAAATTCTGGCGCAAAGTCTATTTTTAGACTATGTCTATTTTTAGACATATGGAGCATGGTTCAGGGGTTGCAGTATGTTATTCTTGGAGTATTGGTCATGTTGGTAAAAATATATGGACCTCTATTTTTTGACCTATAGGTCGATGTCTATTTTTAGATTGCCTATCCTAAAAATAGGGAAGTCAAATATTATTTACCCTTAATAATATTTGGACTATAAACTTCAGTTTACTCTCTTGGAGCACTTCAGTTCAAGCCTTGGAAGTGGCTCATGCATCTGACAGAGGAATTACGCTATTCCTAAGGGTTTGGTGAGCACATGCATGGTTGAATTCAGTTAGGACTTCAGTGGCAGAAGTTTGGTGGAGTAAATGAGACAGCTAGTGGAGTTGTGTTCGGTTTAACTTAGTTGAACTAGTTGAGATTAGTTTAACTAGCTAATCAACTAGTAATGAGTGGAGTGAATTAAATATTATTTAATTCATTAATTAGTAACTCATTATTCAACTCAAGAACACATCAGTTCACTATGGTGCATGGACAGTTTAGGAGAGACCAGTGAAAGAGGTAGATGAAAGGGTGGAGTTAGCTATCAATGGCGACATCAGTTGTGCATGAGATTTGCACCACACTTGGAGGAATTGCCCATGATGATTGCGCTGTCAAGCCAAGGAGATTCGAACCTTGGATCTCTATTTAGACAGGCCATGATTGCGCAATAGAGGCAAGGCAATTGGTGGTGAGTTTTGAACCAGTAACCTGTTCAAAACCAAGCTAGTTTGTGTGTAACTTCATGAGATAGTACTGAGTACTTGTGAGGAGTATTGTACTAATTTTGTTACATGATTTATCCATTATAATATACACAATAGATATGGGGTTTTCAGCTATAATCTTTCCCCATACATACTGTGTTAATGTGTATGATGATTTGATGTGCTATCGCTTGTTTTATTTCCGCATGTGTGATGATCTGAGTGGAAGAGATTATGTGTTGCATATAAATTAGAATTGTATGTGATAAGGATAGTCTCAGTGGATAATTAATCATTATTCAGCAAATTTTTACATGGTATCATAGCTATTGAAGCAGAGATTGATCATCACAGTGATTACAAACTTATTTCGGTAGACAGAGTCTGCATGCGGGCCAGGTAGCCTCTGGATCCATCCTTTCTTTGAAAGGTGATATATCCAGTAAACACCCCTTGCAGTCGATCTCTGTGCTAGAAATAATTTGTTCTCACAGATCTAGAGCGGTTGAGCTTTGAAGTGGAATTCGAATTTTGCAGCAATTTTGTTTTCTTGGTGCCAGTGTTGAAAATGTCTTTCAACGGTTTGCGACTCGAATATGCTCTTGAAGGCAGTTCGAATTATGTTGCATGGAAGGATCGCATGGAGGCAGTATTAGAAGATAATGGTCTGAAGGAGTTCGTAGATACGGATGTCCAAAAGCCCACTGATCCTGCTAAAGTCGAAGCATGGCAAAAGAAGATGGCGAAATGTCGAAGGATCCTGTTGGAGGGCGTCAAGGATCATATTGTATCCAGCCTGCATGGAAAGGCTTCTCCATATTTAATATGGAAAGCTTTGACGGATCTATTCCAAAGTAAGAGCGACCAAAGGAAGCTGGCGCTCAAAGATAAGCTCAGGAACATCAAGATGGAGAAAGGCGATAGTATCGCCAAATACCTCACGAAGTTCACTCAATGCAGAGATGAGCTGGGAAGTGTGGGGGTGACTATCGAAGATGAGGACATGGTCGACCTGGCTCTCCTTGGTCTTTCGAAGGCTTGGCACTCATATCAAGATAGTGTCAATGGTCGGGAGAAGCTGCTAGGATGGGAGCGCCTTTGGCCGGATCTCATGCAGGAGATAAGGAGGACTACTCGAGATGGATCTTCATCAAAGGGAGCTGATGAAGAAAATTGCGCTTTGGTTGCCAAAGCAAAGAAGGGGAAGGGTAAGAGAACTTCTCATTCTGGTGCAAAGGGCAAGAATTAGGATATGTCAAAAGTGAAGTGTTTCACTTCCATGATCACGGACATTATGCTACCAATTGTCGAAAGAAGAAGAAAAAATAGCAAGCGGGAAGATCTGCAGATGGAGAAGCTTTGGCTTCACAGTTCGAGCTTGAATTTTCACTGATCGAATGCTTGGTTTCAAGTGTGATGGGATCGGTGTGGTTCTTGGACAGCGGTGCGTCATTTCATATGACGGGAGATCGGGATTTTTTCTCAGATCTGGAGGACAAAGATTTGGGTGTGCACATCGAGATGGGCGATGATGGTAGATACAGTGCGACTGGTATCGGTACCATATCCTTTCAGAGGGAGTCTGGTAAACCCTTTGTATTGAGGGATGTCATTCATGTACCTGGATTGAAGAAGAACTTGATCTCTGTGGCGATGTTGGAGGATAAGGGGTATGATGTGGTCTTCAGCGAAGGAAAAGCCTTCTTGCGCAGTAAGACTACTAGAGAGACCCGAAAGATAGGGGTTCGAACCAAGAACCTTTATCAGTTGCAGGTAGATGGTTGCGCAGCAATGGCATGCAAGGCGGGAGAAGTGGTGAGATGGGATGATGAGGGCAAACTGTGGCACAGGAGATTGGGCCACCTTCACCATGGAGCTTTGAAGATCCTGCAACAGATTTCTACTGGGCTTCCTAAGGGCACTCTTGTGCAGTCAGATCAGTGCAAGGGGTGTAATTTAGGGAAGTATGTGAAAGCCACCTTTCACGAGAAGGATAGTCACGCCACGATGATCCTTGAGAGATTTTACACAGACGTGTGTGGTCCTTTCTCAGTTGCTTCGACAGCAAAGCACATGTATTATGTGATCTTTGTTGATGATTTCTCTCGAAAGTGCTGGATCTTCTTCATGCAGAAGAAGAGCGATACATTTGCGAAGTTTTGTGAGTTTAAAGCACTGGTCGAGAAGGAGTCGGGGAAGAAGGTGATTGCTCTAAGGAGTGATAACGGTGGTGAATTCATCTCGGCTGAATTCAAGGAGTTATGCAGCGCAGAAGGGATTCGGAGAGAGCTCATCGCACCCCATAACCCACAACAGAACGGGGTGGCTGAGCGGAAGAACAGAACGATCGTGGGTGCTGCACGGGCGATGTTGCATGATCAGGGCCTACCCCTTCACTTGTGGGCTGAGGCATGCAATACATCAGTGTATGTGCAGAACCGTTGTCCTCACAAGGTTCTTGGCATGAGTACACCAGAGGAGGCTTATTCTGGCAAGAGGCCTGATATTTCCCATTTGCGGATATTTGGTTCTCCTGTCTACATGCATGTGACGAAGGATGCGAGAAGGAAGCTGGATCCAACTGCTGAGGTTGGAATATTTGTGGGGTACAATGATACACCTCATAACTATCGGGTGTATGTGCCAGACAGTCGCAAGACTGTTGTGCGACGGAATATAAAATTTCAGGAGGAGAAAGCCATGCAGTGTTCGCTTGAGAGGGAGCTACACTTGCATGCAGATGAGGAGCTGTTAGTTCCTAAGGAGGAGCTTCCGGATGTGGATCAGCCACAAGAGGAGGTTCAGGAGGTGGAAGAAACCACCCATGCAGTGCCAACCATCAGAGGGCGCATGCACACTACAGAAGCTGAGCGACTGGCTCGAGATGCAGAGAAGGTTGTGGGACCACCTACAGCACAGCGCAGACAGAGGCAGTCACCGGATCGGTACACTGGATACGTGGCTCTTGTGAGTCAATGTGTTGTGACGGAGCCATCCTCTTTTGAGGAAGCTGTGGAGGAACCCGCATGGGTTGATGCCATGATCGAAGAATATGATTCGATCGTCGGGAACAGTGCATGGGAGATTGTCCCAAGACCGGTGGGGAAATCAGTGGTGGGTTCGCGATGGATCTACAAGGTGAAGCAGGCGGCTGACGGGAGTGTGGAGAAGTACAAGGCGAGATTTGTCGCCCGTGGCTTTTCACAGATCGAGGGGATCAATTATGAGGAGACTTTTGCACCTGTCGCAAGGTACTCTTCCATACGGACGATCCTTGCTCTCTCAGCGCAGATGGGGTGGCACATTCATCAGATGGATGTGAAGACTGCGTTCCTCAACGGAGTTATTGAGGAGGAGGTGTACATAGAGCAGCCTGAAGATTTTGAGATCTTCAGCAGTGAGTCGCATGTGTGCCGACTCAAGAGAGCACTGTACGGGCTGAAGCAAGCACCTCGTGCTTGGTACACTCGAATAGACAGCTACTTCACCAGGCTTGGATTCTCCAAGAGTGAGGCGGATCCAAACCTGTACCAGATTGTGGTGGAGGGGAAGATGTTGATCATCGTACTGTATGTAGATGATCTGATTTTGACTGGCGATGAGCAGTTGATACTTTCATGCAAGGAGGATCTTGCACGAGAGTTTGAGATGAAGGACTTGGGCATCCTTCATTATTTCCTCGGATTGGAGATTTGGCAGCGCAGTGGAGGACTGTTTGTTTCTCAGGGCAAGTATGCCCGGGAGATTCTGGAGAGGTTCAACATGCAAGGCTGCAAGCCTGTTGACACTCCTCTTCCTGGTGGTTGGAGGAAGGATGATGCTACTTCAGCGGAGGTAGTGGATGCCACTGTCTATCGACAGTTGGTGGGGTCGCTTATGTATCTGGTCAATACACGACCCGATATATGCTATGCAGTTAACCAGCTTTCGCAAGCTATGGTTAAGCCTACCAAGCTCTTTTGGAAGGCAGGCAAGCATGTATTGCACTATATCAGAGGCACATCAGGATATGGTCTATGGTATAGACAGGAGGATGGAGCGAAGCTTTCTAGCTTCACTGATGCAGATTGGGTAGGGAGCCCAACGGACCGGAAGAGCACTTCTGGAGGAGTTTTCAGCATTGGGTCGACAGCAGTTTCCTGGTACAGCAGGAAGCAGAGATCCGTGGCACTCAGTTCAGCAGAGGCCGAGTACATGGCAGCTAGCTTTGCTGCATGTGAGGCTATTTGGATGAGGAAGATCCTCGCAGGTTTGTTCAGGTTGCATTTGGAGCCTACGGTGATCTACTGTGATAACCAGAGCTGCATCAAGCTCTCGGCTAATCCAGTATTTCATGATAGGTCCAAACATATCGACATCAGGTACCATCATATCAGAGATTGTGTTCAGCGGAGAATCATGATGCTTTCATATGTTCCCACGGAGGATCAAGATGCCGACATCCTGACGAAGGCGCTCACCAGGAGCAAGTTCGAATTCCACAGAGGCAGGATAGGGGTTGAAGATAATCCATATCTTGCTGAGAGGGAGTGTTGAGAATGCAGCAAGATGATGGAGCTTAGTGAAATGAAGTCGCCTTCACTAAGTGGGCCCGCAGGCAAATTCTGGCGCAAAGTCTGTTTTTAGACTATGTCTATTTTTAGACATATGGAGCATGGTTCGGGGATTCCAGTTTGAGATTCTTGGAGCATTGGTCATGTTGGTAAAAATAGATGAGACTCTATTTTTTAGGTCGAAGAGGTCGAAGGCTATTTTTAGACTGCCTCTCCTAAAAATAGGGAAGTCAAATATTATTTACCCTTAATAATATTTGGACTATAAACTTTAGTTTACTCTCTTGGAGCACTTCAGTTCGAGCCTTGGAAGTGGCTCATGCATCTGACAGAGGAATTATGCTATTCCCAAGGGTTTGATGGCATCATGCATGGTTGACTTCAGTTAGGACTTCAGTGGCAGAATTTTGGTGGAGTTAATGAGACAGCTAGTGGAGTTGTGTTCTGTTTATTTTAGTTGAACTAGTTGAGATTAGTTTAACTAGCTAATCAACTAGTTATGAGTGAAGTGAATTAAATATTATTTAATTCATTAATTATTAACTCATTATTCAACTCAATAACACATCAGTTCACTACAGTGCATGATCAGTTCAGTGGAGACCAGTGAAAGAGGTAGATGAAAGGGTGGAGTTAGCTATCAGTGGCGACATCAGTTGTGCATGAGATTTGCACCACACTTGGAGGATTTTCCCATGATGATTGCGCTGTCAAGCCAAGGAGATTCGAACCTTGGATCTCTATATAGACAGGCCTGGATTCCGCAATAGAGGCAAGGCAATTGGCGGTGAGTTTTGAACCAGTAACCTGTTCAAAACTGAGCTAGTTTGTGTGTAACTTTATGAGAAAGTACTGAGTACTTGTGAGGAGTATTGTACTAATTTTGTTACATGATTTCTCCATTATAATATACACAATAGCTATGGGGTTTTCAGCTATAAGCTTTCCCCATACATACTGTGTTAATGTGTATGATGATTTGATGTGCTATCGCTTGTTTTATTTCCGCATGTGTGATGATCTGAGTGGAAGAGATTATGTGTTGCATATAAATTCAAGTTGTATGTGATCAGGATAGTCTCGATGGATAATTAATAATTATTCAACAAATTTCTACAGCTATAGCCTAATAAGGCCAAGCATTAGCTAAAAAAATAAAAGGAGTGAATTTCTCAGGATCTTTCGATCTTGAGGGATCGCTGTTCGGTATTATCATTATTTCTTGTCCTGTCCGCCGAATTGTTATAAAAGGTAGTGCCTATAGAAATTGGGGGATGGAAGGATTATTATTGAACTTATTTTGTAGCTCTATAATTTCTTAACTCTCGTTATTAGAGAGTAACTTCTATAAACGTTATTTATGTCTGATTAATACAAGAACATGTTGTCGTTCCATTTCTTAACTCTGGAGTAAAGCCCAATGGTGTTTCACTAGTGGCTAAGGGCCCAGCCCTAGTGATTCTATTTGTTGTTTGTATCATTACCTTTCATTTATCATTGTGTGATAGTTTGTATTTGTTTTTGTTGCAGTTTTCAAGTTAATTTTTTTACTGTTTAATTGCTTATTGATATCCGTTTGTTACATTGATGAATTGTTGTTCTGTTCTAACAAGAATCTTAATTCCTGTATCATTTATCTTGTTATGCTTAATAGAGCTTCGTTGTTTATAATTTTATGTTCCATTTCAGTTGCTATTCCATTCCATTTGTTTTTTCGTTTGACTTATGTTCATTTCAGAGTGCTGATCAAGAGAGTTTGTTGTCAACAGGATTTGCTGCTTAACAGGATTTGATTCTTAACAGGATTTGCTGCTCAATAGGATTTGTTGTTTAATATAATTTTCTGTTCAATTCTCTCAGATAGAGTTTGTTGTTCAGATTCATTAATTTTCTATTCAAATTCATTAGATAGCGATTGTTGTTCAATTCAGATTTGTTGTTCATTTCAATTCATTAGTTTACAGTCTGTAAAGAGTTTGGTTTTGCTTTTGAAGAGATTGCCTAGTTTTCTTTCATTAGCGGCCTTTAGTTCAATTTCCTTTTAATTCATTTAAGGTAGGATTATCAACTGTAAATAATATTGGTTATTGTTACCTATGTTCTCAGATTGATTATCTTGTTCTCGTTTTATTTCAATTCCATCAATTTCTAAAGGAAAGAGTTATCATTATTGCATCCTTGACTGATGTTTGCTGAGTGAATGATTGGATTTCAGAGCATTTAAGTTCATGTCATTGTAGTTAGATTTATTTTCCAAGAATCCGTTTACTCTTGTATTTACAACACTCTACTACATATTGCAAGGCATTACTCTTAGATTGAATTGTAGCCTCAGACTGAGTACACTCTTGAAACAAAAAGTCGTTCTTAGATTGATGATTAATGTAGGATAAATAGGTGTTAAAGGACACCTTTTATACCTCAACATTTTTTCACCATTACTGGGTAGAGTGTAGCCATTTACAGAGAGTGATGCATATTTTATTTTTTTCTACTAGCGAAGAATTGGGTATTAAAAATGGAAGGTAAGAACCTACATACCGAGCAAGAAACATACTTTTTCACTGGCCCGCTTCATAGCAGAATTGGGTAAAATTTTTAGGTAGGAATGAATGCTTGTCTTTTTGAATGAATAGAAAAGTTAAACAGAAAAAAATTCCTCCTAAACCCGAAAAGCCTAAGGGACCGGTGACCCTTGGGTGAACAACTTTCATTGACAAAATCCTTAAGAAAACTGAATCCTAGCCATCAGTAGGACCTAGGAAAGTTATTTATAGACAACCTACTAGTTCCCTTCAGGCCACAAAATCACCATATGTAGCCTTTTCTGAGGTACATAGCCAAAGAGAAGGAATTGAGCAAGATTCCCAAGAAATTGAGAATTCTCGTCTAATTTCTCTACAAGAAGGGAACTCTAGTAATCTCCGTGAAGGAGGAGGATAAACAGGGGAAAAAGAAGAACCAAAATCTCCTCTTGAAGTAATCCAAACATTGATCAACCCAGATAAGGGAAGTGATGTCAACATCATTCAAAACAAAGCTAAAGGAACTGAATCTCCTCAAATAGTAGGTCTGCAAGGAACACTCGTTATTCCAGATCAAGGGAGTGTTGTCAAGGTCATTCCTATTCCTTCTAGTCAGCCTAGGAATTCCCTTGAAATCCTAGAAGGATATTGGCACATTCGATCAAATGTCCCAGAACCAGAACCAACAAACACCTCAACAAACTTCCACACTGCAATATCCCATTGTGGACACTGCAGTTAATGCACCTATGAAGGCCATTCCTCTTCAACATATTCTTACATTCCATGGATTAACATCAGAAGATCCAAATGCAATTTTTTTTGAATTTGATGTATTATGCAGGGAGTATGATTATACCATCGATCCCCAAAAATTAAAATTATTTCCTTCCACATTAAAAGGAGCAGCTTTACGATGGTTTATGGGGTTAGGTGGAGGTGTTATAAATGATTGGGATCAGATGAAAGTTGTGTTTCTAAAGAAATATCAGGATTATTGTAGGTCTAGGGAATTAAAAGATGAAATATTTCAGATGACAGCAAAACCTAATGAAACATTTGAGGAATATGTAGAACACTTTCAATACAACCTCTAGACATCACCTTATGCATCTTTACCCTTACCTGATAATGTGTTAAAAACTAAATTACTTAAAGGGATGAAGGAAAAATGGGTTGAAACATTAAACATTATGGGAAAAGGTGATATATATCAAGAAAATTTTGTTGACATTATTGATTTATGTATCAGGAGTTCGAGAGGCAGCACAAGGCTAAAGTCAGCAGAACGTGATATTATCACAAGAGATAGTAAGATCTCTGGTGAAATTATAACCCGCATAGAAATTGGCAATCTACTAGAAGATTTTAAAATGGATATTCTAGGGTCTCTGATAATGCAGTTCAAAATTTTGCAAGAAAAACAAAAGAAAGCATAAGCAGAGAAAAATTTGGCAATATTCTGCCCTAAATGCAGAAAAAAACACAGCCATAAAGAGTGCTCGTTGGATATAGTCAAAGTCTGTGCTATCTGCACAAAATATCACTCCACAGAAGGTTGCCCCTCGCTCCCTGGATTGAAAGCAGTTTACAAGGAGGTGGAAGAAGAATCAAAATTGGTATGCCTACTCAATCAATGCCGAAAATGGTAGCCACGACAAACAGGTATGCCAATTGATCCATCCTCTTCTTTTCAGTCTCCTCAGTATAATGCTTAGCAATATAATGGAATGTGGAAAAATCAGCCACCTTTCCCCAATTGGTCACAATAGTCATTTCCTACATCACCATGGAAAAATCAAACAAATCAAACCAATCGGCGAAAATTTCCTTATTGTCCACCATTTTTGAAAAATAATACTTATCCAACACAATTGTTGGTTCCCCTCCACTTCGCAGAGTTAGACCTGGCAATCGAACTAGCAAAGAACTACAAATAAACTAGCTAGAACAATCCCTCTCCCTGAACCTATACTTCTAGCACCTTATACATTGCCACAAAATCCCCAGACCAACTTAAGACTGCAACTCCCAGCTCAACCCAACCCAAACCCTAATAATAGGCCAGTTTAGTCTGTTCAAATAATGGAACCATCAGAACCAGAAACTGAATTAAGGGAGTGCAGTGACCTTCAATTAAGATCTGGGCACATAATAGAAACCGAGGGAGACAAAAATGTTAAATTTGAAGAACCACTACCCGCAGAACAAAAAGTGCACAAGGAGAATGTGGCTAAACAAAAAACTCGGGAACAAGCAACCACCTCTTCTCCACCATTCCCAGAGCGATTAATCATACCTCACCCAATAGAATATCCTAATTTTGATCTTCTGGGAGAATTAAAAAATTTGTGTATAAAAATCCCTCTCCTCCAAGCTATCCAAGACATCCCTATTTATGCAAAAACCATCAAAGAACTATGTATAAGGAAGCCCAAGAGGAGAACAAAAACTAACCCAACTGTACAAGTAGTCGACACTCTATCTGATTTATTATCAGGAATGGAAACACCTATAAAGTATGAGGACCCAGGAAATCCTATAGTGATGGTGGAAATTAATGGGCAATCATTTCCAAATTCCTTAGTTGATTTGGGAGTTGCAATTAATATCCTAACAACCACCACTTGTCAAAAACTTGGCATTACATCATTAGATCCAACAACAACCTTATTAGAGTTGGTTGACCAATCAGTAGTCAAACTAGAAGGTACACTACATGATGTAATGGTATCAGTAGATTCCTGGGAGTACCATGTTCACTTCCTGATTATCAACCCCAAAAACTGGCTAGATGGACACCCATTGATCCTAGGTAGACCTTGGTTGGCAACTGTCGATGCTTACGTTGGCTGCTGACAAGGCAGCATGACTATAATGAGGGGAAAATATGTCAATAATTTAGCTTTATATCCCCTAGCCCAACCAAGCCTATCGATAATTAAAACAAGGAAACAACCTGTGTCATACCTCATGGAAAATATTAGATCACCACTAACCATAAAATATGCCCTCGATTTTAAAGACCAAACAGAGGATGATATTATTAATAGTTTCATTAATAAACCAAAAATCAAATCCCATCTGCAATGTCACATGATCAAGGAAGAATTTGATAATAAAGAAGAAGAAGATCCCCTGAAATACATTCGTGATCAATCAATACCCACTACTTCTGTGTACAATAGCAAAATTGTAGAAATTGAACTAGGAAAAACATTAAACATTAACAAAAATCTGACTGTTGAACAAGAAAAGAAGACGGTCCAATTACTACAAAAATATAAGGGAGCCTTTGCATGATATTATCCAGGCATGAAGGGAATTTACCCCCAGTTATGTACGCACCACATCTATACAGAAAAAGATGCTAGACCCATTCACCAACCCCAACGAAGATTAAACCCTCATCTTAAATATATTGTGAAAGATGAATTACAAAAGCTGTTGGATGTCAATTTTATTTACCAAATATCTGATAGCAAGTGGGTCTCTCCATTATTAGTGGTGCCAAAGAAGAAAAGAAAGTGGAGGATATGTGTCGGCTACCGAGAACTAAACAAAGCAACCCAGAAATATCACTTTCCCCTTCCCTTCATTGACCACGTATTAGATACATTGGCAGGAAAGAAATTATTTTCTTTCCTAGATGGCTTCAGACAATCAAATTCAGATTGCCCCTAAATTCCAAGACAAAACCAATTTTACCTGACCTTCGGGGAAATTTTCCTACCGAGTTTTACCCTTTGGCCTATGCAATGCCCCTGCTACATTTGAGAGGGCCATTCTCAGCATCTTTTCAGATTTAATAAATGAAGGGCTCGAAGTATTCATGGATGAATTCACATATTACAGAGATGATTTTGAGCCAGCATTAGAAACTTTGGAAAAGGTGTTGCAAAGATGTATTGACACTAGGCTTTGCTTAAGCCATGAAAAGTGTCACATGATGATGATCGAGGGACTCATATTAGGTCATTATATTTCAGCAACTGGAATACAGGTAGATCCAGCTAAAATTCAAATAATTTTGTTAATACCTACTCCTACCACACAAATAGAGGTACGTAGCTCTCTCAAATTTTCTGGTTATTATAGAATATTTATAGAACATTATTCTTTAGTAGCTGCACCTTTATATCCATTAACAGGGAATGTTGATTTTAATTGGACAGATAAATGTGACCATGCCTGTGAGGATCTCAAAAATATTCTATCAACAACCCCAGTGTTAAGGGGCTCAAATTGGGATTTTCCATTCCAAATTTCATCTAATGCCTTAGACACAGCTATTGGAGCAGTTCTTGGGAAAGAAGAGGATGAGAAACCATATGAAATCTATTACATTAGAAAAAATCTATCTCCTGCTGAATTAAACTATACTATGACTGAGAAAGAATTTTTAGCTGTGATACATGCTATAAATAAATTTAGACATTATATAACTGGGTATCCTGTAGTTTTATATACAGATCACTTTGCCATAAAATTTTTAGCAAATACACCTGTTACAAATGGTAGAGTAACAAGATGGTTGATTTTATTGCAGGAATTCGATATCACAATAAAAGATTGACCTGGAAAAGAGAACCCTATAGCTAATTTCTTGTCACGAATGCCAAAACCAACAGATGGAGCAGTAGTCGAAGATCACTTCCCAGATGAGCATTTGTTCGTTGTTGCTGCTATAACCCCATGATATGTTGATATTGCAAATTACTTAGCAATAGGTAAATTACCTAAGCATCTAACGCCGAATGAACGAAAACAGATAGTACAACATAGTACCCGATTCTCTTGGATTGGGGGCTACCTGTTTCATACAGGATTAGATCTGCACATCAGGAGATGCATTCGAGAGGAAAAGATATTTGATATTCTGAAAACATGCCACGATGGGCCATGTGGCGGGAATTTTGCAAATCATAGGACTGGTCACAAAGTCTTAAAAATAGGCTATTACTGGCCTACCATTTTTAAAGATGCCAAAAAAATTGTACAAGCCTGCGGTAGTTTCCAAAGGGCGAGTCGCCCTGGACAGTCCGACGAAATGCTTTTGAACCCACAATTAGTAATCGAGCCATTTGAACACTGGGTGCTCGAATTTTTTGGTCCTATTAACCCACCATCAAATTAGAAAACATACATCCTAGTCGCAACAGAGTATGTTACTAAATGGGTTGAAGCAGAGGCACTTTCGAGAGCTACAGAGCACTCTATAATAAAATTCCTTTTCCAAATATTTGTGTGATATGGCCTCCCAAGGAACGTAATTACAGATGGAGTACCACAATTTTTAGGTAACAGAATCGCTGCAATATTAGAAAATTACCACATTCAGCACAAAATCACAACTTCGTACCACCCACAGGAAAATGGCCAGGTAGAGAGCACGAATAAAGTGATCGAATATATATTGACAAAAATAGTTGCATCACACAGACATGACTAGGCTTATAGACTACCAGAAGCCTTGTGGGTGTATTGAACAACATGAAGAAATACCACTGGGTATTCCCCATATCAGTTGGTATTTGGAAAAGAACCCATCTTTCCAATAGAGTTTGAAATTCAGACATTAAGAACAACCTAGGAGGTGGGTTTAGATTTAAATGAAGCCCAGGTTAGAAGATTACATCAAATCAATGAGTTAGATGAAATTAGGCTCTCTACTCTTCAACACACTGCATTAATTCAACAGTAGAGAGAAAAATGGCAGAACACCCTCATTAAATAGATAATCTTCCACGATGGAGATTGGGCAGTCCTATATGACTCCAGGTTTCATGATTTTCTAAGAAAAATCCAGACACGATGGCTTGGACCCTACGAGATAAAAAAAGTGCATGATAATGGCACCATCACATTAACCACCATTGATGGATCTAGACATTCTTTCAAAGTAAACGGCCATCGAGTGCGACTTTACCATAAACCCCTTAATCGGGAATCCTTTTACAAACAATTACAGGAAGATTCTACCATGTAGATTCTTGTTGAGGGAGACAACTCCTCCTCAACACCCATTCAATGAATAATTTCTTTCATTTTGAAACTTTTACATAAAATTTTTTCTCTTTATCTTGTTTTCCTTTTGTACAGATTTTAAGCTATTCCTTTTTAAGGAACAACAATAATTTCTTTCAAGAAACAATGCGTTTGAGTGTTTATTTTTGTTGTTCCTTTCAAAAGAAAAAATAGTTTTTGCTGCGTTTTTTCTGTTGTTCCTTTCCAAAGGAACAACAGTTTTTGTTGTTCCTTTCCAAAGGAACAACAATTTTTGTTGCGAGTTTCTACTATTCCTTTCCAAAGGAACAACAATTTTTGACGTGTGTTTTTGTTGTTCCTTTCAAAAGGAACAACAGTTCTTGCCACGTGTTTTTTGTTGTTCCTTTCCAAAGGAACAGCAATTTTGTTGCGTGTTTTTGTTGTTCCTTTCCAAAGGAACAACAATTTTTCTGCCTGTTTTTTCCGTTCCTTCCCAAAGGAACATCATTTTTCCCGCTTGTTTTCGCTATTCCTTTCCCAAGGAACAACATTTTTTACTAATTTTTTTTTCTGTTCCTTTCTAAAGGAACAACATTTTTTATTTTTTTCCGATTGCTTTTGTTGTTCCTTTCCAAAGGAACAACATTTTTGCAGATTGTTTTTGCTGTTCCTTTCCAAAGGAACAACACTTTTTTGAGTGCATTTTTTTTGTTTTTGAACAACATTTCGAGGATTTTTGTAAATTCTTCATGACTCTTTTAAAGGAAACATACAATTTATGCAAGGATACACAAATTACATGTTACTGGAGTCAGCAAATCAAGAGAAATTGTCATTTTTTAGAAATTGTTTTGTAGTGATAAGAAAAAGGAAAGGACACAACCATCTATATCAATTTGCTATCTTTATTTTCACTAAAATTAATATGATCAGTTATCTTTATCATGTTGTTTCTTCCCTAAATTCTCATAAATCTCTTTGATTTTTTATTTATTGAATAAGAATGAGGGAATATTTTCTCTATTGATATGTTCAAACTTCTTCCACCATCCCTACTCTTAAGGAGTGTTGAGCCATCCTCTATATATAAGTAGGGAAGTGCTATATGAAAACAAAACAAAAGAAAAATCTCTATATACAGTTCTACGATATGGCAGATGGAGGATAGGGGGTCTCATCAAGAGCCAGCCTACCATGATCATAAGGAAGCAATGAAGTGGCATTCCCATTATGGCCACCACACCACAGATATGATCCAATGGATAACTCAGAAAAAATAATAAAAACTCCTTGGAACAGGAGGTCTCATCACGAGACGGCCTACCCACCTTTCACTCCTTCCTGGTGAATGGCATTGTGATTCATCTGGTTCCCAAGCCAGCATAGTGGCCTCCATCATGACATTACACACCACTTCCCTAGGCATAAATAAAGGATAATGGTTCCAAGGGTGAAAAAGAAACTTTGTCAAGGTTATAGACACCTGTGGGCAACAGAGCTTTGCTGATGGTATTGGAGTCATATATTTCACAAATCAATAGTAATGTTGAACCCTTTTCTTATATCTTTATCTAATATCAAATGAGAGTATGCCCCTAAACCCTTTGTTTTGAACCTATTATGAATGAAATTTATTTATAAATTGATCATAATAGTTTATGTGGGTAATGACTGCATAAGTACTTGCTTTCACATCAGCTATCCCTTTCCCTTATTCTCGAATCATTACATAACAATTCCATATCTATTCACAATTTAATAATATGCATCGATTTCAGTAATGCAATAATTTGTTGATCATATCATAAGTATGTATGCATTTCAATGTTGTAAAACTGTTGTGAAGTACCTTGCTCTTCTATTTGATGGTCGAGGATGACCTATCATCCTTCAAGGGGGGCACAGATGCCTTTTAATGCCTGCATGCGGGTTGAATTCCTATATTCCCAGTAATAGTAAAAGCTTAATGATATTTTTCTGATATACACAAGGTGTTGTGCTGTGTTGTTTCATTACATTGCTATGCATTTGTGAAGAATTAACAGCGTGAAAATTGAATGGGAGGACGAGCAATTCATTGTGAGCCACAGGTGCTAGCTGTTTCTAACACTGCACGAAAAATTCTAGAGAGATTAGGGTGGATTACCTACCTCACAAGACTGTAGCAACCTCATGAAACGGTAGCCATTGAATTTTTATAGAATATGCAGGAAGGTTACTCCATGGTTAGAGGTAGGCAGATAGTAGTAACAAAATCAATAATCGCTGAGGTATCTGGTCTGCCAGCAGAAGGACCCATATGGACCCATAAGAAAGTGAAACTCCAAGAAGCCATGAACATTTTTCCGGGATGAAGGGCAGATGCTGGTCATCAGAGGGAAAGGAGTTCAGCTATATACTTTGGGAGAATTGTGGACAGAATTGGCGAAAGTGGTATAGAGCTACATAACATGCGATGGAAGAAAAGATGTGGTAAGACCACGCCACCTTAAGCTATTAGCAGTGTTAAAACAAAAATGTATTGTAAACCTGCCTGCATATTTAAATTTTTTATTGCATGATTCCACCCGAAGTATAAGAAAATCTTGTCATATAGCCATGGTGGTAAGCCACCATTGTTTAATTATATTGATAGTGAGTTACAGTCTTGCCCAATAGCAGACTAGTTGGGAAGAACTGATATTCTTAATTGACGGAGGAATAGCCCTGCCTGCCCCAAAATGAAAAAAAATTACTAGCACAACAGTAGAACCATCAAAACGTAGACAATCCTCCAGTTTAAGGAGAAGTAGGGGAATGATAGAAGGTCTTCAGGGTAGCAGTAGCCAACACTTAGAATTTCCCAGTTCGGAAGATGAACAACCCCCACAACTCGAAGAAGGAAGTCACCACACCGATGAGGAAGAAGGAAATAAGGAAGAAGAAGGGAGTCACCCCACTGGTGAAGAAGAAGAGAGTCACCACACCAGTGGAGAAGAAGAAATTCACCCTACCAGTGCAGAAGAAGGAATTTATCACACCTGTGAAGAGGAATAAAGCAATGAAGATGAAAGAGAGGAAGCGGAACCTCCCAAAACCACCATTGCAAGTCCACCTCAAAGCCCATTGCAGGAGGACCAATTTGCCCAAATTTTGGCCAACATGAGCGAATACATACGACCCCACAGCCCACTGAACTTCAACATTGAGATAAACCAATTGCAGGAACAAGCTGTTACTGGTGAAGATACGGTCGAGGGAATACCCGATGAAGTAGAAAAAGAAAACCCTCAGGGGACATCAAAACTAGCTAGGGTTACTTCCCCTAATAAATGTGGCCAGGAAGGTGTGAACACTGTAGAAGTGTTCCAAATAGAAGACTCTTAGGGAACAACAAAACCATTTAAGGTTACTACCCCTGAAGAACGTAGCCAAGAGCATATGAACACTGAAGAAGTGTTTTGAGAAGAAAAAAGAGAAGCAAGCCTGAGCAAAGGAATGGCTACTGAAAAGAAAACCCTACCTAACCAATTGAGTACAGAAAAAGAAACAGTCATTCCTCCCAGGAAAAAAAAGAAAATAACCGAACATGGGAAGTTGCGGAGGGAACGACATAAGCTCCAAAAGCTAGTGGAACAATTCAGACAGAGTATTAGGGTTCTCAAAATGAAGAAAACCCCCAAAAAAACCCCAAAATAGAGGAACATAGCCACCAAATGAACCCCAAAGAAGAGGAAAGTAGCCACCAAAGCGAAGCCCCAGATTGCAGATACTATGGAAACCCAAGCTGAGCCCAATCAAGAAGACATTGAACAACGGGAAACTATTCCAGATGCAACTGCCCCAACTGAAAGTGCACATACCTATAGTAAAAACATTTTTATTGACCCTACTATAGAAAAACTCCAAAAGGAGCTGGCACAGGCTCAATAGGCAAGAGAAAATATTGAAGAAGAGATTGTCCCCAAAAAGAAATATCAACAGTTACAGTAGCAACTAAAGGACATCAGTGCATCAAAGGCTGAAGCCTATGATAAGTGTCGGAAGGCAGAAGAGAAATCTAAAGAGGTAAGGAATAAATTAAAAATGGCTTGGAATCAAATGGATACTCTCTATTCCTTATACACAAATGTTCTAGCATGTAGATGCCCTGCCAAGAATTATTCTTTGTTTTTATTAGAAAGATATTTACAGTTGAAAATTAAAACAGTTAGGATAGGAAAGTCTATGGAATTAAACACTATAGATGATTTTTTAAAATGCTGCAAACTCTATGGGGTTAAATTCCAACGTCTGCTATGTGGTTTCTATTTTCACAATCTTATATTGGAGAATGAAATTGAGATAAATCCCAGCCCTTTTGTGGGTGATATCCAATTTCAAACATTTATTTCATTTGCTGTCAACCAGCTGAAATGGCTCAAGGCCTATAATATTTTTCAGAGGCAAGAAAATCGGTTAGACCTTTGGTTTAGGGGGTGAACAAAAACACCCATTACAACTATGGGCTAGGCAGAAGAGTCTAATGACGAAGGAGGGTGTGATCCAAACATTGGGACCCGTCCACAAAGCAATTGTCTTGGATGGGGTGTAATATTTCTATCTATCAGAGACCAGGCCTATATAACAACTAAAGTCCGATGGAATATTTCCAATTGGAATGTTCAAGAAAAAGAGCCATTTAATTATAGAAATTTTGGACTAGATGTTGACTGCTTGATTCTCTATAGTAACCTCATCTTGAGGGAAGGCCCATTCTGGCTAGGTTGTAGGTTTCGAATTCCCATTATATGGTATCCTGCAACAGACTATAAAGCCATTTATGAGTTACCTGAAGGACAGACAGGGCACATCTTTGAAGCTTTAGCTGCAAACCATGGTTTTAGACCTCTTAATGAAAAACCCTCTCCAGCCTATTCTCTAACTGCTTTACATGTAAACTATGATTTTCATGGGGACATGAAAAAGGGTAAGCAGGGGGGTGTTGAGAATTGGAAAAGGTATGGATTCACCATATATTTACTCATCTTTTTCCTTTAAACATAACTCTTTTTATTGTAGAAAGTTGATTTATTGGAGTATTATGATAGAATTGCAAAGACTAATGTTTATTGTGAAAATTGACTAAAGATTTCCTTTTATTCTAAAAACAGGAAACAAATGAGGTAAACCATCATTCGAAAGGCAAAGCTAAAACATGAGTAATTGTTGTTCCTCCAGCAAAAGACCGTATCCAGACAATAAGAAGGAAATTAGAAAGCATAGCTAAAGGAAGACAAGGAACAGCACAGCTACAGCTTAAGAAGACCAAGCATTAGCTAAAAAAAGAAAATGAGCGAATCCCTTAGAATATTTCGATCCTCAGGGATCGTTGTTCGGTCTTATCGTTGTTTCTTGTCCTGTCCACTGAATTGTTATAAAAGGCAGTGCTTGTAGAAATCAGGGGACGAAAGGACTATTATTGAACTTCTTTTGTAACTCTGTAATTTTTTAACTCTCATGATCAGAGAGCGATTGCTGTAAATGTTATTTATGTCTGATTAATACAAGAACATGTTTCCATTCCATTTCTTAACTCTAGAGTAAATCCCAACGGTGTTTCACTGGTGGCTAAGGCCCCGACCCTGGTGGATCTATCTGTTGTTTGTATCATTACCTTTCAGTTATCATTGTATGATAGTTTTTGTTTGTTTTTGTTTCATTTTGCAAGCTAATTGGTTTACTATTTAATTGTTTATTGATATCGGTGTGTTACATTGATGAATTGTTGTTCCGTTCTAACAAGAATCTTAATTCCTGTATCATTTATCTTGTTATGCTTTAACATAGCCTCGATGTTTAGCATTTGATGTTCCATTTCAGTTGCTATTCCATTCCATTTGTTGTTTCATTTGACTGCTGTTCATTTCAGAGTGCTGATCAAGAGAGTTTGATGTCAACAGGATTTGCTGCTTAACGGGATTTGATGCTTAATAGGATTTTTTGTTTAATAGAATTTTTTGTTAAATTCTCTTAGATAGAGTTTGTTGTTCAGATTCATTAAGTTGATTTTCAAATTCATTAGATAGCGATTTTTGTTCAATTCCATATTTCTTGTTCGTTTCAATTCATTAGTTTACAGTCTGCAAAGAATTTGGTTTTGCTTTTGAAGAGCTTGCCTAGTTTGCTTTCATTAGCGACCTTTAGTTCAATTTCCTTTTAATTGCTTTAAGGTAGGATTATCAACTGTAAATAATATTGGTTATTGTTACATACGTTCTCAGATTGATTATCTTGTTCCTGTTTGATTTCAATTCCATCAGTTTCTAAAGGAAAGAGTTATCATTACTGCATCCTTGACTGATGTTTGCTGAGTGAATGATTGGATTTCAGAGAATTTAAGTTCATTTCATTGTAGTTAGATTTATTTTCCAAGCATCCGTTTACTCTTGTATTTACAACAATCTACTACATATTGCAAGGCATTACTCTTATATTGAATTTCAGCCTCAGAATGAGTACACTCTTGAAACAAAAAGTTTTTCCTAGATTGATGATTAATGTAGGATAAATAGGAGTTAAAAGGACACCTTTTATACCTCAACAACAGTTGTTCAAGTTGTCCAACGTTTTCATCACTACATACTTTTACGCAAAATGACAGTGATCTCTGATTGTAACCCTATGATGTACATCTAGACCAAACAATTGCTAGGGGGAAAATACTCCAAATGGATTGTTATCCTGCAGGAGTTTGATTTGGAGTTTGAAAAATCCAAGTCCAAGAAATCATTGATATTTGCTAAACTTGTGTGTGATTTCCCACGTACTGATACATAAACTGTGGCGGAACAACCAATCGTGGATGAATCCTTGTTTCTTATTAATACCATTGATCCTTGGTATGGAGATATCATTTTTTATCTTCAGACCCAATATTTTTGGCCTGAGCTTTCACAGTCCCAACGACGAAAAATACGTTTCCAGTCTCAAAAATATCATATTGTTGGTGACACTATACCATCGTGGTGCGGATTTAGTCTTTTGATGTTGTCTAACACATGAAGAAGCTGAAAAATTTTTAAATGACTGTTACTCTGGAGCATGTGGTGGTCATATGTCTGGGTACGCCACAACCCAAAATATATTGCACGTAGGTTATTTATGGTTGTCCTTGTTTAAAGATTGTATTTATGCAATATGAAAATGTCATAATTGTCAAATCTTCGATCGAAAAATGTGTGCACCACCTACTCATCTTCACCCTATAATTGGTGTCAGTCCTTTTGAAAAATGGGGCATTGACTTCATTACATGTAACCCTCACTCGGTGTGTGGGCATGGGTATATTATTCTAGTAGTATATTATTTTACCAAATGGGCCAAGGCGATGCCTACATTGCGGCAGATGGGAAAACTGCAGCTAATTTCGTATTTAATTATGTGATTTCTCATTTCGGTGTACCCCAAGCAATAATTACTGATCACGGGATCCATTTTCAAAATATCATGATGACTGAGTTAATAGACCAACTTGGTCTGCTCCATGACAGTTCTACACCATATTATCTGCAGGCCAATGGATTATTTGAAGCGATTAATAAATTTTTAGTCACCATGATTAAACAGATCATTGGAATTCATAAGTCAAATTGGCATACCATGCTCTTTTCAGCACTTTGGGCATATCGAACCTCAACAAAAACATCGACAGGTTTTACCCCTTTTCAACTAGTTTATGTTTTAGAAGCGGTATTACCCATTGAATGCGAGATACCGTCACTCCAACTAGCCATAGAGTTACTGCCAGACGCTTCTGAAGAGGAGAAAATTTTTTTATACTTGGCTCAATTAGATGAGAATCGACACACTACTACATTAGCTACTAAGACTCATGCGAAAAGAATGAAAGCTCAGTATGATAAAAGTGTTAATCCTCATAATTTTTCAGAAGGAGACCTAGTTTTGATTTATGATCAAGCCAATGATAAACTAGGGGCTGGGAAATTTGAACCCATGTGGCATGGTCCTTATATTGTCAAGCGACAACTTGCAAAAGGGGCTTATGAATTGATTGATTTTGACGAGGTCTCTTTAGGTAAACCAAGAAATGGACTTTCTCTGAAGATATATTACGCTTGATTTTTTGTGTGGAAATCTTTTCTGTACATTAGTTACTTTCTTGCTAGTGTGCTATAGATTAGAAACGTGTGCCTAGTTTAAGTGTTCTCTTACTACTATTCTTGCTTATCTGGATACTTTTGATATCGCAGATGTCGACGTCCTTTCAAACATATATTGGTTTTGCTGATGGTGCTTGTTGTAGTACATGGAACATCTCTTCCGCAGCTTCGATTATTTATTCACCCACTGACGAGTTAGTATCGATCCATGGGGTAAGCCTCGGTCAAACAACAAACAATATTGCTGAATATAGTGCAGTTATTGAATTATTGTCGGAATCCATTTCATTTGGAATTCGAAATTTGATCCTTAGGTTACATTCTGAACTCGTTGTATTACAGTTAAACTGATTATATGCCATTAGAAACCTAGTATTATTAAGATTATTTTTAATGGTTCGTCTCTTGGAACGAGAGTTCGATTATATTGAGTATCATCATATTCCAAGAAATTTAAAAACATTAGTAGATGAAATAGCTTCTAGTGTTATAAACAGAAATTTGCATTAACAAAGTAATAAATCAACATTCCATAACATGATTAAACAGGTAACTGGAAATAATAGTATATCATAGTATAGATGTAGTGTTAAAAAAATAGTACACCGTCTTCGATCATAGGTTCAAAACACCTTATGATCGGAAAAAAGTGATACAAAAAAATGATTCTACAAGTCATTCATCCACTATCCGTGGTGATGATCACGATAATGCACTACTGCTCATGCCACCCTAGTCAAAAACCTCCTGAATGGTCCAAGAACTCCAATGACATATCTCTATAGACAAAGTGGGATGTCATCTATGGTAGTCTCAGGAATATCCATAGTGAGCCACTCCAAATGGTGTTCTAAATTAGTTAGGATCTTTGCAGTCTAATCCTATGGGGGTGGTGGTGGTGCTACTGCATCCCTTTGCCTCCGGTCAAAGGGGCAGAGAATGGCTGGTCGACTCAGACCTACATTTGCATTTGAAATTTTTGTTATCAGTTTTAGACGACTTAAAAAAAAAAAAATAGAAATTAGAACATGTCAAGAGAGATTTTTTACCTGACTCATCCCACTGAGCTTCTGGAGGAAGGGGCATATCCTGGTCACCACGAAAATCCATCCCCGCATAAGAAAATCCTCTATCACAAAAATTTGGTGTTCTATTCAATGAAAATAAGTCGAGGGAAATTTAAAAATCTCCCCACCCTCACTGTAGAGGGCCATCAAAGCAACCCAACGAACCATTTGAGGCTCTCGAGGTCGACCAACATCAACATGAATATGCTACGGGGCTAACATAGGAATCCTCTCTAGAGAAAAGGTGACTACAATTGACCCATATCCGAAGTTGTTTAACTTCCCATTCTTTGCTATGGTAAGTTGGCCTTTCAAATTTGCCAACATTACCTCGCACCAGTTGAATATGGTGCCTCGGAAACAATCTAGTGTAATCCGCATCTGAGATCCAGTAGCTACATGCAAAGCTGCACTTCCGCACAACTTGACAATGGTAAAAGAAATCACTTTTAACTTAGGACGGATGATAGTTTTAATGTCAATCCGTTTGTCTTTGGGATTGGATTCATCATTACAAAACTCTAATTGTAGGCTGGAAATAGACTAGCCATCTATCCTAGCCCCAAATAGAGATAGTGGTTCGCCTCTCCTAGACAAACCAGTCAAAAAATATATGTCCTCCAACTCAATTTCAAGCCGGTGACCTCTGATCATGAAACACTGGTCCTGAATGTCCCATTTTCTTACCAACCAAGTAAGAAGATCTACTTGAGCTCTCATGCCACTGATAGCCCAAAATTTGAATAGCCCTCATGCTCTTAAAACTTGCAAAGTAGGTTAATGAATCATTGTTGCTTCATCTACTTCTTCATGCTCCCGTTCTTGCCAAATGAGCATTGTGAATATCCTACAATGAGTAAAATGAAAGATTAGAATCATTTTGAAAAAAAAAATTGGGTAATTTAGGAGGAAAATGTGTTTTTAAATTCATTACGGCGCCCCCAAACTTTACGCTCAGGGACAGCGCGTAGCTCCGCACGGGCTCTATGTTAAAATTGCGGAGCCCCGACATTTTCCTTTGTGAGAAAATTTCGGGGTCTACAAGTACTTAGTGTCCTTCCTGCGGACCCCCGAGGGCGAATTTTTGAACCTATTCTCCTCCCAAAAGTGAAATTTTGACCCTAATTTAAAAAAATTGAATGGGTGAAAAGTAATAGAAAGAGGTTGTGGATTACTTGGAGGAGACGGTTTTCAATTCAGACGGTCAGTTTGCCTAGAATCTTCTCCGAAGCATATTTTTCCAAAAGCTCTAAAATCTTCTCTCCAAACTCAAACGGTAAAAATGAACTTGAAAAACTCATTTTTATAAGCTTTTTCTAATAAATGAATTTTAAATTTGTTTATTTTTCACTTTAAAAAGTCATTTTTTCAAAATATTTTTATTATTGAAACAAGTATGTTTAATTTTTTGAGTTTTTGTGCAGAATATCGGATTTTTCAGGAAAAATGATCATTTTTACGAAGAGTATACTTTTATCACTTTTTCGGGCTCTTTAAAATTTACGAAAAAGTGAAACCATGGAGTCCTCTTTTAAGCCCTTTTCAGACTCTCTAAAAATCAAAATATTTCCGAGTACTTGACTATTCAAACTTGTTAAAGTAAATGAGTGGTCATCCCTTTAGCATAAGTTTACCCCTTTTCTAGAATGAAATGGACTATTTATGAAAAATGTATACCTTGACTAATTATGGTCAATAGAGTTCTCTCTTGCATTATTTTATCATTTTTCGAGTCTGAGAGACTAAATTTATGAAAAAGTACACCCATGGAGTTTTCTTAAGTTTTTTCTTCTAATTCCCTAAAAATGAAAAACACCGAGTTTCTCCTATATTGGACTTGTTAAAATTTAACAGTAATGGACTTGTCGATTACAAACAGGAACGAACCACTCCTTCTTAGGGTTTAATTTTAAACTAAGTTGGACTCATCCAAAGGATGAGCTTATAAACAAGCAAATATTATCCTCCTCAAGCTTGTCAAAAATAAATAGGTCCTTGCCAGAAATGGTGGGGGAAAAGAGAGAAAATTGATTCATTTTTCACACTTTGATTTGTAAAAGCATTACACCACCCTTGAACACGACACTTTCTGTCACACTTATACCTAAATTGGGAAATCATTTGCCTATCATTTAATCAAACCACATTGAAGGTCTTCAGCTAGTTTTTGGGTATTAGCTTAGGGAAACTGTCACCAAAACATCTGTAGTGTCGTTATGTGTTCAAGAGGATAGTCAAACAAACCATTCATCTGAAAACATTTGTATCCATTCACGTTGACCATCCCTGATTCATTCCTTGCAAAAAAATTCTTCAAAACTTGATCTATGGTTCCGTGTCATGAGCTTGCTTACGACGGATCACTTTCTATCGACGACAGCTCATCATCTAGGAAGTTGATCTAGAATCCGTCAGTACCTTGGAATATGCATGCCTTAATCGTAGGTTTCTCACCTTCAACGATAGGTTGCATCATTGACTTTGGATCGAACGATTCCGTGAAATGTTAGACTTCAGATCACTTATTCACATTTCATGGATTGTACTGAGTAATTTGAGAGCCATTTTCATTATTGGTGGTTTCTCTCACACTTGTTAACAGTTCACATCATTGACTGGTAATCAGGTGGGTTCTACCATGTTCGACTTCAACACATTTAATTGCATTGATAGAATCATACTAGTTTGGGAAGAAGAAATTAAGACCCTAGATCTAGTTTCCACCATCGAGGCTGCAAGGAGTTTTATTATTCATTATGCAGTAGACTATTAATTATAGATGGTTGCGCCCATGCTGTGTGTACACTATTGATGTAATATTAAAATCATTTTTGTATCAGAAAAATTTTAGTCAGTTTTTATTTGAGTATGGGAATTCCTACCTCAGAAATGATATATATGTTTTGCATTGAATGTTTTTATAGGGTTCCGACTGGGGTGACCACAGGCTAATCCTTGAAATGATAAAGCACATCACTTTTCGAATACTCTCATACTTTTCACTTTAGGGGGAAATTTGTTACACTGAAATTTGTCACCATGACATTTTAGTACTCCCTTAGAAGTATGCAATATCAAAGTTCCTCAAGTCAAGCCTTGAAATTAATAGAAAATCTCATAAAACTCTTAAACACTCTTGTACCGCACTTTCTCTTAGTATTGCCTGTAGTGTCGCACTTTCTAGCTCTAATCATGCGGAGCTAAACGCACTTTCTATTTATTAAGAGTGAGGACCCCTGTAAAAGATAAGAAAAGGCACAAGTAAAATCTAGAAGCTAAGTTCGATTCATTTTTGGAAGCTTCTAGAAACATTCCTGCGGTGGAAAGTCCGCTCCTTTCAGGTTCATGCATCCCATCCATTAAGGAGCTAACCGCTTGATGTAAGGAACTAATCCCTTTGAAGGAGGATTCTATCCCTTCTTGTTTGGAGCTGTAAGCTCCTCTCTTTCACTATAAAAGAGGCATAGGGCAGCCTCAAGGGGTTATAATGGATGAGTTGAAGCTTTAGTATTGTTGGAAGTGAAATGTTGTTGGAACTTAGACCCTTTTAGCTGAGATTTTATGTGCGAAAGATTACATACCTATATGTATCTCGGTTGGAAGAGTTCAAGGCTTGTAAAAGTAAAGGAAATGCCTGTTTCGGATCCCAGGAAGGCCTGTATGACATCAAGGTGGACACGGTTGTAAGGCTCTTCTTATTTAAGTTAATACAAATAAGTCTATTTTTCTCAATAAGCTGTCAATTGATTGGTTTATTTTATGGATTCCTTGATCACCATAATAGATATGATTTATGAATATATGTTATGCAGGTGCTATTTGATGTTTTTTTGTTTGTGATTGCAGATCTTCAAAGGCAACTCTTTCGAGCGACTGAAGGAAGACTACTACAAACAAGCATTGGATCAAAGGTAAGATCATAAAACCTTCATAACATTTAATTATGAATCGTGATATATCTAGAGAAAGATAGATTTAATTGTCCATTTATTGCTAGCTGTCTATAAGACACTTGGGAGGTCTGTCTTGTCCGCAAGAACAAAATAATCTGTCCAACACCTCTTCAAGTTCTATGAGGAGGTTACTTCCCTAAAGGCCCATAGTGTGTTTTTGAGACATCTTATCCACAGGTGGAATTCCCACCAAGAGGCTTTCTAGGTTGGTCCTGACCAGTGGTACACACCCATTGAGGATGATATTTATCTCATTACAGGGCTATCGAGGAGAGGGGTGGATTTTCCCTCATTCCTAGAGGTTCCTGCTGATTTTTTAGTAGCGAGTCAGTTATTTTACTCCCAGAGATACATAGGATCATATGTACTGTATCCTTCATAGTTTCAGGTCCCTAGAGGTCAATTACGTATTGGTGCATTTGGTAGATGGGACGTGAAATGTCTCTCACTTCTCATTTTGACCATTTCACACAACACCAGTGAAATGGGCAATGCATTAGTTTCCTGCTTCTATATTATGTTGATTCTTTAGTACAATAGCCATGACTTTTCAGGTGGTCTGCCATTTTTTTGCGGCAATTTTGAACAACCTTAGATAGATGTCATGCTCATGCACAAGGGAGGGTCAACTTCCCTTTTTATTCAGAGCTTTTTTGTTTATTTTTTGAGAGGTTTCTAGAGATGAGGCCTACTTTTTTTCGATAGCCTTGTACGTTGATGTTGGAGGCCCGGATGCACATGTGGGGGTAGATGATGCCCAAGAGGGGAGAGACTATGTTTCCAGTCAGGATATTGCATGATTCATTGGACTTACTAGCCAGTGTTGATGAGCTTAATCCATTAATTATGGTCCCCTATCCTTATGCTGGATTGGATTGGCGAGGGTGTGCTAACATCCTCTTCACAGATGATGAGCCACCAGATGATCAAGGTACTATTACTGTTTTATTTATATTTATTCTAACATGTTCTTTAACTTATTTTTATTAAGTTGTGTAATGAAATTGTCTAATTATTGTTGTGTACTTGTATATATTTTGCAGAAATTGGCTCTTTTGATGGCGAGGAGATGCCAGAACCACCACATGATCTAGGTGTGGATCCTAATGACAATCAGGACATGGCAGATGTTGAGTATCATGATTAGGAGGCGAGTGTAGAGAGACATGCTCTTGTTGGTGTGCTGGTACCGCCTTTTGCTAGGCATGGTCGACCTGATACTAGATACAGGATGGAGTTGGGCGACCAACTCAGTGTATTGATTATTGAGGCGAGCACCAGGCCCACTTATTACAGAGACATACAGGCCGATGATTGGCTATTATGGATATGGAGAGGCATGTCGTGTGACATGTACAACCTGATGCGGCATTTCGTAGGAGCTACGACAACTGTTACATGACTAAGGAGAATTGTTGCATGTTATAGGCATGGTCAAGCCACAACACATGATGGACAATCCACGAGCAGCGACTCATCATCTCATGATCATTCACCTCGCACCGCGCCTGATGAGCATGAGGCTCCACTATCATCTAGCAGCCATCATGGAGATGAGGCTGGACCATCGGCCGCATCTAGTCAGTAGCCTACAACATCCATCAATACTAGTCATGATCATGAGCAGGCTAGACCATCTACCATCGAGGCTTCACCATTGACTGAGCAGGCCTCCACTAGTACTGCTTATATTGATGTTGTACTACTACCAACTGATCCATCCATGAGTACTAGTCATGATCATGAGAAGGCTCGACCATCGACCATCGACGCTGCACCATTGACTGAGCAGGCCTTCACTAGTACTGCTATTGATGTTGTACTACCACCAGTTGATCCATGACATTTATATTACGGTTGTGTATTTTTAACATTATATATATATATATATAGATATATATATATGGTCCAGTTGTATTATGTCTGTGTTGTACGAAATGACATGCTGCATCATCATGATGTGTATATTGTTAGGCTACATAGAGGCGTTCATTTAATGTTTGAAGTCGTATAGATGTGTATGTGGATAGCATATTCTATTTGATACGAGATGATATTTGATGTTTAAAGAAGATGATGTTAATATATAATGTTAATTTGATGTTTGAATGTGTTTTTTAGTCAAATATGATGTTTGTACGATGGTTATCATAATCACGATGTTTATTAATTAATTTAATATTAAATGACCATGATATTTTTTAAATATTATGTGGTGATTGTAATTAAATTTTAAATTTTAATTGTATGTAAAATTGTATTTGTATTTGTAATTGTAATTTTAACTGTAATTGTATGTAAAATATTTAATGTAAAACTTTAATTGTAATTGTAATATTTAATTTATTGTGAAATGATTGCAATTGTAATTTTAATTGTAATTGTAATTGTAAATGTAATTCTAATCCTAATTCTAATTGTATGTAAAATATTTGTAAAATTTTAATTGTATTACTATGAAATGATTGTAATTGCAAAATTTTAATTGTAAATGTAATTATATGTAAAATTAAAATTGTAATTGTAATTGTGTGTGAAATTGTAAAATTGTAATTGTAATTGTAATTGTAATTGTAATTTTAATTGTAATTGTATGTAAAATATTTGTAAAATTTTAATTGTACTAATGTGAAAATTTTAATTGTACTAATTTGAAATGATTTGATTAAAATATTTAAATTTGTAAATTTGTAAATAATTGTAAACTAATAAATCTAGAATAATATGAATTTTTGTAACATAATAAAGTTTAGAAAATAATGCAAATAAATTCATGTACTTTAGAATTATCACTATTTTATTACGTTTTTACATACAATAAAAAGAAATTTATACAGTTTGGTGCGCTTATCATCATAACACGCACCGGTGCATCTTATTACTCAGACAAACCGGTGCTTCACAACTCTTCTGCACCGGTGCGTCATAAAACACTGCGCCAAAACAAAAACCTCGATGTTACAAACCGCCCTGGTGCGCCTATAAAAAAGCACACACCGAAACAGGGTTATTCTGTAAAGTGCAGTATTGTAGCAGCGGAAGGTTTGAATCATGGGCAAGAATTTTTTTGAGGAGATGAGGGTTTGAAAAGATGAGAGTTCGAATTTCGGCTAAGAATTTTATAGCAAAGAAAATGAGTGATTCAAACAGAAATATGGACAAAGATGCTTACAGAGATGCAGACTGCTACAGAGCTCGACAGAGTACAAAAGGAGAAAAGGAGTACAGGTTGAGATCGACAGAGAGCATTCGGTTGAGGTTGGTGATAGGGTCAAGAGGTCCCATGATGAAGAAATGGAGAGTAGAGTTTATGGTAGAGAAAGATCAATCGAGGTAGTCGATAAAGCCGAGAGGCACAATGAAGGGAATGATTCTCATTCCCTTAAGGACAACAGAGAAAGATCAATTGACGTTGTTGATTGTGCTGGTAGGTCCCATGAAGGGAAATATTCTCCAAAATGTGTTTAAAAGCAGTTGGGAGTATTTTCCGAGCTTTGGTTGGCTTACATAAACTTTTATCGGCAAAGTTGGCGTCGCATAAAATCACATCTTCGACTTTCAATTGAACCTGAATGGCATCTCTAACTTGTCTGAGTTGTGGTCCTGTAGATGAAACCAGTAAAAGGTCTTCTTGTATTATAAATGGAAATCCAGTGACCATTTCTGTGGGAAGAAAAGAATAGATACCTGCAGCTACCATATTTCCACATGAAAACTAGTTTCCCATTGGAAAAGCTAATGTAATAGCCTATTTTGCAATTTCTTTCCTCTGCTAAACCCTATACTCATTTTCTATGGGAAACTATTGCCTCCACATGTAATAACTTCATCTTCTAGTCGAAAATCAGTCTTCTTCTGCTAACAAATGCAGAATGAAGGACTCGTTGTCATTTCTTCAAGAACATTACCCTTTTGTAGATTATATGTACTAATTTCTGGCAGGCCATCCGTCTATCTATAGATTATATTCTAAAACATATTGGTTGCAAAGAGTGAAGTGCCAATTATAACAAGTTCTCATGCCACAATTGCCCACTTGGGCCCTATAGTATTTCATCTTCACACGCCCCACATTGCATTCTCTCCACATAATCAGTGGGGACCTCCTGCAATAAACAAAATGCATTGGAAGAATAGTTATTTCAATCAAGAATTTATCCAATTCCAATTCTCAATTTTAATTCTAATTCTAATTCTCAAGAATAAACAAAATTCAAAATCTCAATTTCTATGGTTGGATTTCACTAAATTTTTGTGTACACACCTAAAAGTAATTCTAGTGCTTTAACTGCAAATCGGTGCTACTGTACATATAACGGCACTGGTGTTGGTGTTACAAAAAGACACATCAGTGCGGTGCTATTAAGTGACGCACCAGTGATGCATAAACACAAATTAAAAAAGTGAAACTCTATTTTCTTTAAGTGAAAAAAAAAATTGGCAAATTAAAAATTGGTGGAAAAATATTTTCGAAATCTAATTTCATAAAATAATTCTTTAAATACTATACACTTTTCAATATTTCACTATTTCTACTAAAATTTTCAGCTAGATATTTGCAGGAGACATACCTAGAGCAAGAGAGCATGAGGGCACTATGGAGTAGCGAAATGCATTCGAACATAAGTATTTAGACAATCAGGAACCAAACCTCTAGTGATTCAAACCCTTTA
Organism: Pinus albicaulis; assembly: GCA_034641835.2. Lineage (NCBI taxonomy): Eukaryota > Viridiplantae > Streptophyta > Pinopsida > Pinales > Pinaceae > Pinus > Pinus albicaulis. The sequence goes on along the minus strand of CM076570.1, from coordinate 231,317,673 downwards.
TCATAGAATTTCAAACCATCTGGTGATTAAATTTGATTATTTTTTTTACTTTTTTTGCAGTTTTATCCATTTTTACCCTAAACCCTTCATTTTTTTGTTTTTTTCCCTTTCTTCTCCCTATTTCTGTGATTTCAGAAGTAGGGCTTTTAATTTTAGATTGATCCAACCCACGGGATGACTTGCATAGTCAGATCCCAATCCATTCGGCCATTGCGTGAATTTTTGGAAAAAATGGAAATTTTTTATCTGTGCGCCCTGCGTAACCTAGCACACCGATGTGTTGTATTATAAAGCACACCACACAAGTATTGTGTAACAAAAAAATTGATTTTTTTTTTTTTTTAAATCAGTGTGCCATATCTGAAGTAGGGCATCGGTGCTACATGTTACGAGGATAGCACCGTATGGTCTATTACACTATTTGTGCATTGTGTTTATAATACCCCATGAACCATATGGTCTATTATACTATTTTCCATTGCGTTTTTAATCCCCCCACGCATCGGTGACGGTGCATACATTATGAAAGCTGCACCGGTGTCTTGAGATTTATTTTTTACCTAAAAAAAGTTGACAATTTATTTATAAATATATTAATGAATGATATGGTACAGATTTTAGATTGATAAAGAAATGACTGACAAGAGATCAAGTAACAAAAATACTGATAATGACAACAAGCAAAGTGTTGGTGCATGAAGTTCTTTTGCAAATTCTTTAAGAAAATGATATTGTTTGAACTCTCTATGTAATTTTAACTAATACGTATTGTTTAATGCGGTACTTCACAGAATAAACAGACCAAGCTCGATAAGATTATTTCTGATCTAGGACCAGAAGAGTGTAAAATCTTGATGGAAAAATTGCAAAAAGATGAATCAGGTGAATGAAAAAATACTATCAATCCAATATGAGTTTATTTTTTTAATTATCATTAATAATATACTTAAAATTTTTAGATAACATGTGTCAAACAGTCTATTAATTCACATCTGTTCAATTTTCTACAGGAACCAATAACTCAGAAAAAGAATGTTGTTCTAAGAAAATAAAAAAAATACAACATGCAAATGAAAATGAATTGCTCCTTAGCTCATCTGGAGTGGTGTTGGAAGTTAATGAAAGGGGGAATTTTTTTTACAAAAGTTTGAGGGATCTAGTGAAACTAATGTATAGAAGTTCTTTCCACTTACAATAAAAAAATCAATCCAATGATTTCAAGAATCAAATTTTATCTAAACTACAGGGAGAGTTTCTAGAGAATTAGTCAATGAGACATGTCAGACTTTTAATAGCAAAAACGTGTGACAACAAAAATGAAGGAATGAAAAAGTAATATTCCTTTGAATGTTTTTCTAGAATTATTTATAAATATTACTTTTGTTATATTTAATTTTCATATATCAATATAAAAATTAAATATTTTATTGTCATGTTACATTTTTAGGAAGATTATGAAAATGTCAAAAGATGAACGAGCTGATATCAGAAATATGCCAGTGGGAATGTCCAGAAAGCTGTACAAGGAGATGGTCAAAGAAATGGACAAAATTGCATCGCAGGAGGAGCCATCACAACAACAACGTGCTTCAAATGTAATATGTAATCATTGAATTTTTCAATCATTAGGTACAATAAATAAAAGATTTAACATTAAATATTAATTTTCAAGAATTTTCTTACAGGAAAGAAAAGAAAATGGAACCCATTCAACACATAAAATAGGACGACAAGGAAGAAAAGGGTTGATATCTAAGTTTGTGAGTAATTTTTACTTCCTTATAACAACTTAACTCGATTTAATTTTTGTATTTTTTAAGTTGTTTTACAAAAATCATCATTGAGTGTCTTCAAAAAGGTGCTAACATACAAAGAAGAACCATCAGACGAATTGATTTAAATTGGGTTAAATATGGGTTGGGAGTATATGTTGGCATATCAGAAATTAATTGTGGAATTTGTAAGCATCTATCGATCTTGTTTTACTTAGCTCCGTCAATAGTTTTTTTTTCTAAATAAGTTTAATCTATTGAAAATCAGTAACAGATATGTACATCAGGAGTGAACCAGGACAAGGCCTGAGTAGGCCTGTAGAGCAAAAAGTCAAAAAAATTGGCACTTCCCATTGAGGGAAACCAGTGCAGATAAAGTTCCATCAAAAAGGCCCACACAGGGGCAATGTTTAAGTCTAGAACCATACAATGACAAATTTGCAAACTTAAGACAGTGCCATAGAAAAAAAACAAAAACCTGGGGCTGAGTAAGATCACTCATCCGGTTCCTCTTCCTCGACTCTGCACCAAAACTCATCTGGTTCTCCATCAGAATTGTAGAGGTCCGCAGTTGAGTGAATGATCTTGTCAGCAGCAGGGGTGCGCAGTCCATCGCCCGGATGTTGCTGGTGCGGAGCGTTTGCCTTTCCCCGGTCTTGAATTGCATTCGGCTGCCCTTCCTGTATCATCTCGATATCCACATTCATGCCAGTGCCCTGTCCATCAACATCCTCTGTGCTGGCTCTGTTCCGTTCGGGCATGTCTTCATCCTTCTGCCCATCAAGACCAGCCCGCTCTTCATCAATTTTCTCACCAATACCAGCCCGTCCATCATCATATGGGGACTCTCGGAATACCATAGTGACAGTGGCTGTTATACATGGGCGATTCAAAGCACTTTGAAAAACAAAATGCCTGGTTTGAGAGTGAGCCGGAGCATTCTGGCCGAAGGTGTTCCAGCTTTCAGACCTAAGAATACGACCACGGGCAACATGAGATGTGCTGGCCGAGTCAGTAAAGTCCGCAGCCGAGGTACTAGAAGATGGGGAGGAGCGCCTGTATACCCTCCTGGAAGGACCCCGACGGCATCTCATTCTATGCCTTAAACGAGGCATACTGTCAATCGTAGCAGGAAAGCTTGGGGAATGCTGAGAACCAAGCTGAGCGTTGGTGGAGTGAGAGAGCGTGGGAGCTATGGGGATGCTGAGCAGATTCTCAAGCCAAATCCCATACTGATGCATACAGTTACCAGCAATGGAGAAATGAATATTGTCGCCCAGGACAATGCAGCCATGAAGTTTGGTGCGCTTGCCTGTGACGGTGCGCTCGGAGGAGAGCCTCACGGTGGGCGAACAATACACAGCATAAGGCCGAGGGAAGCTGCTATTAGCATGCTCGTTCTCCATTCTGCTATCAAATACCTCGAAGCTGTTACCGTCCCAGCATATTAACTGCGCCATTGAAGGAGTGATTTCCAGATCTTTGTTGCCTTGCATAGAATGATCTCGAATAGCGTTTGGAGAATTGTGAATCGCGCCCCTTAAATTTATACATAAATGTCTCACGTCGGAGTACAGTCGCCAGACAGTTGCCATGCGGTGAGGCCATCTGCAAACCTTAATGCCGCCTGGCTCCCACTTGGTTCCTATATTAGTCACCCGCATCCGGGTTTAGCTCCGTCTATAGTTAATAGAACAAAAAAAATATTTTATATTAAATATATAATTTTTTATGGGGTATAAAACTTGCAGGAAACAAAGTATGGAACTGCGCCAACAGATGAAATTTTGAAAGATGGCATGGTACATGGTTTTGAAAGAATGTGTGTAGTTTATGAGTTAATTTTTGCTATGGTACGTCATTTTTATTTTCGATTTACATTGATGTATATTATTTAATATTGCAATTTTCATTATTCTCACCAATGTATATACACTCATTTCAAATTATTTTTATGTTTGTAGATGGAAGGTGAATAAGAAGAAAACAATCAACACCATGAACAAAACATTCCTGAAAATAACCCAAGTCACGGAAGTAGCTCTAGAAGTGATAGCAATTGAAGTGAAGAATGATGATCACTATGTTTGGATATCAAAGCAAGGCGTTGTATTTTTCGAAATATGTCTCTGAAATCAGACATTTTGTTTAATGTAATGGACATAATGTCCCAATTGAAAGACAAAGGGATACCAATAACTATCCCATTTTGTATGATAAAGACTGTTATATATATATATATATATATATATATATATATATATATATATATATATATATATATATATATATATATATATATGTTTTAATTTATTCTATTGTGTTCTCCATTGCCGTTATTTCTTTCTCCATTGTCCTTCTTGAATGCACTAATAAAAATTTAATTCATATGAATATTTTTATAAGATATATATGTTTCGACTTTTAATGAATAATGAGTTTTAAAAAACCACAATAATTATGATATGATATAAAAAATTAATCCAAACATCACATTCAAATGCATTAATAAAATTTTAATTAATATGAATATTGTTATAAGATGTATCGACCTTTGATGAATAATGAATTTAAAACAATCACAATAATTTCACTGTCACAGGTCGATGTTTCTAAAAAATACAAAATGAAAACTGGTGTGTGTCAGTAACTATACACTGGTGCGTTTGTATTATGAAGCGCGACAGTGCATTTCTATAACCTATGGTCACCGAACAAGTACCAAAACCAATTAAAAATATCGGTTCATTTGTGCGGTATGATGCATCGATGCATTTATGTGTCTATACGACCTGGTGCCATTTTAAAAACTATGGGCACTGCAGGAATACCGATACCAATTATAAATCTTAGTGCGTTTGTATGACACTGCGCACTAGGGCGATTATGTTTCTATAAGCACCGGTGCATTTGTATGACCTATGGGCACTGCATGAATACCGATACCAATTATAAATCTCAGTGCCTTTCTGTGATAGTGTGCACCATTGTGTTTCTATAATTCTACTCACCAGTGCGTTGATACGACCTACGAGCATTGCACAAATCCCAAGACCAATTAGAATGACCCCGTGCATTGTATCACCAACACTATGCCTAATGTGGTTTTATACCTTAACGGACCGGTGCATTCTCCTTCGACCGCCCCGGGGCACCTTCTACATGTACACAATAGTGTGTTAAAGCCAAAGTGGTGCACCGATAAAAAAAAACATCCGTAACAACCTCTGGCTGCCCATTTTTTTTGTTATGTTGAATTTCCTTTAAAAGCTCTGCCAAAACCTCTGTAACCATAAACGAAAGTTGTAGAAAATTTGTTTTTGAAAATTTTGGCCAATTTTATAACACTAAAAACCTCCTTTATAACCTCTGCTAGAGGGTCTTTTCCTTGGAGTGAGTAGAGTCCAGTAACAAATTTTTGAAGCATATCATGAAAAAAACTGTAAAGATGAATAGAAAGGACTGGTCGAAAAGTTAAGAGATGCACTATGGGCATATAGGATTACATGGAAGAACACAACTAGATTCGGTCCATATCAGTTGGTATATCTCAAGGAATTCATGTTACCCATTGAAATTCAAATTCATACATATAAACTTGCAGCAGAATTGGGAATGTAATTATACGAAGCACAGTAACAATGATTGATGCAATTAAATGAACTAGATGAAAAAATACATAATTCAGTAGGGCATACATCTCTAGTGAAAGAATAGAGAATAAAATGGTATGACAGATTCATTAAAAATGAAATTTTTCATAAAGGAGATTGGAAACTATTGTTTGAATCCAATTTTAATGATTTCAAATCAAAGTTTACAACTCATTGGATTGGGCCATATGAGATAGAAGAGATATTTGATAATGGATAATTCAAAATAGAAACAATCGATGAAGCATCAATTTTATTTTTAGTTAATGTACATAGGCTTAATGTCTACAATAAGCCTATTAATAAAGAGGATTTTCTGAAAATAATTTCAACATAAAATGATATGGAAATAATGGAACAACATAGTGATATGCCCTCCTTACTTCTACAATAAAAATAATAATAAATAAATAAATAAAAGGTGAAAAATAAAAAAATAAAAATAATAAAAGAGTTTGGTTGTGAAAATCCAGGAGACTATCACAATAAAAACTCGAATTCATATCAGAAAACCAACTTTTTTGGCTAATATGAATTCTCTATTTTGTTTTGTTTTTACTTTAGTTTTATTTTGTAGAAATAATCCTCCAATAAATGCAAGACTTGAGGAGAATTCTTAACATAAGCAAGGGGGAAGTTCATAATAAAATTATGCAAATAGTTTGAGCAATTGTATTGCAGAAGGGACCTGAATCACATTTTACAAGGGATTTGAAACATCATTGAAAATATCATGTATAAGGGACCCAAATTACATGACAGAAAAAACTTAAAACATTGTTGAAAATATCATGCAGGACAGACCTGAAACATCATTTACAAATTGCAGAAGGAACCTGAACAACATCAATATTCAAGGAATATAAATCAATATCAGATGAAAAAAAATGAAAGCAAAAATAAGTGTCTACATTCCATCAGAATTTATCTTTAAAGAACCATCGTTATGATCATGAGGACATCGTCAACCATCAACTAGTATTTTGATCAAAGGACATCATCAACCAGTATTGACATCAAACTATTTTACGAGAGTACAAGTATGGTAAGTGTAAGAAAATAATTGATCTTAAAATCTCAATTTAAAAAGAAAAAATCTATAAATTGTTAAAACTAATTTAAATTAATATGCATTCCATTACACTTACCACTTTACATTTTTTCATACATATATCCTACCTACATTCCACATAAAAAAAACACTATCTTCATTATCCTGCCTATCATAATCATATTTCATTCATTATAACCCTATTATTCCGTACAAAATTCCTATTCATTATCCTTTACTGCATTAACCCTCCTATATTAACCCCATTCATATTCATCATTCCATATACCTCTACATTAATCCCAAACATTTTACGAGCATTTAGATAAAAAATAAAGGACTCATTATTTTTCCATTAAGGAATTTTGGTCGACCTACAAAAACCACACAAGGTTAGTGTCATAATGGAAACTTTTAATTTTAAAATGACCTATCCTATGGTTATTTTAAAATAAATTAAGAAAAGTGCATAAAAATGAAAAAACCTAAGGTATGGAATGAGCGAAATATGCAAACATGTCATATGAAAAAAGCTACAGTATTGAGGCAATATGCAAATATGACAAAGACTATGTGTGAAAATGCAAATGAAATGTATAGAAGGTTGAAAGACATGAAACTATGATGCATACAAACTAAGGTGTGGGCATGCAACGTAATGAGGGTGGATATGAATGAAAAAAGAAATGAAAAATAACATGGGGATGTGGTGAAAATATGTGTATAAACACCGTGGAGAAAGGATAGTGTACAAGACAGAGGAATGTAGCCATAGAGGTATGTGAGTCAGAAGGTCGGCATATGAAACAGTCAACATATTTCAAAAACACTGTGTAGTGTCACATTCAAACCCTATGCAAAACTACTTTAAGCCTTCACCATTAAAACAAACAGAGCTCTGTGTTAGAATTTTTCTTTCACCATCACGGCCATATTCATGCTCAGGGAGAAAATGATGACACTGTGCAAACACATGCATGCGTTTGGCACCTCATGAAAGACATAATTAAGAAGAAAACACAAAGAAGAGGTTGCAGGAAAATACAGAGGAGCTTGAGACGAGAGAGAACAACATAAGAAATAGAAAATAAGTGTGGATATATAAGAAGGACTTGCATTTATTTTAATGAAGATTGAATGCTGAGATATCTGTTCACCGAGTTGATTGAGTGCTCCAACAAACTGTAGAAATTTCGTAAAGTAAATAAGTAAGGATTGGCTCTATATTTCCTTCATTGTTGAATGGATTTTAGGGATAGTGAAGCTCAGGATTATGTTTAATATGTGTTGTTGAACAATGAGTCAAACTCCATCTATAAATTCGTGTGTTTGACACCATTAAGAATGACTCTTCCACATAAGAAATATGTGAATCTTTAGATATTGGAGAGTTTTAAC